>OX638144.1:65154346-65754346 GCA_951805005.1 Othius punctulatus
ATCTGGAGTCGGGGGTACGCGGGGGCGTTGTGTTTGGGGTAATTGGCGAGACATGAGGGTCCCTCAACATGTCTAGAATATCTGAAACAATAAGAAGCAGAGAAGCAGTTAGAAATGCAAGAATCCAAAGCTTTCTAATTAGGTACATTTTCTGGCCAATCCAATCGATCTAACGGTAGAAATAATACATAGTGCCCCAACTACAATCCCCCCCCCCCCCCCCAATATAAAATATTCGTTTCTGTTAAAATAAAATAAAAAATATGAGACATTTGATTATAGATTGGAGGGGGACTGAAAAATATCCAACTATCCAAATTTTTATATTCATGTTTACATCTTAGAATTTAAGGTATTTGAGAAGATTATCTCGTAATAGTAGAAAAGTAAAAAATTGCATTGCAAATTGCAAGTAGTTGTATCTCCCCAGCATAAATCAAATAAGCACCTAAATTGATTGATATACTAATATGTTTCACCAAGTGATAATCACTCACACATCCAATTTAATAAATTGATTGATTTAGTAAATGAACTTCAAACGGTATCTCCCCAGCATAAATCAAATAAGCACTTAAATTGATTGATTTATAGATTATATAATAAATTAGTTATAGTAATGTAATATATTAGATTTAATAATTAAATAATAAATTAATAATTAAATAAATAATAATTAAATTAGAGATTAAAAGAAATTTGGTAAAATTTCTTCAAAATTCCAGGCCAATTACTTACATTGGGGATGTGAATGCCAACATTGGGAATATTGGTGTTTGAAACTTTACAGTACTTCAGTTTGTCTTAAATTGTAATTAAGACAATAAAATATGACAAAACAGCAGTTGAAAGCAGAACGAATATATTTTTGTATAGTTATTTTAAACATGTTAACAGTCATATTCGCAAAATGAAGATATCTTTATTACGATTTTACGATACTATACATTTTTTTTTTCTACTCTACTAATTTTGGTAAAATTTCATTTCAACTTTAATTGTTTGAAACTTTACAGTACTTCGGTTTGTCTTAAATTGTAATTTTAGACAATAAAATATGACCTAATAGCAGTTGAAAGCAGAACGAATATATTTTTGTATAGTTATTTTAAACAGTCATATTCGCAGAGTTTACTTTTTTTTTACGATTTTACGATTTTTTTGCTATTTTTTTTCTACTATAGTAATTTTCGTAAAATTTCACTTCAACTTTTTGGCAATTGTTTGAAACTTTACAGTACTTCAGTTTGTGTTAAATTGTAATTAAGACGATAAAATATGACAAAATAGCAGTTGAAGGCAGAACAAATATATTAACAAATTATAAAATAACTATACAAAAATATATTCGTTCTGCTTTCAACTGCTATTATGTCAAATTTTATTGTCTTAATTACAATTTAAGACAAACTGAACTACTGTAAAGTTTCAAACAATTACCAAAAAGTTGAAGTGAAATTTTACGAAAATTACTAGAGTAGAAAAAAAATTATATAATCCTAAAATCGTAATAATGATATGTTCATTTCGCGAATATGACAGTTAACATGTTTAAAATAACTATACAAAAATATATTCGTTCTGCTTTCAACTGCTATTATGTCATATTTTATTGTCTAAATTATAATTTAAGACAAACTGAAGTACTGTAAAGTTTCAAACAATTGCCAAAAAGTTGAAGTGCAATTTTACGAAAATTACCAGAGTAGAAAAAAAATGCAAACAATCGTAAAATCGTAATAAAGATATGTTCATTTCGCGAATATGAAGGTTAACATATTTAAAATAACTATACAAAAATATATTCGTTCTGCTTTCAACTGCTATTATGTCATATTTTATTGTCTTAATTACAATTTAAGACAAATTGAAGTACTGTAATGTTTCAAACAATTACCAAAAAGTTGAAGTGAAATTTTACAAATATTACTATAGTAGAAAAAATATGCAAAAAATCGTAATAAAGATAGGTTCATTTCGCGAATATGACTGTTAACATGTTTAAAATAAGTATTCAAAAATATATTTATTCTGCTTTCAACTGCTATTATGTCATATTTCATTGTCTAAATTATAATTTAAGACAAACTGAACTACTGTAAAGTTTCAAACAATTGCCAAAAAGTTGAAGTAAAATTTTACGAAAATTACTAGAGTAAAAAAATGTACAGAATCGTAAAATCGTAATAAAGATATTTTCATTTCGCGAATATGACTGTTTAAAAGACGTGTTTAAAATATCTACAAAAATATATTCGTTCTGCTTTCAACTGCTGTTATGTCATATTTTATTGTCTTAATTACAATTTAAGTCAAACTGAAGTACTGTACAGTTTTAAACAATTGCCAAAAAGATGAGGTGAAATTTTACAAAAATTACTATAGTAGAAAAAAATATGCAAAAAATCGTAAAATCATAATAAAGACCGCTAGTTTGGCTGACAGGTTAGAACGCTTGCTTAGCATGCACGAAGACCTGGGTTCGAGCCCCAGTACAGGTAGTACATTTGTACTGAGAAACTAGTGCCATTCGCCGTTGGGAGCTCATTAACGGCGCTCTAGAGATCGGGGGCGAATTTCTAGAGTAACAAGCCCTAACTCAATACACACACTTACACAAAACACACGGCAGAAGGACCCCCGTTGGTCGATAGCCAGTTAGGGATAATATCCCTAACAAATACAGTCACTACTACTCATAATAAAGATAGGTTCATTTCGCAAATATGACTGTTAACATGTTTAAAATAAGTATTCAAAAATATATTTGTTCTGCTTTCAACTGCTATTATGTCATATTTTATTGTCTAAATTATAATTTAAGATAAACTGAACTACTGTAAAGTTTCAAACAATTGCCAAAAAGATTAAGTAAATTTTTACGAAAATTACTAGAGTAGAAAAAAAAAGAGTAAAGAATCGTAAAATCGTAATAAAGATATTTTCATTTCGCGAATATGACTGTTAATATGTTTAAAATAACTATACAAAAATATATTCGTTCTGCTTTCAACTGCTGTTATGTTATATTTTATTGTCTTAGTTACAATTTAAGACAAACTGAAGTACTGTACAGTTTTAAACAATTGCCAAAAAGTTGAAGTGAAATTTTACGAAAATTACTAGAGTAGAAAAAAGAAATGCAAAAAATGGTATAATTGTAAAAAGAAATGTGCATTTTGCGAATATGACTGTTTAAAATAACTATACAAAAATATATTCGTTCTGCTTTCAACTGCTGTTATGTCATATTTTACTGTCTTAATTACAATTTAAGACAAACTGAAGTACTGTACAGTTTTAAACAATTGCCAAAATGATGAAGAGAAATTTTAGGAAAACTACTTGAGTAGAAAAAAGAAATGCAAAAAAACGTAAAATCGTAAAAAGAAACGTGCATTTTGCGAATATGACTGTTTAAAATAACTATACAAAAAGATATATTCGTTCTGCTCTCAACTACTGCTATGTCATATTTTATTGTCTTAATTACAATTTAAGACAAGCTGAAGTACTGTACAGTTTTAAACAATTGCCAAAAAGTTGAAGTGTAATTTTACGAAAATTACTAGAGTAGAAAAAAATGCAAAAAATCGTAAAATCGTAATAAAGATATGTTCATTTCGCGAATATGAAGGTTACATATTTAAAATAACTAAACAAAAATGTATTCGTTCTGCTTTCAACCGCTATTATGTCAATTTCACTTCCACTTTTTGGCAATTGTTTCAAACTTAACAGTACTTCAGTTTGTCTAAAATTGTAATTAAGACAATAAAATATAACATAATAGCAGTTGAAAGCAGAACGAATATATTTATGTACAGTTATTTTCGCGAAATGAACATATCTTTATTACGATTTTTTGTATTTTTTTTCTACTCTAGTAATTTTAATTTTAATAACTTGACGGAAATCAAAGCCTTTTATGAACCTCCTGTGGAGAGTGTAGATTTAGTCATTTTGACATTGTTATGGAGACAACAAAGCCTTTTGAGAATTTCCTGTGGAGAGTGTAGATTTAGTCATTTTGACGTCGTTATGGAGACAACAAAGCCTTTTAGAAACCTCCTGTGGAGAGTGTAGATTTAGTCATTTTGACATCGTTATCCGGACAACAAAGCCTTTTAGGAACCTCCTGTGGAGAGTGTAGATTTAGTCATTTTGACATCGTTATCCGGACAACAAAGCCTTTTAGGAACCTCCTGTGGAGAGTGTAGATTTAGTCATTTTGACGTCGTTATGGAGACAACAAAGCCTTTTAGAAACCTCCTGTGGAGAGTGTAGATTTAGTCATTTTGACATCGTTATCCGGACAACAAAGCCTTTTAGGAACCTCCTGTGGAGAGTGTAGATTTAGTCATTTTGACATCGTTATCCGGACAACAAAGCCTTTTAGGAACCTCCTGTGGAGAGTGTAGATTTAGTCATTTTGACGTCGTTATGGAGACAACGTCTTATAGGAACCTCCTGTGGAGGAGAGTGTAGATTTAGTCATTTTGACGTCGTTGTCCAGACAACAAAGCCTTTTAGGAACCTCATGTGGAGAGTGTAGATTTAGTCATTTTGACGTCTTTATGGAGACAACAAAGCCTTTTAGGCACCTCCTGTGGAGGAGAGTGTAGATTTAGTCATTTTGACATCGTTATGCAGACAACAAAGCCTTTTAGGAACCTCTTGCGGAGAGTGTAGATTTAGTCACTTTGACGTCGTTATGGAGACAACAAACCCTTTTAGGAACCTCCTGTGGAGAGTGTAGATTTAGTCATTTTGACGTCGTTGCAGACAACAAAGCCTTTTAAAAACCTCCTGTGGAGAGTGTAGATTTAGTCATTTTAACGTCGTTATGGAGGCAACAAAGCCTTTTAGAAACCTCCTATAGACAGTGTAGATTTAGTCATTTTGACATCGTTATGCAGACAACAAAGCCTTTTAGGAACCTCTTGCGGAGAGTGTAGATTTAGTCACTTTGACGTCGTTATGGAGACAAGAAACCCTTTTAGGAACCCCCTGTGGAGAGTGTAGATTTAGTCATTTTGACGTCGTTATAGAGGCAACAAAGCCTTTTGGGAACTTCCCGTGTAGAGTGTAGAGTTAGTCATTTTGACGTCATTATGGAGACAACAAAGCCTTTTAGGAACCTCCTGTGGAGGAGAGTGTAGATTTAGTCATATTGAGGTCGTTATGGAGACAACAAAGCCTTTTAGGAACCACATGTGGTGAGTGTAGATTTAGTTATTTGGACGTCGTTACAACAGCGCCTTTTAGGAACATCCTGTGAAGGAGAGTGTTGATTTACACATTTTGACGTCGTTATGGAGACAACAAGGCCTTTTAGGAACCTCCTGTGGAGAGTGTAGATTTAGTCATTTGAGGTCGTTATGGAGACAACAAAGCCATTTAGGAACCACATGTGGTGAGTGTAGATTTAGTCTTTTTGACGTCGTTATGGAGACAGCAAAGCCTTTTAGGAACCTCCTGTGGAGGAGAGTGTAGATTTAGTCATATTGAGGTCGTTATGGAGACAACAAAGCCTTTTAGGAACCACATGTGGTGAGTGTAGATTTAGTCATTTGGACGTCGTTACAACAGCGCCTTTTAGGAACATCCTGTGGAGAGTGTAGATTTAGTCATTTGAGGTCGTTATGGAGACAACAAAGCCTTTTAGGAACCACATGTGGTGAGTGTAGATTTAGTCATTTTGACGTCGTTATGGAGGCATCAAAGCCTTTTAGGAACGTACTGTGGAGAGTATAGATTTAGTCATTTTGACGTCGTTATGGAGACAACAAAGCCTTTTAGGAACCTCCTATAGACAGTGTAGATTTAGTCATTTTGACGTCGTTATGGAGACAACAAAGCCTTTTAGCAACCACATGTAGTGAGTGTAGATTTAGTCTTTTTGACGTCGTTATGGAGACAACAAAGCCTTTTAGGAACCTCCTGTGGAGAGTGGAGATTTAGTAATTTTGAGGTCATTATGGAGACAAGAAAGCCTTTTAGGAACCTGCTGTGGAGAGTGTAGATTTAGTCATTTTGACGTCGTTATGCGGACAACAAAGCCTTTTTAAAACCTCCCGTGGAGAGTGTAGATTTAGTCATTTTGACGTCGTTATGGAGACAAAGCCTTTTAGGAACCTCCTGTGGAGGAGAGTGTAGATTTAGTCATTTTGACGTCGTTATGCAGACAACAGCGCCTTTTAGGAACATCCTGTGAAGGAGAGTTTTGATTTACACATTTTGACATCGTTATGGAGACAACAAAGCCTTTTAGGAACCTCCTATAGACAGTGTAGATTTAGTCATTTTGACGTCGTTATGGAGACAACAAAGCCTTTTAGCAACCACATGTAGTGAGTGTAGATTTAGTCTTTTTGACGTCGTTATGGAGACAACAAAGCCTTTTAGGAACCTCCTGTGGAGAGTGTAGATTTAGTAATATTGAGGTCATTATGGAGACAAGAAAGCCTTTTAGGAACCTGCTGTGGAGAGTGTAGATTTAGTCATTTTGACGTCGTTATGCGGACAACAAAGCCTTTTTAAAACCTCCCGTGGAGAGTGTAGATTTAGTCATTTTGACGTCGTTATGCAGATAACAGCGCCTTTTAGGAACATCCTGTGAAGGAGAGTGTTGATTTACACATTTTGACGTCGTTATGGAGACAACAAAGCCTTTTAGGAACATCCTGTGAAGGAGAGTTTTGATTTACACATTTTGACGTCGTTATGGAGACAACAAAGCCTTTTAGGAACCTCTTGCGGAGAGTGTAGATTTAGTCATTTTGACGTCGTTATGGAGACAACAAAGCCTTTTAGGCATCTCCTGTGGTGAGTGTAGATTTAGTCATTTTGACGTTATTATGGAGACAACAAAGCCTTTTAGAAACCTCCTGTGGAGAGTATAGATTTAGTCATTTTGACGTCGTTATAGGGACAACAAAGCCTTTTAGGATTTAGTCATTTTGACGTTATGCGGACAACAAATCGTTCAGATCTGTAATAGAATAAAAGAAAGGTCGCAATGTGACATGTTTTCTGTAATCCCCGGTTCATTGGCATTTTTAGCTAAATGACCTAGATCTATTGTGACCTTTATTAAGAAACGTAGGACATGAGTACAAGGTGGTTAAGTGCCATGTGATCAATTAATATCGTCGCCCACGTGACTAGAAACTTATGCAATTATTGTGCACAACAAGATTCTTGGACATTTGGTCAAGTTTAATACGTACTTGAAAACGCTTTATAATTTCCGAAAACGAGTTAAACTTTCTTGATATTGTTATAATATAGTAATAATATTGTTATTATTTACACAACTAGATTTATTTTTATGTTATACTTCCTGGTGGCACTATATGTTCCACCTCGAGGCTGTCTTCAAATTTTTTTGGTATGTTTTAGCAAAACTGACTGGTTTATGGGTAAAGGATTTTTCGCTCAAATTTTTCTGGTGTTGCACATATTTCAAAATGCAAAAGCAATCGTCAGATTGAATTGCAGCGTATATGATTCACGTGAATCCAACAAAGTCGAATAAATTTAAGTGGCGATTCGTATACAGACTGGTCGGTTAGTTGTCGTTACCTTCTCCAACTGGAAATCCCCGGTGCACTTTTCGGCCTCCTCCATGCGCCCGGGCAGTCACCGACACCTCACAAACAGCACAGTTATAATTACAAAGACCACATTGTGTGTGTGTGTATGCACTGGCCGTGTTTGCGTGCACAGTATACACAAGAGGCTAATTTTAAAACGCGAATTATTCCGAAGCCGCCTCTCACGAGCTGCCCGTCAACTGAAGAGATCCGGCCCACGGCTACCACTTGCGATGTCGTAGGTGGCCGAGACCGGGATGCAGTCGAGCGAGCCGGGATGCAGACGGGGGCCTCTTTCTCTTTCGTTTTCGAGGCCCATCTGGTTAGCAGTGGCGCACGTCGGGGAATCAACAAGCAAACAAGCGGCCACAATTAACACCTACCACCTACCATCTTCGAACGGAACAGGAGGTGCGCCGGTGGAGGTCCTGCTTCCGGTACCGCAAGGCTCTAGCCTTGGGTCGCCCGAAAATTACGCGCGCTGCTGTCGAGATGGCCGAGCAAATGCACCGCGGATAATTACCCAAGCCTCCAATTACTCCGCTAGATGAGACGTGAAATTTTTGTAATCACCAGTAGTTTCAGGCCTCGGCACCAATTAATAATTGCATATTGCACGTCGGGGCGTAATTAGTTTTGCGAATTAGGAATATAGTAGTAAAGCGAATAGAAAAGATAGTGGAGAGGCATTAGTAAATCACTGTCTGAGCAGCGATGAATTGGTACAATTGGTTATTGTTCACGATCAGTGGTTGGTTATGTTAGTTTGCTATATTTCAATTGTTTCCTATATTACAGTTACATTACAGTTTTGTTATGTATTTGCAAATTCTTTCCACTCTCTTCTGTTCTTTGCCATTTCTCTTGCTTGTTTCACTGTCTTCCCTCTGCTCTTTATTATTTCTTCTATTTTGTTGTCCCATTCTTGTCTTGGTCTACCTCTTCCTCGTTTCTTTCCTGTTTTTGCTTCCCAGATTTGTTTTGTTTGATTCGTATTTTTCATCCTAATGAGATGTCCCCATCAGTTTAACTGCTTCTTTTCTATAAACTTTTCTATTGATTCTATATCAAATTCCTCTCTGATGTCTTTATTTCGTATCCTGTCTTTTTTCGTTACTTGTTTTACTCTTCTCAGATATTTCATTTCTATTGCCTGTAATCTACTTTTATCTCTCTTTGTTAGCTTCCACGTCTCGCTCCCATTAATCAAAATCGTTCGGTATATAGTTTTGTATATATTCATTTTTGTCTTTCTGCTTATCTCTTTCTTGTTAGTGAGTATATAATTTAGGGCATAGTACGTTTTTATTGTGTCGTTTATTCTCTTGCTTAATTCTCCTTCCATTTACCCGTCTTTTGTAAGTTCTACTCCAAGGTATTTGAATTGCTGCACTTGTTCAATCTGGTCCTGTCCTATCTGTATATTTATGCGTTCTTTCCGTTTTCCTGTTATCAGTACTTTTGTTTTGCTGTAGTTCATCTTCATGTTATATTTCTCCAGGTGTTTATTCCATGCGTTCATGTTATGTTGCAGGTTCCTCTCACTTTCTGCTATCACTACCACATCATCGGCGTATGCTCTGATATTTTAACCATTTGCATGTTTTTGTATCCTACGTTTGCTTTTATTATTTCTGTTGCTTTTCATTATTTCATCCATATATAGGTTGAATAGTGTTGGGCTGAGAGCTCCTCCTTGTCTTAGTCCATTATTTGTTTTAAAAGTTCTTGAAATTTGCCTTGTATATTATTGCATTACTGTTGTTGTTATATATATTCTGTATTACTTTCACTATCCTGTTTTCTATTCCTCTCTCATTTAGTATTAACCATAGCTTCTTTCTTGGTGTCATGTCAAACGCTTTTTCGGGATCTATGAATCCCAGATATGTATTTTTATTATTTGCGATTCTTTTTTCTGTGATTTGTTTTATTGTGAAGATGTTGTCTTGCGTGGATCTCCCTTTCCTGAAACCCCATTGCGGTTCTTCTAGGGTCTGTTCTATTCTTGCTATTATTCTCTTGTTAATTGTCTTTTCTAATATTTTCATCCCTATACTTATTAGTGTTATGCCTCTATAGTTTGCGCATTTCGTCTTGTCGCCTTTCTTGTACATATATCGGTACTATTAACGCTGTTTGCCAGTCTTTTGGTATCATATTTGTCTTCCATATTTGGTTCAGTAGCTTCAGTAGTTTATCTTTTCCTATGGGTCCCATGTGTTTAATAATTTCTGCTGTAACCTGATCTTGTCCTGGTGCTTTTCCTATTTTCACTTCCCTTATTACTTCCAGAAGCTCTTGTTCGTTGATACTCTCCGTTACTGTTTCTGTGATGTTCTTTTCGCTGTTTCTTGTCTTCTGTTCGTTGCCGCTATTTTTAGTTAGTAATTCTTCGAAATACTCTTGCCATCTTTCTATTATTTCGTCGTTTTCCTTCAACATTTTGCCTTGTTTGTCTTGTATGTATCTCGTTTCTTGTCTTTTTTCTTTCCTGCATCCTTTTATTGTTTTATAAAATAGCTTTTGATTTTCCTTTGCGTTTTTCTCCATTGTCTCCCCGAACTTTTCCCATTCCCTGGTCTTTGCTATTCTAACCTCGTCTTTTACTATTTTCCTTTTTTCCTTGTACCTTTCGTAGTTATTACTGTTTTTGAGATTTAGGTATCTTTGCCATGCTCTTTTCTTTTCTTTTATTTTATCTCGTATGTCCTCTGACCTATTACCTCTGAACAAAAAGATCACCTATTAAAAGCAATAAAGAAACCAAGGGCGGTGCAGAAGAGACAATGATAAATATGATGAAAGAACTGATGTGTAAAAATGCACTTTTCTTTTCCAATTCCCTGGTCTATGCTATTCTAACCTCGTCTTTTACTATTTTCCTTTTTTCCTTGTACCTTTCGTAGTTATTACTGTTTTTGACATTTAGGTATCTTTGCCATGCTTTTTTTTAATTATTTTATCTCGTATGTCTTCTGACCTATTACCTCTGAACAAAAAGATCACCTATTAAAAGCAATAAAGAAACCAAGGGCGGTGCAGAAGAGACAATGATAAATATGATGAAAGAACTGATGTGTAAAAATGATGAAATGATGAAAGATATTAAACAAATAGGGAAGGAACTTGCAGATAACGAAATACAACTAGCAGAGGTAAAACAAGAAAACGAGCTAATAAGAACGGAAATAAAAAATCTAAATGAAAGAATGGAAGACATGGAAAAGGAGAACAAAAAAAAAACCTAGTTATCCATGGAGTGAAAATGGAAAACATGGAATAGGAGAACAAAAAGAAAAACCTAGTTATCCATGGAGTGAAAATGGAAAACATGGAATAGGAGAACAAAAAGAAAAACCTAGTTATCCATGGAGTGAAAATGGAAAACATGGAATAGGAGAACAAAAAGAAAAACCTAGTTATCCATGGAGTGAAAATGGAAAACATGGAATAGGAGAACAAAAAGAAAAACCTAGTTATCCATGGAGTGAAAATGGACACCAAGGAGGAGAGAGTTATTAAGGAGGCGATTGAGAAATTCCTCGAGGAAGAACTACAAATAAAGGTTAAATTAAGAAGTCCAAAGAAGATTAGCGAGAAAATGTGCGTGATAGAGACTGAAAGTTTCACGGATAAAATTGAGATTCTCAGAAATAAAAGCAAACTACGAAACAAAAAAGATCAAATATTTGTTGAGTCGGACCTATCAAAGAAGGAACGTGAAGTACAGAGAGAGATAAGAAGAATAGCCAAGGAAGAAAAAGGAAACCAGGCGAAAGTGGTATATAAGAAATTGATAATAAATGGAAAGAGTGGGAAATGGGAGAAAATGCAAACAATGGAGTCAAAAAACTGCTAAGCAAAAGAAGCAGAGGTTGCATACAAACAAGAACGGAAAAGCAAGGACATATGGTAATGAAAAAGCAGATCGATACGACGAATGATCAAATTAGGAGAAATAGGAGCGACAGCGCGAATGTAAAATGGGACACGAGAAGGAATACAAGGAAGGCACAGATAGAAATAGAAATAAAGGAAGAGGACACAATAAACAGGAAAAATATCAAAAAAGATAAAGGTCGAATATGGAGAATAGCAGCATGGAATATAAGGAGTATATTCGGTAAAGAGGAAGAGTTGGAAAAAGAGTTCCAAAGAATGGAAGTAGAGATATTAGCAATAACTGAGACGAAAAGAAAAGGGAATGGAACGTACACAACTAATAACAAGCACAAAATAATATATAGCGGGGTAGACAAGGATAAAAGGGCGTCAGCAGGAGTAGGATGTATAATGCACAGAGACATAGAACACCAAATAGAATCATGGCAAGCAATATCACCAAGGATATTATCGGTAAAACTAAAAGAAAACAACAGAACCAGAACAATTATTATAGTATATGGACCAAATGAAGACGCCACGGCTAGCAACAAAGAAGAATTCTGGGATCAGCTCAACGAAACAACCGAAAATGCCATTGGAGAAATATATGTAGCAGGAGACTTCAACAGCAGAATTGGCAAGGAAGTAAAATATAACGCTACGATGAGAGGAAGTTACGGAGAAGACACAATAAACGAAAATGGGAAGAAAATGCTAGATTACTGTAGAATGAACAATCTAATAATAGCGAACGCACTATTCAACCACAGGGAGATACACAAATACACCAGGGAAGTGATAAGCAGGAACGAAAAATCTATAATAGATTACGTATTAACAGAACAAAGAAGAAAGAGCAAAATAATAGACACAAGAGTAAAGAGAAGCTACGAAATAGGAAGTGCCCACTACCTAGTGGTGACCACACTCAAGGAAAACTATCAAGACCAATAAAATCAGCGACCAACTATAGCAGTAAACTACAAGAAGATACGAGCATACAAACTAAGAGATGAAGAAACAGCAATACAATACAAAGAGAAATTAGAAGCCAAGTTAGAAGTGGCCAACGACAGCGAAGCAGTAGAGGAAATGTGGAATAACATAAAAAGAAATATGCTTGAGGCAGCACAAGAGACATGCGGGTTGAAGAAAAGTACAAACAAGAAACAACAGACAGCGTGGTGGTCTTATTTGATGTTTCCAATATTTTTGTATCCCATTTATTTTTTGGTCTTACGACTCTTCTCTTTGCTGTTATCTTTGTCTCCCATATCTTCTTTGCTTGGTTGTTATCTTCTCTCCTGATTCTAAATGTCCACGTATCCATTCATCGACGGAAGGTTTTACTTTCGGCATTTTATACAAGAAAAGTTATACACACGTGATACACACAAGGCACAAGCACAACGCACTGAAGATTGAGATAAATTGGACTGAATTGGTAGCACACTTGCCCCAGATGCGTTCTGTGCACGTAAAAATAGGGTAATCCCCGAAATAATCGAGCTTTGTTTACCAAATATCATGCACGCTCGTTTTGTTGATGATTTTGTGATAACCAAGCGCTCTAGACGTAACGGAGTAATATTACTACTGAATTCTCATTACAATAATGTGCAACAAAATATATTCCTAGCTAATATAAATAATATGCTTTAAAATTGAGAAATAAGCAAATAAGCACAAAAAATAAGGAAATATGCACAAAAAATGCATTAAAGCAATTATAATCTTAAAAACCGAAAATATGCATAAAAGTACAAAAAAAAAATTGTCACGTTACTTAATTTGCTGAAATTCGTATAGATACGAGGTCTTTTTTGTCTGCTATTAAAACTGATATATAGAATAATACCTAGAAAACTGCACGCTTCTAAGCAAATTTAAACAAAATAGTAACGTTTCATTACGTAACGATGAGTGAAGCTCCGTAAGTGTGTGTGGCCCTTTAATCTTTTAACTCCTCTCGCCTGATTACTCTGTACGTTATTCCAACATAAACAATCGCCGCTCCAAAGATCTTTCGTCTTCTTATTTTCTATATTCTAGTTTTTATTATGTGTGTGTGTGTGTGACGATGATAGCCCTCGGCCCTCGGTGGTCACCGCTGCGAGACTGAGACGGCATGCAAATCGTTTTCAGCGAGCGAGAGAGAGGGTCTGGTAATTGTTTGTTTACACGGACGTTTGGCAGGTCTCTGCCTCTCTCGGAATGTCGGGAGACGGAAACTGGCAGCTGCATGGTGTGGGAGAGAGACGGTTTGCATCTAGTTAACGAGAGTTATAGTGGACGACAGTAGCGGCTCGTCCGCCGGCGCTCCAAGGGCCCTCGGTTTCCAGGCGACGTGCAAACTCGCTACTTAAGTCACGTTATGATGCGCGAAAAACGCATTACACATCTCAAGTAATTTGTACTCGTATCTTTTAAGACCCACAAAAAAAAAAAAAAAAAAACTTTTGCACTTCAACAACAGCGATTATTAGTAAAAAGTAAAAATATATTTTTTGTTATTTGGTTCGGTGCCCATGGATCTGTTATTATTGACTTTAGAAAAAAATGTGTAAAGGAAAAAGTTGTACGTAATTATGTGCTTAATAATACAATGTAACCGATTATTTTATTTAAGCTATAATTTTTGAGTTATGAGACAAAGTTGAGTTTGTTCTAATGGAAACCATAGTTGGCCAGGACTTTATAAAAAAGGCCCTTTTTCAACTATTCTAATGATATACCACTTGATATAGTTATTTTTATAAATAATTAAATTATGGTTATTTTTTACTTTTCATTTTCGAACTATTCAAGAACTAGGCTATGGAAACAATTGATAGATGCGCAACGCGTTAAATAATAAAATTCAAGTTAGTTATTAAAATTTTTCTTTTCATTTCGAAATTATAAACATTATTATTTTGGTGTAAAATGTTTATTTCGTTGGAGTTACAATTTTATATAAAAATTATTACTGACAAAACAAAATTACATAAGTACAAAACTACTAAACAGGGAATGACAGACGTTACATTGAGAAACAATACAAGCATATTAGAACGTAACTAAAGTAGTACCAAAACAACGTAATTAAAGTTAGGAAAGTATTTACGACTAAATATGTTCAAAAGGTTCACCATTATGATAATGCACATTTTTTTAAACGGAATTTGTAGCTTTTCTAACGGAGCGTCCATCAATATTAGCAAAAACTTGTAACTTGTAAGTACAGCTTCTCTAAGGTCATCTACTGTGACGTACATGTTTGATACACTCTATCTTTTACCATTCCCCATAAATAAAAATCTAAAACAGAGAGATCGGGAGATCTACCACCTCTATAATTGTCGTTTGTATCTATCAATTGTTTCTACAGCGTACTACTTCGAATAGTTCGAAACTGAAAATAAAATAATTCCCACAATTTAATTATTTATAAAAATACCTATGTAATATGATATATCATTAGAATCATTGAAAAGAGGCATTTTTTATTAAGTCATGGCCGACTATGGTTTCCATTAGAAAAAACACAAGTTTGCGTCATAACTCAAAAATTATAGCTTAAATAAAATAATCGGTTAGACTGTATTATTAAGCACATAATTTCCTATAACTTTTTCCTTTACACATTTTTTCTAAAGTCAATAATAACAGAGCAATATGCTCCGAACAAAATAACAAAAAATATATTTTTTCGAGATATCTAGTTAGCCATGCAATTTTTCCAAAAAAAAAAAAGCTCATGAAATTGGACTCGTAAAACTGCAATTCTTTCCCCATTTAATCGTCCCTCTATCTCCGCTAATTTCCTAGATCCCCATACTAAACATCCGAAAAAACTCACCCTGTATATACTGTGAAACGTCAAAAAATGTTTTATTATTCCTAAAAGAATAATAATTGATAAAATTCAATAATTAAAAATAAAAGGAAAATTACACTTTTGACACAATTTTATACGCATTGCCAATCTTCTGGTTTTTTTTTTTCCTTTTTTCTGCAGAAAAATAACTGCCATCTGGTGGAGTTTAGCTTGCCATAAGACTACTGAATATCTAACATGAGATCTAACGCAGTATACAAAACTCTACATCAGTGTCAAATGATTTAAATGATTTCAGATACTGTGTCATCACTAAAAATTATGGGTACAATTAGTATCAGCAGCAGCCGTGTAAATTCCGTGTTGGCATTAATTAACAACTAATGAAGTTGATTTTGCTGTTCGTGGTGATGAAAAAATAGTATATAACACCATTAGGCCGATATGTAGCAAATAACAGGCGCGGGTTGAAGTTTGTAAACCGAGGCGAAGCGGAGCGCAGCCGAGGTTTATATTCAACCAAGCCTGTTATTTGCATATCGGCCGTATGTTGTTCGATACTTTTTGTAATACCTAAATAACAAAAACTGGTCAATTTATCAATATTAAATTTCAAAATTAATAAACTAGTTATCCAGGCGCAATTTGATACCATAGCAACATCAACGGTTAAAATACAAACAAACAAATCAAAGTGAAATTAGAAAAATAATGCCAGATGTGCAAAGTTCTTTGTTTTGTGGTATCCCCGAAGATGTACTAAATGAAGCAAATGCTGCCACAATCGATTTACTTCCCCGAAAAAGCAGCAGCAGGTATGAGAAACAATATGAAGACTTTATTGCTCATAAATTTGCGTTGTCGTTTAAATAACGTCCACGGCCGTTATTATAACGGCCAAGGCCTTTACGCCTGTCATATCGATCAAGCAGACAGTACTGATAAATGTCAATAACACAGAGGTATTACAAAAATAACATAAAGTGAATGCGTAAATTCGCCACAACAAAGCCAAACAGAACAGAAACCAATTTAATTAATTTAACGTCATCACAAGGCGTTACCAAACACAATTTTCCTCAATTGTTGGGCAACAACCTACATAATTAAATGCTCTTTCCAGAAATCGCTCAGTTCGAGCACTATAATTCAGGCGCGTGGCTTAGAAATTGATTCTCTTAGCGAACAATAACAAATTTGCGTAATGCATTGTGTTCCCGATTGCTGGAGAAAAAAAAATATTTCCCTGTTTAATGTAAGTTCTAGGAGTTATATAATGGAAAGAACAATACCAAACAAACGTGAATGATGTTGTCGTTGCACATAGGCCTTGCAAAATAAATTAGAACCTAGATGGGACCTCTCAGACAATATTTTTCATTCAGGACCTTTGTAAGTACAGTTATGCTCACATAAATATAGTACAAGAAATTTGGTTACAACAGCAATTTTGTATAGCAATGTCAGTATGTTTGTACTAGATTTATGTGAGCATTACTGTACATGTTACTGCAAACGTTTTTTGATACAGAATACATTTGATTGTCTAATTCAGGGGTCCCCAAACTACGGCCCGCGGGCTAGATCCGGCCCCCGAGACGATTCAATCCGGCCCGCCAATATTTTATTCTTTAAGTTAATTAAAAAATATGTTAACTGTGTTTTCATAAGTGAATAATAACATTTGTGATTGGTACAGAAAACACAGATTTTACTGACACTGCATAAAATTCACAATATGAAGCTGAAGGGTGGTAGCTAGATGTAGAATTTTTTTAAATGATATTGCAAAACCTACTGAAAAAAAAACCCCGACTGTAACCTAAGGATGGTTCAATTTTCTCAGCCAATCAAAAATATAAATAAAATTAAAATTAGGGTACCACAAATTTATTTGCCTTTTGTCATTACAATTACACCAATTATTTTCGTACTCAAAGTATTATTCAATGTTTAATATTTGCAATTAAATGTGGGAATTATTTTTAAAGATCAAATGCTTCAATTGAAAGTTTAAATTTATGTCATATGAAATTAAATTCATTTGCAGCGAATTATATTGGTCGTGTTAACAAAATTAAACAAATTTATGCTATTAAATATCAAATTTCCAAATACAAATTTCCGGGGGTGTTCATTTCTGATTGCTTATTGAAAAATTATATTAAATCTACAAGTGCAACAGATTAAATTTGACATATTTTCTATTGCAACTACCCAAATTTCTCAAACTTTCATTTACGAGTGTCAAAAACTACCATTTTGAAAGTGGAATAATCGAAATATGTCATTTGCATCCATCTGCATCAAAATCTATGAAATTTTTATTTACAGCTGTAATTTGCAATAGCATAGTCGTATCATGGCCAATTTTCACAATGAAGTTATTAAATCTGTTCAATTTTCAATTGTAATTGTCAAAATCTGTCAATTTATCTACACAACTATTTAAATACTATGCCGCAGAGGTAGAATCCGTTAAAACTTTTATTGCCGATGTCAAAAGTTTAAACTGCTACTTTCAAAAACTGTCATATTTTCGTCTAAACCGTTGTAACCTTATGACCTTTTAGCAACGCAACTGGGCACATCTGTCGAATACTAGACATGTTTAACTTCTATTTGAAAAAAAATAAAGTCAATTTCAGAAAAAAAGTAAAATCAATTTTAAAACAAGGATCATCAAATTCAGAAAAAGTAACATCGGCTTCTGAAGTAATTTAAATTTCAGAATGTTTATACAGTACACTGCTAGAGTGAATAATTTTAGAACAAGGAACATCAAATTCAGAAAAAAGTAACATCGACTTCAGAAGTAATTTAAATTTCAGTATATTTATACAGTAGAGTGCTAGAGTGAATTAAACTGAATGAACTGTTCAATAGTTTTGTATTTCAATAATGTGAATAGTTTTGTATTTAATATTGTAAAATCACTACGATAACCACAAACTATTGGAAAATGATAATGAAAATCTTCAAAATAGATGCAAAAGAAGGTATAACAAAGCCAGCGATGAATCTCGTGCGCGCGAATAATGAAAGAAACTGAAGCAGAAGGAAAACGGAAATTAGAAAGACATTTTACGATATAAATTAATAGTAATGTACATCAAATATTGTAGTGAGTATTCTTAACTGTGTTGTAAATACTAGGTAACTTATTCAAGATACAATTTTTGAAACAAAAACCATTCTGAATGGACTTTCTCTGAAGTCGAAGTTGATTCTTCTGAATATGATGTTACTTTTCCTGAAATTTATTTTACATTTTCTAAAATTGATTTTACTTTTTCTGAAATTCACTTTACTTCTTCTGAAATTGAAGTTTAGGTAATGGTTTTATATATTAACTGCCACTGTCAAATTTTCTGTAGAGTACTACAAATTTCAAAAAATAAAAATTTGTCAAATCTATGGTTACAATATTGTTAATTCATAAATAGCAACTTCGTGTCACATTCTATCATCAAATGTGAAAATCAGTAAAATTTTCAACTTCAACAAGTGTAGATATTTGACCTATTTTCCATCTAAAGTCTACTCTGAACTCTCTGAACTGTGAAATCTGAACTCTCTGTACTGTAATTATTTTAAATTTTCATAAACTGTTAAAATTTGTTAAATTTTCAAATGCATCTGCCAAAATCTGTTAATTTTTAAGCATCACCTGTTAAATTTTGTCATATTTACTACTCTAACAATTGAAGTGTGTTATATTTTCTTGCCACTCTCAATCTATTGGCATCAGATGTGAAAATCTGTACAATTTATAACTGCAACTATCAAAATTTGCCAAATTCTGAAGTGTGCTTCAAATCTTCAAATTTTGAGGCTACTAACAAAATTTGACAAATAATTACTTCCAATTGTGAAAATTTGTCAATTTACACGAATAATAATCATATTTTAAAAACTTTCATTAATTCTCTGCCATTGAATATTGTGATTCATAAACACCTTTTGGCATATTTTATATTCATTATAATATATGTGGCCACATTATAAGTGTGTAATAATAAATGATTATTTATTGATATTTTACTGCAATTGTCAAAATATTTCAAACTGTACTAACTGTGAAAATTTCTAAAAAAAATATTAATCCAATTCCAGTTGACAAATCTTCCAAATTTTCCAAACCAAACTCTTTGATTTTTTAATTTTTTTAATTAAAATTGGACAAACAGGTGGGAGCTATTAACAGATTTTGATAGATGCATCTGCGACTGTCAAAATTACAATTTATTACAACGACGCAATTGATATCCGACACGTAAGTGCATATATTGTAAATTGTTCAAATTTGTGAAATTTCTTGAAATTCAACTGACAAATATTTTAGCTTCAACTGATAATATCATATTTGAGATATTTTGGAATAAAAAGTTACTTAATTGTACAGGGTGGGTAAATTTAGATGTTTTAGTAGTGAATCTCGATAACTATGACAGGTATGATAGAGTGGACCCCCCATCCTTGATCTCTTTTTTCGAGAAAAACTTAATGGCGAAAACAAAAATTGGCTATTGTCTTTTGTCTTCGAGTTATTCGCAAAACATGTTTTTGACTTCGTTTTACGGCTGTAGGTCACTTATTTGTGAGAATAGAAATAAATAATTTCTGCGTTCTTCATGCACTTTTTTGATAAAAATGAAGCGGCGGAGTCAATTTTTAATCAGTCAAAGATACACATATTTTTTAATTATAATTATATGTCAAGAAGACAACTTTTCAAAAACTTATTTTGCTACACTTACCCACAAATATTTTCTTTTCTGGGCCTGGCCCGCTAAAAGCTTGTAATATATGTATGTGGCCCTTCTACCAAAAAGTTTGGAGACCCCTGGTTTAATTGATCTTACTGCTAACAGACGCATAAAGAGAATAATATATATATAAAGAGAGATACAGAGAACGCATAAAGTATTAAGACCTGGCTTTATTTTTCCTCTGTATAAATTTTCGAAAAACGCTTCAAGAGGTCAAAATGATTTATTTTTAAACAAATATTTTGAGAACATTTACAATTTTCCATCTCTCTCCGTTTTGAAGTTATGACGTCAGAGAAATTTTTTTTAAATGACAACCTATATTTTTTATTATTGATTTGTATAGTACGTTTTATTATGTTTTCAACAACATGACATTTTCACTATGTAACATTTGAAAAAAATTGAGAAAAAGTGCGTTAAAGTAAAACTATTAAATTATTATTTCAATGTGCAGAATGCATCTAGTTACCATTCAAAACAACTCCAGTTAAAACAACATTAGGAAAACATTAAAAAATATAGGTTGTCATTTAAAAAAATGGCTCTGACGTCATAACTTCAAAACGGAGCGAGATGGAAAAATGAAAATGGTCTCAAAATATTTGTTTGAAAAAAAACATGTTGACCTGTTAAAGCATTTTTCAAATATTTATATAGGCGAAAAAATAAAGCCAGGTCTTAATACTTTATGCGCTCTCTGTATAGCGTATTGTGATGGTCATGTTAGGCTAGTTGATGGCCGAACGTGTGACCTTGTTATTATTGTATTATTGCGGCCTTGCTACGTAAGCACAATGGAGCAACGACTTGTGTTGTTTAATCCCTACACTAATGTTTGTTGCCTCGCTCGCCTTTGTGTGTTATGTATCCGGCAGTCGTTGGTTGACACGCTATATACAATAAACTCAGCTTATTATCTGATGGATAATAAGCTAAGGCCAAATAAAAAAAGGTGGCAAATAAAATGGAATTCGCTTCCAATCTTCAATGACAAGTTGACACACTTTCGCTAATAACGCCGTTTCGTAAGAAAAGCTGCAATTTCGATTTCTTTCACTCACGTGAGCTCCTTGGGCCGTGCAAACAGAGCTAATCTCCATTAAGAGTGCTAATGGACACTAATGGCTCCTTCAAAATCTATTAGAGGTGCGAAATTTTACACATTAATTGGGAACAAGTACGTAATCACAATCTTATAAGATTTCGTTGCATTCGTTGCAAGATTTCGTTATAAGTTGCCGCAACTTATCATAATCTTTGGATAAGGTGACTTACAGTTTTTTGATTTATTTAATCAATTGCCATTTTGCCTTGCGGTGTTGGCGTTTTATGTAAAGTGTACATTTGTCCTATCCTACTTTTTACTATTTTTCTTTAATTTTTATTTACATTTTTTTTTAGATTTATCTCTATCTCTTGCTAGTTTCCTTGCCTCTTCTTCTGTATAGTGTTATTTTATTGGAGTACAAGAACATCAAAATTCTTCATCTGAACTTCTAGATGTACACCGATGTCGAGATGAAAAATAAAAATAAATTTGTCCCATTCTTTCCTCTTAGCTTGCGTTACTATATCCTTTGCTGCCCTGCGCTTTGTTCAATATTCTTGGTATTCTTCGTTATTGTTGTTGCTGGTGTCCTTTTGCGAAGCTTTCTTCTTTTCTTTTATGGCTCTTCTTGCCTCTTCTGTCCACCAGCTGGTTTGCTTATTCCTCCTTGTTTGATAGACTCCACATGTTTCCTTTGTTGTCATTAGCATTCCTTCCATAAGTTTATATATATATATATATATATATATATATATATATATATATATATATATGAATATTTAAAATATTTGACAAGTTCTATAAATTTGGCAAATTTCACAGATTTCACAGAGACTTTCACAGCTGATGATAAAAACTTCGCCGATTATGATAATTACAGTTAAAGTTTTGTATGATACGTTCTAATCCCGTCCAATAACGGAATTGTATTTGTCATAAACTCTTGACAAACTGGACAATTATTTGACATATCATGAAACACAATTGACAAAACGATAAAGCAAAAAAATATGTAATATCAAAATTTACAAATAAATATACAATATTTTCAAAAAAGTAAAATTATCAATGAAACTACATAATACCTTATAAAGGTTTTAGAAATTGGCAACAAAATAAATTCTGATTGAGAATTTCCAAAACATGCAATCAAAATATCAAGAGTGTTAAAACGCCCAGAATTTTCTTCAATGTTTTAATAAAATACTAAACTTTCGTAAAAATAGTTTCAGAATATTTTATGATTACATACTGTCAAATTTTCAAGGATTTCTATCAATTTTAGTAAACTTTTAGTTAATCATTTCTGTCAAATTCTGAATTATTTTATACCTCATTCTGTATCGATCATATCATATCATAGCTCATTAATTTTAGTACCAATATTTAAAAAAAAATTATAGGCAAATATGCCTATAACAAGATTTTAATGACTTTTATAAATTTTTATTAATTCTAAATGGTAATTATTCTTGTGAACATTTTAATCATCGAAAATATTTGAAATATTTATATATTTTAAATATGCCTATCAATATTTCAAATTGTCAAAGATTTCTTGAAAAATTTCAATTCTTTTTAGTAAACTTTCAATAATTTTTATGAATATTTTTAATATTTCTGTCAAATTCAAAATTATTTTAGAAATCGTATCATATTTCAATGATTTCACTAACAATTTCTGTAAATATTTCACTTATTTGTACTAAAATGTAATTATTAACAAGAATTTAATGTTTTTAAATATTTAAATATTTCAATCAAAATTTCTATTAATTCTAAAATGTATTTATTCTTGTGAAGATTTGTTACATCGAAAATATTTGAAATATTTATATATTTCAAATATGCCTATCAATATTTGAAATTTTCAAGGATTTCAGTCAAAATTTCAAATATGTTTAGTAATCTTTCAATTATTTTTATCAAAATTTTAATTATTAGTATCAAATTCTGAATTATTTTAGAAATAAAATGTATTCCAACATACATCACTGATTTGACTAACAATTTCGGTCAATATGTAATTATTTTTGTTAAGATTTTAATCATTGCAAATTTTTCAAATATTTCTGTGAAAATTTTATTTATGCTTATCAATATTTCAAATTTTCAAGGATTTTTGGAAAAATTTCAATTCTTTTTAGTAAACTTTCAATAATTTTTATGAATACTTTTAATATTCCTCTCAAATTTTAAATTGTTTTAGAAACAAAGATTTTGTATCATATTTCAATGATTTGACTAACAATTTCTGTAAATATTTCAATAATTTGTATTAAAATGTAATTATTAACAAGATTTTAATGATTTATATATATATATATATATATATATATATATATATATATACATGTATATATTTGTGTCTCTTAGTTTATGTGCACGCAATTTTACATACAGTAGGCTTACAGTAAAAATTTGATAAATGCAACATTCCCTATTAGCAACTCTCTATAAGAGCAACTATTTTTGATAATTTTTTTCCATAAGTATTAAATTTGACAGATCTCACTTGTGGTTTCAACTTTTTAATCCCCTTTTAGCAACTCTCTACAAGAGCAACTATTTTTTTTTTTTTTTTAATTAAATTTGACAGATCTCACGTTAAGTGGTTTTAATTTTCTAATCCCCTTTTAGCAACTCCCTACAAGAGCAACTATTTTTTTTTTTTTTAATATTAAATTTGACAGATCTCACGTTAAGTGGTTTTAATTTTCTAATCCAATTCTATTATAATGACGACAAAAACAATTAAGAATGAATGTTGCTGTTGCATATATCGAATTCTTACTGTAGTAATATTTAGCCAAGATCTCAAATAAGCCATTGCTAATGAAATTGCGACTATTAACGGTTAACAATGTATTCGCTTGTAAGGCAAATTACAGTACCACTGATAATAGTACATTGATTTAAATGTAGGTCATCTTTCCGATACAATTTTCAAGAAATAATCTTTCGATAACAAATGGCATGTTTCAGTAAATTTATACACAGTTTTACTTTACTTTCCCTGTTCCAGCCCATAATCTATGATCATTTCGTCGGCTTACAGTCAAATTAAGTCATTTTTTGACTGTTTTTAATTAAGTTTTATTTCGATGGTTTACTAAATTGTAACAAATCTGAGGCTCAGTAGGGGTATAGTAAAGTGTCCTTTAGCCGAACTTCCAAATTCTTAACTCATTAACGGCCGGTTCCATAATGGTATTAAAGTTTCCTTTAAACCGAAAAGGCGCCTTTAAGTACTGTAACGTGTTCCATAATTGATTTTTAAACGTCACTTTACGAAAAAGTGTCTTTTATCATATGGAACAGAAGCGGACTTTAAAGTCGACTTTTCTATTAAGTAAGCTTTACACAAAGGAGACTTCTCTGTAATATTATGGAACCGGCCCTTAACAGAAAAGTCGACTTTAAAGTCTGCTTAAGTTTGTAACGCTCCGATATTATTTTTATTATATTTATTTTATTATTCGTCGTTTTTATCGTGAAATTATTATATAATTTCTTGATTATTTTGGCTCGTGATTTATTATATAATGTTTTAATTATTTTTGGCTCGTGATTTGTGATCGTATTTAGTACTTACACGTCGTGACGTTTAATTTAACTACCGTGATTACTCTCAAGGTACTTTGCTATTGGTAATGTGTTAATTAACGTACACTAATAATGGATTAATACAAGAAAGCACCAATTTAAGGATTTGTTTTGTTTATTTAATAATAGACACGCTGAAATTGTAAGACACAGGGAAATAAAACACAGGTTGATGATGATGTAAATTAATTTATATAATTGTAACATACAGGAAAATAAAACACAGGTTGACGATTATGACATGAATTGATTTATTTTCTAGATTTTGTTGACCTTTTAATGAATTTGTAAATTCTCTTATTTATTCAATTGATAATTTGAAAATGGTTATTACTACGAAGTTTATTTACGAGAGTTTGTTATACATGCACGTGCTTCTCTTAGACCATTTATTACCATGCTCTTTCACTCCATTTAACTACGGGAAAGTGATATGATCAAAAATAGAACTATTTAAAGATGTTGAAATATCCCCAATAATTCATGAATGATTACTAAAGGTATCTCGCGATCTTCCCGAATTTCATGGTTGTGTCAGTGTCCACACAATAATGTAATTATTGGAGCCCCATTGTTTACGTTGATTGAGGTAAATTAGTAATTCTTCCTACGACCACAGCAAGCACCAAGGTCACAAGTAGTCATCACCGTCAGACATCTTACAAGTTGTGTCAAATTACAGTTCTGCTACCTCAATCGGAAATGTTTATGTAATGTTATAATATATTATGATTAGGAACATTGGAGGTTATTAATAACTTCTCTTGTGATTATACCAAGCCTCATTCTCTCTTTTATCATTTTCTCTGTTTATACGGGGTTTTAATAATTCCACTTATTTCTTGTTTACGATATTTAACCATAAATTGTCATTATGTCTTCAAATTATTGAGATTTAATCCAGCCTATTTTATCTGTTCGATTCTAAATTACTCTGCCCAATAATAGGTACGTTATGTGCTTGTTTTATGATTTGAAATAAAGAAACCAGTATTTTTATACCTTATGTTTTTAAATTATTAAGATTTAATCCAACTTATTTATTTATACAATTATAAATCACTCTGCCCAATAATATGCACGTTATGTGCTCATTTATGATTTAAAATGAAGAAGCCATCATTTTATGAATTATTTTGATTTGAATATGATGATGTAAGTCGGAGGGTAACATTGAATGCCTTGATTAGTTGTTATAGTTATGGTGAATACAGCCACGTTAATTTGCGATCGCGGGCGCGATGTATAATGAGTTTATATGTTTAAATGTTATGATGCTGACGACGATTTGATTCTAGTGGAGGAGGTGATTCCACAATAACAGGTGTGTGAACGAAGTGCGCGGGTGGGCGTCAATTACACCTGTTATTGCTTCCTCTAGTGATTCGTAAACACGAATAGCGTTCTAGCCGCCTTTGTTTACTGATAGGAATAGGTAATCGGTGTTTGGCTTTTCTAGGTAAGTTGTGGTTGGTTAAAAGGAATAAGCACTCCCGTGAATTTATAATGAGACTGGTTTAACAACTTTATATTATCGTTAATAATAAAAAAATAAATTACTCTGTACCTAGAATTGTACGTTTTTCGATTTATTCAAATTGTTATGCTACTTTGCGTATTTTACAACGTTATTGTTAATTTAATTCTAAACCGACGTGAATTTATATACTCAAAACCGCGAATGTCGTGTGCGTTGCCCGTGGCCGACGCAACTGTCTTACTGATTTCGTTCGTGTGTGGCTTGTGCTTAAATAGGTTTTTTTTCAGCTTCAAATCTCCATTCCCCTCACATATCTACTGCTAAATATTCGCCCCCATCCCTTAGTTATCATGGTGATTATTAATCTTGATTGTGCGTGTGGTATTAATGCGTTTTTAGCGCAGAGTTTTGCACTTAACTTAAAGCGTTGCCACTCGAGGTGATTTTTACGTGCCTGGCGCTTGCTCGTTTCTAAGGGGTGCTGATATCCAAATTGTTTATGTGACACCACGACATGGAATCTTCCAGAACCGTGCATATGCAGGCCTCGGCTCTTGAGATATTTGGCGACGCTCTGGCGCGACTTGCGATGGCTATTTATCACATTTCACCCTGGGATTATTTGTAAATGAATTAATTTAATTATTTTGTTGTATTCATGATTTTTAGAATATGAGTCACTTTATTGCGTAAATGCGTATTACACTGGGCGTATATTTGGACCTATTACAAGTTCCATATGATAAAAGACACTTTTTCGTAAAGTGGCGTTTAAAAATCAATTATGGAACCCGTTACAGTTTTCGCCTTTTCGGTTTAAAGGAAATTTTAATACCATTATGGAACCGGCCGTAAGTACCATCACCAATATAATGAACATCCAAAAACTTGTAGTCGTAAAAAAATACTCTTATAACACCACATATCACCGCCACATTACCCATCGCGGTAATTGACTTATCTCTGGGTCTTGTACCATGAGATTTTTTCTATCTTTTCGTTAGCCTCAATCGCCTCACTAACAGTAAAAAATTGAGATTGCTGCATTTAGGATACCGTATAATTGCTTTGACTGTGCCGCGTTCGTGGAGGAGAAAATTCGCTGATGGGTGCGATTAGGTTTGCAGGCAAATCTTCCTTTGGATGATGGTGAAGTAACTCTGACGCTGATGGATGTGTGCATTAATTGGGCAACGTTAATTGGTCGGTTAAGAGTTGCAGGTGATGGTTATCGAAAGTTCCTGGCGGTGTATGTTGTAACACACAGTCTTCGTCTTTAGTAGTTGAAATACTCAATTCTAAATTAAGTAATTGTAGCACGTACACATTGCATTTTTCTGAGACTGCACTATATTGCACAGGTAATGCATATATTGCACATCCATAGTAAGTTGTGATGGTACTTTATAATTGGATGTGATTATGCAAAAAACATCTACCTACGAAGGGTGTTTATTGCGCTCCATTGTGCGAACGGAATTTTATGACGGGTAATGGGAAGAGAACAGACTCCAGAGCCGGCATCAGAAAATACAGATTCAGTGCCCCGTAGAAAATTAACATCAGTGATTCATTATCATTAAATTGTACTTTTCATTGTATTTTTAAGTGTACATATAATTAATTGTGTTTTACAAATGTAGTTACAATTTCATAGAAAATTTATATACAGTATGATTCGCGAAACAAATAACATAAGTTACCCATAACATTAGTGACTTGCTCATTGCGTTAAAAAATTAACGACGTTAACATCAGTTAATTTTTTCATGAATGTAATGTAACGAGCAAATATTATTCCGCACAGCTAGATTCATCGCTATCACTTTCAATTTGAACATTAATAATTAGATTTGGTACACTAAGCGTCCTATAATCGTTTTCAATTTTAATCACATGATCGATGCAGTTTTTCGAAATGGTACTTGAAATGTTGTTGCATAAGTTGAATCGTTTCTTCACTCATTTTGGAATGTGCATTATTTTTCCGCAAATTTATTTTTAAAGTTGACCATATCAGCTCAATTGGATTGAAGATACAGTAATAAGGTGGAAGGCGCAATACTTGGTGACCAAATTCTTCTGTCATCTTATCAACCACATACGTTTTTTTGAAATTTTGTTTTTTTATAAGTTCTAATAATGTTTTTTTCTTTGTACTTAGGGGAATAACAATACCATTTTGAATGCAAAAATCCGCCTTTCTTGGGAGCGGCGGTTGGGATTTTATTAATTTGCTTTGAGTGGTAAGTTGCATTATCCATTACGATTATTGAGTTATTGGGTATGTTGGGCAATAATTGATTGGGAAACCAATTTTCAAATAATTCGGCGTTCATATCCTGATGATAGTCTAACGAGCTTGATGCAATATTCTTGGCTGATAAGAGCAAACTATTTGGCACAAAACTTGCGTCTCCTCCTGCATGACGAATAACAATTCTTTTTCCTCTATTGCACGGTGATCTAAGGTGACACTTATTTGTATTATCGACCCATCCCTTGGAGTATCGAACCATGTTTCATCAAAATAAATTATCGATCTCCTTCCATTTCCATATTCGTTTATTTTACATAAATATTCGAATCGCTCTTTTTGCAATCTCGTCAATTCCATGATGTCAATTCGTTTATCTAAAGTTTTATACTTAAAACCCTGACTAAGTAGGTATTTATACAAAGTAGTTTGCTTATATGGAAAATCATTTCCAACAGTTTCAAAAATAAATTGGACCGTGTGAACGTTACCTGATTTATAAGAATTGTAAATTATATATTTGATCCTCTTGGCGATATCATGGGATTTCGGTAAATTTGGAACTTATTCTTCTTTTCCTTTCTAGCGGTCCTTTCGTAATTATTCTCCAAACCGTTGAATATGATATTCCTGTCAGAATGGAAATTCTTTGCAGTGGAGATGCATGATTCTCGCTTATAAGGGTGTTATAAATATTTACGACTATCCTTTTAGTATCAGTTGAAAGAAAAGCATGCTTTATTAATCCCTGATTTTCATTTTCGATAGTTGATGTGTCCATTTGATGATGGTTGTTTCGAAATTTATCAAAATCAATTTGAGAACAGCTTCCCTCTGTAAACTGTCGAAGGGATTCTTCAACAAAACTTTCGGAATGGCTTCTTTCCTCACATAATTGAAATAGACCGTCGAACTGAGTGTCATTATAAATTGATGAAATAATTGTTGCAGTTCCACTTAACGACGTTTCCATCTTAATAAACTCTACCTTTTCACAAGTTTATAAATGATAATATGCACACGTATGTAAAATGAGTACTGTTGCAATGTAAAGGTTAACACCGACTGAAAGATAGATGTAGACTATTTGAGGCAGCCTTAACTGATTGTCTACCTGGACTGCATATTCGCCCAGCAATTAAGGTACAATGAACCCTAATTGCATGGGCGAATGTATAATCCTTTTAAAACCGCTTCCTAGGCGACGGCTCTTAATTATCTGCTGGCGTCTGTAGTCTTGTAATTATATCGAATTGTAAAATTGTAAAAAGAATTACGTCCGCCGACTCATAAAAAACGATGTAGATAGTTGTAAGATTATTGAATTCAATTTAATTAATAAATCATTTTTATATTATGATCATAGTGATATAATTGTGTATATATCGAACAGAAAACAATTAAGTAGCACCTTCGTCGAAAGTAAATTATTTGGTTACGTTCCTGGACGCTCGCCTCATCGCAGCACGCCATACAATGGAGAACCCTTGACCGTAATAAACTCTCATTGTACATACATTTTCAATTTCAAGTGAAAACACTAGACAATGTTCCACAAAGTAACGGTTCCAGTATACAATATTATTAAGAGATATTTAGAAATGTTAATTGGGTATTGATGTAAACGTATACAGGTTCGAAATTTTAAGTGATAATGCCATTATTAATAATAATAATACTGTTTATTTCAGATGATTAATAATAATAATACTGTTTATTTCAGATGATTAATAATAATAAAATGAAATTCATGTCACAAAACCAGTTACAAATCCTAAGGTACAAAATACATTGTAATTAACGGTTATTGTAATTAAACTATAATTTTATAGACTATAATTTTGTAAAATAAAAAAAATTTATGAAAAATAGTATATTATAATCTAAGTGCATAATAGTGACTTTAAAGCACGCCCGTCTGGGTTCAAAGCACGACGCAAAGCAGAGTGCTTTTAACGCTGTATACGGTCGAACCCAGGAACTATATAAATTCTCATAATTTCTAATACATATTTATTTGACACGTGATTTAGTGATACCACTTTACGTTATGATTGATTTATTTATATCATTATCGTAACAACTTACTTGAGTTCGTTTTATGGGTAATGTGTCTATTAGTAATTTTTGTTGGTAAGTGAAATACATATACACTGTGTATCAGCCAAATGGAATAAATTCGATAATAAATAAATGGGGGCGTGTTCGAAAAAACGCTCGGACACGTCGATTGTTATTTTTAATTGCGCATTTTAAAAAAAAACACTTTTTATACAGGGTGTGTCATGTGACCGTGGCCAATACCAACTTTCTTATTTTAAATGCAACACCTGGTATATTATTCAATTTTTGGATTCTTCAGATAATTCTAGACATATTTCATGTACAATGTCCTATACCTATCTGCAACTGTTTCGGAAATATTAAGTGTTTTCAGATTTATTGCAAAAATTAACATTAAAAAAAGAAAATTATTTGATTACAGAAATTCGTTACAACACACTCAAAAACTAATAAGTAATACTGTTGTAAAAAAAAAAAAAAACAATGAATTTCAATGGAGGAGATGTTCAAAATGCTCGCCGTGAACGTCTTGGCGACATCCTAATCTTAAATAGTAATTTCTTCTAACGTTACTCAACATCTCAGGCGTGACCGATCTAATCGCAAGCATTATTCGTCTTAATATACACACTTAATATTTCCGAAACAGTTGAAGATAGGTATAGGACATTGTACATGAAATATGTCTAGAATTTTCTGAAGAATCCAAAAATTGAATAATATACCAGGTGTTGCATTTAAAATAAGAAAGTTGGTATTGGCCACGGTCACATGACACACCCTGTATAAAAAGTTTTTGTTGAAAAAAATGCGCAACTAAAAATAACAATCGACGTGTCCGAGCGTTTTTTCGAACACGCCCCCATTTATTTATTATTGAATTTATTCCATTTGGCTGATACACCCTGTATATATGGATTGTGATTTATTCATTTTGAAAGATTATGCAGGTAAATAAAATGCAGTTTTATCATTCAAATTGGACGTTATTTACATAATTATCTTTATTCAAAATTTTACAAATGTTATATTTAATAATTATTGAATCTTATTTTTATTTTCCGACTTTAAATATTTGACTTTATTTTGTAAAAGTGTTTATCGTTAATAAGCAATTAGTACATAAGTATGACAAAGTGAGATTAGCGACTTCATGAATAACACATCATGAATTCGTTAGCATTTGTGGCTACCAATTAATTTTAACGCCACCTTGAGGATAAGAACAAGTCACATACATGAATTCATACAATAACTTATCTTCGAATTGTGCAGATAAGCACTGTATATCATCACCGCGTGATATTAATGGCATTTGTGTCTACCATTAATTTCAGCCACATGATCCGTCAGAACTTTATCAGGTCATATTATTTAAATAAAACGGATTACGGTTCAGTTTTATCAGGTTCTTTATACTTCTACACACATCTATACATACGTACATTCATACATACGATCGATTCTGTTTGAAATGCTGAGATTGCTTGAATATATTTCTTATGTGTTCCTTCAGGTTGTTATATTTATTTATTGTTTTCGTTGTTAAGTTTTGTGTATGTTTTGTTGTTGTAATTTTTTCTGTTCTCAGATCTGACTTTCTTCTTGTATTGTGTTGATGGAATTGTTTATTCTTTGTTAGTGTCATGTTCGTTTTTGTTAGGTTGTTTTAAATTGTATATATTAATAGTAGATTACTTAGTTCTATCATGTTTCTTACATTGAGCTCCTTAGTTTTCTTACATAATTCTGCTGTATTTGTTCTTCGGTCCAGTTTGTAGAGTATTTTTAATATTTTGTTTTGTTGTGTCTGTAGTTTATTCAGGTTTTTTTCAGTTGTGTTTCCACATATGTTGCAGAGATAGTTGATTTTTGATGTAAAAAGTGCCAGTTTTTCTCTCTTTCGGTACGTAGTTTCTGATTTTCATTATGGCGGCGATAGTTTTAGAGTTCCCTTGTTTAAGCGTTTCTGTGTGTTGATCCCATTGCAGGTTGCTTTGTATTTGAAGTCCTAGATAATTTACTTATTTTATTTGTTTCATTTTTGTATTCTTGATCGTGATGTTTATGTCTTTTGTTGTTTTATCATTTGAGAATATCATTTTTGCTTAATTTATTGTTAGCAAGTTATTGAAAAACCAGTTTTCCAGCAGTTTTATATCTTCGTTCATCTATTTCTTTATAGTTTTTTTTTTCGTGTAAACTATACAGGTGTCATCTGCATATATATGTGGTTTTCCTTTCAAGTTCATTTCCAGCAGATCGTTTGTGTATACAATATATAAGATTGGTGGTAGGTTTCCTCCTTGTGGTATTCCATATTCAGCTACAAGTGTTTGGCTTTCTGCATTATTTACTTTGGTTTTTTGTGTTCTGTTTAATAAATATGTATTCAATAGCTCATTTCCCGTTATTCCTATTGCCTTAAGTTTTTCGATTAATTTTGGTTTTGATATAGTGTCGAAGGCTTTTTTCATGTCAATGTATATAGCTAATACTAGTTGTTTCTTGTCCATCTTCGATGATATGTGGTGTATGAAATCTTGTGTGGCCTGAATGTTGTTGATAGGCATATTGTTCTTGGTTGATAATTTTGTTTTTAAGCAAGTGATTGGTGATTTGAATTTGGATGGTTTTCTCTAATACTTTATTTAGTGTTGATAATAATTAAATAGGTCTGTAATTTTCCGAGTTAGTTTTGTCTCCTTTTTTTGTAAATTGGTATAATTGTGCCAGTTTTTATATATTCAGGATATATTCCTTCTTCGGGTATTGTATTTATGATTTCTACAAGAATAGGTGTTAGTATTGTTCTGTTTCGTTTTAAGATTTCGTTTGTTATCTTATCAAAGCCCGCTGTTTTATGGATCTTTAAATTTGTTATTATGTAGTTCATTTCTTCTTGTGTTGTTTTTCGGAAAATAAGAGTTTCGATTTGCCTCTTTGCTTTTGTTGTTACGGGTGTTGTTTGGCTGCTTCTTATTTGTTTTTCTGCAAGTTCTTTGCCTATATTTGCTGCGTTTATTTCATCAGCGATTTCTTCTGATTTATTTGTGGTGCCTCAGGTTTTTTTCTTATATCTTCTATGTAGTTTTTGTTTGATTCTTTTTTGTTTATTTGGCCATTTATTATTTTCCACAAATCGCTTGGATTGTCTTTATTTATTTGAAATTTGTTTTTGTAGTATTGCGTTTTCCGTTCTTTTATTTGTGCTGTTGTTAATTTCTTTTGCTTGTTGTACTCTTGTTTTATTAATTCATTGTTTGGATTTTTGAGATGTTTTTTTTAAAGTTTCATTGTTTTATTTGTTTTATTATAAAGGTATTTATCCAGGGGGTTTCTGTTCTTCTTTTGATATTATTTGTTTGTTGATTTTTCTATTATTCTTTGCAACGTTTTTGATAGCTTCTCGAAGGTGTTTATAGAGTGTGTGTTTTTCTTCTATGATTAGCTTCATTTCGTTCTCTCTGAATTTATTTTGTTGTTTCTCTTTCTAAATCTCTTCGTAGTAGTAAAGGAAGGAATTTTACAATATTCTACTGTCTTGATGAAAATATTGTCAGCTCGACCACGCAGAATCAGGCGACAGAAGCCCACATTTTTACCTGTATTCTAACGCTCCGCTATTATTTTATTATATTTATTTTATTATTCGTCGTTTTTATCGTGAAATTATTATATAATTTCTTCATTATTTTGGCTCGTGATTTATTATATAATGTTTTAGTTATTTTTGGCTCGTGATTTATTATATAATGTTTTAATTATTTTTGGCTCGTGATTTGTGATCGTATTTAGTACTTACACGTCGTGACGTTTAATTTAACTACCGTGATTACTCTCAAGGTACTTTGCTATTGGTAATGTGTTAATTAACGTACACTAATAATGGATTAATACAAGAAAGCACCAATTTAAGGATTTGTTTTGTTTATTTAATGATAGACACGCTGAAATTGTAAGACACAGGGAAATAAAACACAGGTTGATGATGATGTAAATTAATTTATATAATTGTAACATACAGGAAAATAAAATACAGGTTGACGATTATGACATGAATTGATTTATTTTCTAGATTTCGTTGACATTTTAATGAATTTGTAAATTATCTTATTTATTCAATTGATAATTTGAAAATGGTTATTACTACAAAGTTTATTTACGAGAGTTTGTTATACATGCACGTGCTTCTCTTAGACCATTTATTACCATGCTCTTTCACTCCATTTAACTACGGGAAAGTCATATGATCAAAAATAGAACCATTTAAAGATGTTGAAATATCCCCAATAATGCATGAATGATTAATAAAGGTATCTCGCGATCTTCTCGAATTTCATGGTTGTGTCGGTGTCCACACAATAATGTAATTATTGGAGCCCCATTGTTTACGTTGATTGAGGTAAATTAGTAATTCTACCCACAACCACAGCAAGCACCAATGTCACAAGTAGTCATCACCGTCAGACATGTTACAAGTTGTGTCAAATAACAGTTCTGCTACCTCAATCGGAAATGTTTATGTAATGTTATAATATATTATTATTGGGAACATTGGAGGTTATTAATAACTTCTCTTGTGATTATACCAAGCTTCATTCTCTCGTTTATCATTTTCTCTGTTTATACGGGGTTTTAATAATTCCACTTATTTCTTGTTTACGATATTTAACCATAAATTGTCATTATGTCTTCAAATTATTGAGATTTAATCCAGCCTATTTTATCTGTTCGATTCTAAATTACTCTGCCCAATAATAGGTACGTTATGTGCTTGTTTTATGATTTGAAATAAAGAAACCCGTATTTTTATACATTATGTTTTTAAATTATTATGATTTAATCCAACTTATTTATTTATACAATTATAAATCACTCTGCCCAATAATATGCACGTTATGTGCTCATTTATGATTTAAAATGAAGAAGCCATCAGTATTATGAATTATTTTGATTTGAATATGATGATGTATGTCGGAGGGTAACACTGAATGCCTTGATTAGTTGTTATAGTTATGGTGAATACAGCCCGTTAATTTGCGATCGCGGGCGCGATGTATGATGAGTTTATATGTTTAAATGTTATGATGCTGACGACGATTTGATTCTAGTGGAGGAGGTGATTCCACAATAACAGGTGTGTGAACGAAGTGCGCGGGTGGGCGTCAATTACACCTGTTATTGCTTCCTCTAGTGATTCGTAAACACGAATAGCGTTCGAGCCGCCTTTGTTTACTGATAGGAATAGGTAATCGGTGTTTGGTATTTATAGGTAACTTAGGGTTGATTGAAAGGAATAAGCACTCCCGTGAATTTATAATGAGACTGGTTTAACAACTTTATATTATCGTTAATAATAAAAAAAAAAATTACTTTGTACCTAGAATTGTACGTTTTTCGATTTATTAAATTTTAATTCTACTTTGCGTTTTTTACAACGTTATATGTAATCGTTCATTTAATTATCAACCGACGTGAATTTATATACTCAAAACCGCGAATGTCGTGTGCGTTACCCATGGCAGACGCAACTTTCTTACTCCTCTCGCTCGTGTGTGGCTTGTGCTTAAATAGGTTTTTTTCAGCTTCAAATCTCCACTCCCCTCACATATCTACTGCTAAATATTCGCCCCCATCCCTTAGTTATCATGGTGATTATTAATCTTGAGTGTGCGTGGTATTAATGCGTTTTTAGCGCAGAGTTTTACACTTAACTTAAAGTGTTGCCATTCGAGGTGATTTTTACGTGCCTGGCGCTTGCTCGTTTCTAAGGGGCGCTGATACCCAAATTGTTTATGTGACACCACGACATGGAATCTTCCAGAACCGTGCATATGCAGGCTTCGGCTCTTGAGATATTTGGCGACGCTCTGGCGCGACTTGCGATGGCTATTTATCACATTTCACCCTGGGATTATTTGTAAATGAATTAATTTAATAATTTGGTTGTATTCATGATTTTTTAAATATGAGTCACTTTATTGCGTAAATGCGTATTATACTGGGCGTATATTTGGGCCTATTACAGTATTAAACTTCGATCCACTAGCGGCACGGCGCTGCAGTGTCACTAGATAGGTTTTATCATTAGTATGAAAATTGACTTTAGAATTGGTTAATAAGGTGTATATTTGATGTCGTCCTTCATATAATTACCTGAGAAATTAATGCTCAACCTCTGGCACTTCGTCGAGCAGAGTAACGTTCTTCAAAGACTTCGAACAAAATAACTGAACAGGATACAGGACTGACCAGCAATTAACGCCCTAATGTGTTCCTGTAGCATAATTGCTTACCACAATTTTGAAAGATGATTCACACCTAATTACTGCACTTTTGCACCCATAATGCGAGTAACAGTAACAAGTAACAATGCTATTGCGAGAAAGTATCAGGATAAATTACTTAAGTGCGCAATTAAGGCTCATTATGGACACTCTGGATTTAAATGCAGCGGGCGCAATTAATGAAAAGGCGTGCGTTGCAGTAAAAACACGAGATATCACTCTGTTCTGCAAAATTTGCATTGGGACACCGAAGAGGTGGGAAGTTGGGAACTGAGCGAGGAATGAATCAAAGAGCCGACAGTTTCACGTGCTACGGCGTCGTGGTATGATACGAAATCGTGCACGCGAATCAAATGAAACGGACAGCAAAATAAGTTGAGTGAATGTCTGTTTGCCCGAAACAATGCTCAAGCTGCGATTCAAAAAATGTGAGTGATGGATTTAGAAACACGTACCAGAAGAATTGGTTGATTCCAGGAATCTTGGATATCGAATAAAAAACGTTTCAGGTAATTGTCCACAGGGAATATTCCTGTGTCCATGGAAGTTTGATGTTTAAACATTAAACATTTTTGGGATGTATACCAATAACAAAAATCCCTGAACTACGCTCTAAATAGAGAAATGTTGAATTGTAATGGTAAACATTTGGTATTAAAAAAAATTGTTTGAACAAGATAAGGTGTTAACGTTTGAACTAATAATGGTTGAAGCAAATATTTTACGAATGTTTAAAAAAAAAATCTATTCAAAAATTTTTACCATCTAATACATGCAATTGCTGTTGCAATTTTTCTTTGTTTATGAATCAGGATCGTCATTTTAATGTTTAATTAACGAGTAAAATAATGATTTGTTTCGAGAAATACATTTTTTTTGTACATTTACAAATATCGAAAAAATCTAAATTGTTCAGCACTGCCAAATTTTCGTTTAGTTATGGGTTTCACTTACAAATCAGCTGCGATCTGTTCGTGTTACAAAGCTACGCATTTAAAAAATATATTTTAATCATTTAAATGGATCAAGGCACCTGTTGAAATTAAAGTGTAATAATGAAAACAATGTTTATGAAATGTGGCCTATTTAATTTCTGCCGAATACACAAATATAATGATCAATTACGAGTGTCGCAACACGCCAAGTCAAGTCAATAGTTATATTACATTATATACTTATCATTACACCTTCTACGAATTAGTGTAGGTGTTTTTCTTTACATTTCTATTTTTTTTCTTTCCATTAGTTTTCTATAAATTTGTTCCATTTCTTTCAGTCGTTTGTCATGTTCTTTGCCTGTATCGTTGTTAATAGTCAATAGTATCATTCTATAATATTCAGTACAGATGAACAATGATTTTTCGAAATAAAGTTTTATGTAATTACATCACGTCAGTTAATCTCTCCTTCGAATTTCTAATGGGCTTATATGAAAATCACAGTGCAAAAAGAAAGCCCATTATTTACAAAAATAATTGAGAATGGTAAAATTTTTATGCATTTCCTATAAATTTTATACATTTTCTGTAAATTTTATACAATTTGTAAAAAATGAATTTTCTATGAGTTCTTATTAGCAATTTTTAGTGGTTTTCCAAAATCTAATGGAACACTGTGTGAAGAGAACAGAAGATATTGTGAAACAGTGTAGAATAGTAATTTGAAATTTTATGGTGTCTACGTGTGTATGGTGAAATTTTATGCATATTCTATAAATTTTATACATTTTCTATAAGTTTTATACAATTTGTAGAAAATGAATTTTCTATGAGTTCTTATTAGCAATTTTTAGTCGTTTTCCAAAATCTAAAGGAACACTGTGTAAAGAAAACAAAAGTTATTGTGAAACAGTGTAGAATAGTAATTAGAAATTTTATGGCGTCTATGAAATTTTATGCATATACTATAGATTTTATACATTTTCTATAAATTTTATACAATTTGTAGAAAATGAATTTTCTATGAGTTCATATTAGCAATTTTTAGTCGTTTTACAAAATCTAATGGAACACTGTGTAAAGAAAACAGAAGTTATTGTGAAACAGTGTAGAATAGTAATTTGAAATTTTATGGTGTCTATGAAATTTTATGCATATTCTATAAATTTTATACATTTTCTATAAATTTTATACAATTTGTAGAAAATGAATTTTCTATGAGTTCTTATTAGCACTTTTTAGTCGTTTTCCAAAATCTAATGGAACACTGTGTGAAGAAAACAGAAGTTATTGTGAAACAGTGTAGAATAGTAATTTGAAATTTTATGGTGTCTATGTGTGTATGGTGAAATTTTATGCATATTCTATAAATTTTATACATTTTCTATAAATTTTATACAATTTGTAGAAAATGAATTTTCTATGAGTTCTTATTAGCAAATTTTAGTCCTTTTCCAAAATCTTATGGAACACTGTGTGAAGAAAACAGAAGTTATTGTGAAACAGTGTAGAATAGTAATTTGAAATTTTATGGTGTCTATGTGTCTATGTTGAAATTTTATGCATATTCTATAGATTTTATACATTTTCTATAAATTTTATACAATTTGTAGAAAATTCATTTTCTATGAGTTCTCATTAGCAATTTTTAGTCGTTTTCCAAAATCTAATGGAACACTGTGTGAAGAAAACAGAAGTTATTGTGAAACAGTGTAGAATAGTAATTTGAAATTTTATGGTGTCTATGTGTGTATGGTGAAATTTTATGCATATTCTATAAATTTTATACATTTTCTATAAATTTTATACAATTTGTAGAAAATGAATTTTCTATGAGTTCTTATTAGCACTTTTTAGTCGTTTTCCAAAATCTAATGGAACACTGTGTGAAGAAAACAGAAATTATTGTGAAACAGTGTAGAATAGTAATTTGAAATTGTATGGTGTCTATGTGTCTATGGTGAAATTTTATGCATATTCTATAAATTTTATACATTTTCTATAAATTTTATACCATTTGTAGCAAATTAATTTTTTATGAGTTCTTATTAGCAATTTTTAGTCGTTATCCAAAATCTAATGGAACACTGTGTGAAGAAAGCAGAAGTTATTGTGAAACAGTGTAGAATAGTAATTTGAAATTTTATGGTGTCTATGTGTGTATGGTGAAATTTTATGCATATTCTATAAATTTTATACATTTTCTATAAATTTTATACAATTTGTAGAAAATTATTATTCTACGAGTTCTCATTAGCATTTTTTGGTCGTTTTCGAAAATCTAATGGAACACTGTGTGAAGAAAGCAGAAGTTATTGTGAAACAGTGTGGAATATTAATTTGAAATTTTATGGTGTCTATGTGTCTGTGGTGAAATTTTATGCATATTCTATAGATTTGTATACATTTTCTTTAAATTTGATACAATTTGTAGAAAGTGAATTTTCTATGAGTTCTCATTAGCAATTTTTAGTCGTTTACCATTTTTTTTGATTGATTTCAAAATTATTTGTCCAAGTTTTATCTGAGGGTTAATGATAACCCGCAAGATTGAAGGACCAAGGTCGTTATTTACGATGATTTTGACTACACAATTTTTTAATAATGGACTGTTTTTGCACGTTATGGACAATCGAAATTTCGACCAATATATTTTACTTTTACAGTTTAGGCTTGACTTTCATTACACTGACAAAGTTGAGAATAGTTATCTGAGAGTTAAAAATAACCCGCAAGATAAAAGCGCTTGGGAGATTATGTTTCATCTCCTCTCTTCAAAGTCCGAAGTTTGGACCTTTATATTATACTAATACAGTTTGGCTTGACGTTCATTACACTGACAAAGTTGAGAATAGTTATCTGAGAGTTAAAGATAACCCGCAATACAGAAGCGCTTGGGAGATTATTTTTCATCTCCTCTCTTCAAAATCCGAAGTTTGGACCATCATATTTTACTGGTACAGTTTGGGCTTGACTTTCATTACACTGACAACGTTGAGAATAGTTATCTGAGGGTTAAAGATAACCCGCAATATAGAAGCGCTTGCGAGATTATTTTTCGTCTCCTCTCTTCAAAATCCGAAGTTTGGATCTTTATATTTTACTGATACAGTTTGGGCTTGACTTTCATTACACCGATAAAGTTGAGAATAGCTATCTGAGGGTTAAAGATCACCCGCAAGATAGAAGCGCTTGGGAGATTATTTTTCATCTCCTCTCTTCAAAATCCGAAGTTTGGACCTTTATATTTTACTGATACAGTTTGGCCTTGACATTCATTACACTGACAAAGTTGAGAATAGTTATCTGAGAGTTAAAGATAACCCGCAAAATAGAAGCGCTTGGAAGATTATTTTTCATCTCCTCTCTTCAAAATCCGAAGTTTGGATCTTTATATTTTACTGATACAGTTTGGGCTTGACTTTCATTACACTGACAAAGTTGAGAATAGTTATCTGAGGGTTAAACATAACCCGCAAGATAGACGAGCTTGGGAGATTATTTTTCATCTCCTCTCTTCAAAATTCGAAGTTTGGACCTTTATATTATACTGATACAGCTTGGGCTTGACTTTCATTACACTGACAAAGTTGAGAATAGTTATCTGAGGGTTAAAGATAACCCGCAATATAGAAGCGCTTGGGAGATTATTTTTCATCTCCTCTCTCATAATAATCCGAAGATTGGACCGTTATATTTTACTGATACAGTTTTTGCTTGACTTTCATTACACTGACAAGTTGAGAATAGTTATCTGAGGGTTAAACATAACCCGCAAGATAGAAGCGCTTGGGAGATTATTTTTCATCTCCTCTCTTCAAAATCCGAAGTTTGGGCCTTCATATTTTACTGATACAGTTTGGACTTGACTTTCATTACACTGACAAAGTTGAGAATAGTTATCTGAGGGTTAAAATAACCCGCAATATAGAAGCACTTGGGAGATTATTTTTCATCTCCTCTCTTCAAAATCCGAAGTTTGGACCTTTATATTTTACTGATACAGTTTGGGCTTGACTTTCATTACTCTGACAAAGTTGAGAATAGTTATCTGAGGGTTAAAGATAGCCCGCAATATAGAAGCGCTTGCGAGATTATTTATCATCACCTCTCTTCAAAATCCGAAGTTTGGACCATCATATTTTACTGGTACAGCTTAGGCTCGACTTTCATTACACTGACAACGTTGAGAATAGTTATCTGAGGGTTAAAGATAACCCGCAATATAGAAGCGCTTGGGAGATTATTTTTCATCTCCTCCCTTCAAAATCCGAAGTTTGGACCATTACATTTTACTGATAGAGTTTGAGCTTGACTTTCATTACACTGACAAAGTTGAGAATAGTTATCTGAGAGTTAAAGATAACCCGCAAAATGGAAGCGCTTGGGAGATTATTTTTCATCTCTTCTCTTCAAAATTCGAAGTTTGGACCTTTATATTTTACTGATACAGTTTGGGTTTGAGTTTCATTACACTGACAAAGTTGAGAATAGTTATCTGAGGGTTAAAGATAACCCGCAATATAGAAGCGCTTGGGATATTATGTTTCATCTCCTTTCTTCAAAGTCCGAAGTTTGGACCTTTATATTTTACTGATACAGTTTGGCTTGACGTTCATGACACTGACCAAGTTGAGAATAGTTATCTGAGAGTTAAAGATAACCCGCAATACAGAAGCGCTTGGGAGATTATTTTTCATCTCCTCTCTTCAAAATCCGAAGTTTGGACCATCATATTTTACTGGTACAGTTTGGGCTTGACTTTCATTACACTGACAAAGCTGAGAATAGTTATCTAAGGGTTAAAGATGACCCGCAAGATAGAAGCGCTTGGGAGATTATTTGTCATCTCCTCTCTTCAAAATCCGAAGTTTGGAACTTTATATTTTACTGATACAGTTTGGCGTGACGTTCATTACACTGACAAAGTTGAGAATAGTTATCTGAGGGTTAAAGATAAGCTGCAAAATAGAAGCGCTTGGGAGATTATTTTTCATCTCCTCTCTCATAATAATCCGAAGTTTGGACCTTTATATTTTACTGATACAGTTTGGCTTGACGTTCATTACACTGACCAAGTTGAGAATAGTTATCTGAGAGTTAAAGATAACCCGCAATACAGAAGCGCTTGGGAGATTATTTTTCATCTCCTCTCTTCAAAATCCGAAGTTTGGACCATCATATTTTACTGGTACAGTTTGGGCTTGACTTTCATTACACTGACAACGTTGAGAATAGTTATCTGAGGGTTAAAGATAACCCCCAAGATAGAAGGGCTTGGGAGATTATTTTTCATCTCTCACATAATGGTTCGAAGTTTGGACTATTATATTTTACTGGTACAGTTTCGGCTTGACTTTCATAACACTGACAAGTTGTGAATAGTTATCTGAGGGCTAAGATAACCCGCAAGAAGATTAGAAATGCCTGGGAGATTATATTTCATCTCCTTGTAGATTAAATCAATTAAATTTTTCGTTAACCGAGTTTATTTATTAATTCAACACAATTTAATAACAACATTATTGTTTATTGTCGGTAAATTGTTTATTGTTGGTAAGTCTATCTGCCTGCTGACGTATTCTTAGCTTGATTACAACAGCAATTTGTGCCCCGTTGTAATAAATTGTAAATTTAACTGGGGCGTACTCCTTGAAACTGCAATTTTATTAATTATTAATCTGGGCTGTGCCATGTCAATAAACAGAAAACTATTATTAGTTAATCACTGAAGGACTACTAGAATTAATTATACTGCTGTGCATGCAAATAATATATTGCATGCCACACGTTCGCGATATTTATAACATTAACCATGTTTAAAAATACTAACGCAGTGAAAGAGTGTGATTAGTTGTTCAGCAATTAAAATAAAATTATAATTGCACCACAGTTTCACATCTAACTAATTGTGGGAGTAATTAATTACGTTAATTGTAACATAGGCGAAATTTTGCGTAATCTATTGACATATAACATTTTATTAACAATTGCAAGGAACATAAAAAGTTTCACATATTTGTTTTCTTCTTAGATTTTAGACATCATTGGAAGAGGGTTATCTTTAACCCTCAGATAACTATTCTCAACTTTGTCAGTATAATCTCCCAAGCGCTTCTATCTTCTATCTAGACAAATACGTATATATGTCTTCTGTTCTTAATTTATTAACATCTGGTCCTTATTTAAAACTTCAAAAAATCCAATAGAATCATTTCTAGAAAAGTAATTCAAACTTTGAAAGATTGTCCAAATTTAATAGATAGAAAACTAAATTATAATTTACGAAATTCAAATCCTCGTATTTCAAAACTGTTTACCAAAATTTCATAAACAAGGCAACAGTTTCAGGCCAATAGTTTCTAATATTAATTCTTCAAGATACAAAATTGCGAAATGGCTTGTTTAAGAATTTAATAAATTTAAATTTGAAAATGATATGTCCATTCTAAATTCCGTTGATTTAATTTCTAAGATATTGAACTAAATTCAGGTGACAAATTTATTTCTTTTCATTTAACAGCTCTATTTCCAAACGTGCCTATAAATGAACCATTTAAATCTTTTTTTAAATTCATGTCAGCAAATCAAGAAAAAAATGAAGAAAACTTAAAATTAACAAAATTATGCATGGAACAAAATATTTTTAAATTTAAAAATTTATTTTATAAACAGATATTTGGGACAGCTATGGTAGCTATCTCCACTTATGGCAAATTTATATTTAAATTATTTTGAAAATAATATAAAAAGAAAATATCAAAAATTTCCCAAAGTTTGGCTTAGATATGTGGATGATGTTTTTGCTATTGTAGATTCTAAGTTTTGTATTGAGAGCTTTCTTTCTATTCTAAATTCCGAATTTGAGTCAATAAAGTTAACATATGAAGAAGAAATTGACAATAGACTTCCATTTTTAGATATTAGAATAACAAGAATTGAAAATTGGAAAAAAAGTTGTCATATAGACAACTATATAAATTCTAGCTCTATGACGTTCTATAAATATAGACAATTCAATTCAATTCAATTCAGTAAATCAAGAAAAAAATTAAGAATACTTAAACTTAACAAAATTATGCATGGAACAAAATATTTTTAAATTTAAAAATATATATAAACCGACATTTGGGATAGCTATGGCAGCTATCTCCACTTATGGCAAATTTATATTTAAATTATTTTGAAAATAATATAAAAAGAAAATATCCAAAATTTCCCAAAGTTTGGCTTAGGTATGTGGATGATGTTTTTGCTATTGTAGATTCTAATTTTTGTATTGAGAGCTTTCTTTCTATTCTAAATTCCGAATTTAAGTCAATAAAGTTCACATATGAAGAAGAAATTGACAATAGCTTTCCATTTTTAGATATTAGAATAATAAGTATTGAAAATTGAAAAAAAATTGTCATACAGACAACTATATAAATTCCAGCTCTATGACTTTCTATAAATATAGACAATTCAATTCAATTCAATTCAGTAAATCAAGAAAAAATTGAAGAATACTTAAAATTAACAAAATTATGCATGGAACAAAATAGTATTAAAATTAAAAATATACTTTATAAACAGATATTTGGGACAGCTATGGCAGCTATCTCCACTTATGGCAAATTTATATTTAAATTATTTTGAAAATTATATAAAAAGAAAATATCCAAAATTTCCCAAACTTTGGTTTAGATATGTGGATGATGTTTTTGCTATTGTAGATTCTAATTTTTGTATTGAGAGCTTTCTTTCTATTATAAATTCCGAATTTGAGTCAATAAAGTTAACATATGAAGAAGAAATTGACAACAGACTTCCATTTTTAGATATTAGAATAACAAGAATTGAAAATTGAAAAAAAAGTTGTCATACAGACAACTATATAAATTCTAGCTCTATGACTTTCTATAAATATAGACAATTCAATTCAATTCAGTAAATCAAGAAAAAATTGAAGAATACTTAAAATTAACAAAATTATGCATGGAATAAAATATTTTTAAATTAAACAATATATTTTATAAGCAGACATTTAGGACAGCTATGGCAGCTATCTCAACTTATGGCAAATTTATATTTAAATTATTTTGAAAATAATATAAAAAGAAAATATCCAAAATTTCCCAAACTTTGGTTTAGATATGTGGATGATGTTTTTGCTATTGTAGATTCTAATTTTTGTATTGAGAGCTTTCTTTCTATTCTAAATTCCGAATTTGAGTCAATAAAGTTAACATATGAAGAAGAAATTGACTATAGACTCAATTCTTAGACATTAGAATAACAAGAATTGAAAATTGAAAATAAAGTTGTCACACAGCAACTATATAAATTATAGCTCTATGACTTTCTATAAATATAGACAATTCCATTCAATTCAATTCAGTAAATCAAGAAAAAAATGAAGAAAACTTAAAATTAACAAAATTATGCATGGAACAAAATATTTTCAAATTTAAAAATATATTTTATAAACAGACATTTGGGACAGCTATGGCACCTATCTCCACGTATGGCAAATTTATATTTAAATTATTTTGAAAATAATATAAAAAGAAAATATCAAAAATTTCCCAAGTTTGGCTTAGATATGTGGATGATGTTTTTGCTATTGTAGATTCTAATTTTTGTATTGAGAGCTTTCTTTCTATTCTAAATTCCGAATTTGAGTCAATAAAGTTAACATATGAAGAAGAAGTTGACAATAGACTTCCATTTTTAGATATTAGAATAACAAGAATTGAAAATTGAAAAAAAGTTGTCATACAGACAACTATATAAATTCTAGCTCTATGACTTTCTATAAATATAGACAATTCAATTCAATTCAGTAAATCAAGAACAAATTGAAGAATACTCAAAATTAACAAAATTATGCATGGAACAAAATATTTTTAAATTTAAAAATATATTTTATAAACAGATATTTGCGACAGCTATGGCAGCTATCTCCACTTATGGCAAATTTATATTTAAATTATTTTGAAAATAATATATAAAGAAAATATCCAAAATTTCCCAAAGTTTGGCTTAGATATGTGGATGATGTTTTTGCTATTGTAGATTCTAAGTTTTGTATTGAGAGCTTTCTTGCTATTCTAAATTCCGAATTTGAGTCAATAAAGTTCACATATGAAGAAGAAATTGGCAATAGCCTTCCATTTTTAGATATTAGAATAATAAGTATTGAAAATTGAAAAAAAGTTGTCTTACAGACAACTATATAAATTCTAGCTCTATGACTTTCTATAAATATAGACAATTCAATTCAATTCAGTAAATCAAGAAAAAAATGAAGAATACTTAAAATTAACAAAATTATGCATGGAACAAAATATTTTTAAAATTAAAAATATATTTTATAAACAGATATTTGGGACAGCTATGGCAGCTATCTTCACTTATGGCAAATTTATATTTAAATTATTTTGAAAATAATATCAAAACTAAATATCCAAAATTTCTCAAAGTTTGGCTTAGGTATGTGGATGATGTTTTTGCTATTGTAGATTCTAATTTTTGTATTGAGAGCTTTCTTTCTATTCTAAATTCCGAATTTGAATTTCTGATTTCCAATAAAGTTAACACATGAAGAAGAAATTGGCAATACACTTCCATTTTTAGATATTAGAATAACAAGAATTGAAAATTGAAAAAAAAGTTGTCATACAGAGAACTACATAAATTCTAGCTCTATGACTTTCTATAAATATAGACAATTCAATTCGATTCAGTAAATCAAGAAAAAATTGAAGAATACTTAAAATTAACAAAATTATGCATGGAACATAATATTTTTAAATTTAAAAATATATTTTATAAACAGACATTTGGGACAGTTATGGCAGCTATCTCCACTTATGGCAAATTTATATTTAAATTATTTTGAAAAAAATATAAAAAGAAAATATCCAAAATTTTCCAAAGTTTGGCTTAGATATGTGGATGATGTTTTTGCTATTGTAGATTCTAATTTTTGTATTGAGAGCTTTCTTTCTATTCTAAATTCCGAATTTGAATCAATAAAGTTAACATATGAAGAAGAAATTGACAATAGACTTCCATTTTTAGATATTAGAATATCAAGAATTGAAAACTGAAAAAAAAAATGTCATACAGACAACTATATAAATTCTAGCTCTATGACTTTCTATAAATATAGACAATTCAATTCAATTCAATTCAGTAAATCAAGAAAAAATTGAAGAATACTTAAAATTAACAAAATTATGCATGGCACAAAATATTTTTAAATTTAAAAATATATTTTATAAACAGATATTTGGGACAGCTATGGCAGCTATCTCCACTTATGGCAAATTTATATTTAAATTATTTTGAAAATAATATAAAAAGAAAATATCCAAAATTTCCCAAAGTTTGGCTTAGATATGTGGATGATGTTTTTGCTATTGTAGATTCTAATTTTTGTATTGAGAGCTTTCTTTCTATTCTAAATTCCGAATTTGAGTCAATAAAGTTAACATATGAAGAAAAAATTGGCAATAGACTTCCATTTTTAGATATTAGAATAACAAGAATTGAAAATTGAAAAAAAGTTATCATACAGACAACTATATAAATTCTAGGTCTATGACTTTCTATAAATATAGACAATTCAATTCAATTCAGTAAATCAAGAAAAAGTTGAAGAATACTTAAAATTAACAAAATTATGCATGGAACAAAATATTTTTAAATTTAAAAATATATTTTATAAACAGACATTTGGGACAGCTATGACAGCTATCTCCACGTATGGCAAATTTATATTTAAATTATTTTGAAAATAATATAAAAAGAAAATATCCAAAATTTCCCAAAGTTTGGCTTAGATATGTAAATGATGTTTTTGCTATTGTAGATTCTAATTTTTGTATTGAGAGCTTTCTTTCTATTCTAAATTCCGAATTTGAGTCAATAAAGTTAACATATGAAGAAGAAATTGACAATAGACTTCCATTTTTAGATATTATAATAACAAGAATTGAAAACTGAAAAAAAAATTGTCATACAGACAACTATATAAATTCTAGCTCTATGACTTCCTATAAATACAGACAATTCAATTCAATTCAATTCAGTAAATCAAGAAAAAAATTAAAAATACTTAAAATTAACAAAATTATGCATGGAACAAAATAGTTTTAAATTTAAAAATATACTTTATAAACAGATATTTGGGACAGCTATGGCAGCTATCTCCACTTATGGCAAATTTATATTTAAATTATTTTGAAAATAATATAAAAAGAAAATATCAAAAATTTCCCACAGTTTGGCTTAGATATGTGGATGATGTTTTTGCTATTGTAGATTCTAATTTTTGTATTGAGAGCTTTGTTTCTATTCTAAATTCCCAATATGAGTCAATAAAGTTAACACATGAAGAAGAAATTGGCAATAGACTTCCATTTTTAGATATTAGAATAACAAGAATTGAAAATTGAAAAAAAAGTTTTTATACAGACAACTAAAATTGGCAGCTGACCTGTAATTTTTAGATTCTAATTTTTGTATTGAGAGTTTTCTTTCTATTCTAAATTCCGAATTTGAGTCAATAAAGTTCACATATGAAGAAGAAATTGACAATAGCTTTCCATTTTTAGATATTAGAATAATAAGTATTGAAAATTGAAAAAAAAGTTGTCATACAGACAACTATATAAATTCTAGCTCTATGACTTTCTATAAATATAGACAATTCAATTCAATTCAGTAAATCAAGAAAAAATTGAAGAATACTTAAAATTAACAAAATTATGCATGGAACAAAATATTTTTAAATTCAAAAAAATAATTTATAAACAGGCATTTGGGACAGCTATGGCAGCTATCTCCACTTATGGCAAATTTATATTTAAATTATTTTGAAAATAATATAAAAAGAAAATATCCAAAATTTCCCAAAGTTTGGTTTAGGTATGTGGATGATGTTTTTGCTATTGTAGATTCTAATTTTTGTATTGAGAGCTTTCTTTCTATTCTAAATTCCGAATTTGAGTCAGTAAGTTAACACATGAAGAAGAAATTGGCAATAGACTTCCATTTTTAGATATTAGAATAACAAGAATTGAAAATTGAAAAAAAAGTTTTCATACAGACAACTAAAATTGGCAGCTGACCTGTAATTTTTTACAAGTCAGTAGCTTGTAAAGATCTGTTTTCATAGTTTGTGTGTAGTGTCAATAAATGACGTTTACAAACGAGTAACATAAAATATTTATTTATTAGTTCGAACGAGTTACGTTTGTGTAGTGGGCAGCAAAGATTTCCTTTACAAAACGATTCAAATTAATTTTATTAATTAAAAATCAATTGTGCAACGCAAAAGTGTATCAACAAGAGCAACAATAAGCCTCACTTTCTCTCGATAGTAAATCAAAACATGTCATTACTTAGTAATTGCACCTAGACGTTGTAAATGAACTGCACTTTTCTGATCGCGGAAATCAGTTCAGGAAGTTTCCACCGATCGTGAGAAGAGAAAAGCCACCCAATTTCCTCCAAACGCAACAAGCGAGTTGCCAATAGATTCACACATATACACGGTTGTGAATCGTAATGGGGCCCCCATTATTGCCCAATCGATTATTTAAACAACCCAGAAACTAGGCCCAATTAACCAGACATAAAAATGGATTAAGATCTCTTTCAAGGACCTGCACACGATGTGACCAAACAGCGGTGAAAAGTGCCAAGGTTACCTGCCCAAATTACGACAGATTTTTGCCCACTATAATACACAACGGTGAAGTAAAAGTAAACGTGTTCCACAGAAGTGTGTCTACAGGATTAATGGAGAGATAAAAAGATCACCTTGGGTTTCGGATATTTATGAATATGGAATTCGTTGGCGACATTCAAACCCACACTGGACTGAAATGTGTTCTGCATTCAATTATAGTATTCTTTAGCTTAGCTTTGCAGTGCACTTACATCACGAAGCAAAAATTCTAATTAATAATAAACATTTGCGTGTTATTTAGCAATAAAATAAACACACGTGCCTCACTTCGATAATAAGGAGTTACCTCCAAAAGTTCCGTAAGCATTATCAAAATTTTGTAAAAATTGTTTTGTTAATTAAAAATTAATTGATTTATTGTCTCTCTCATATACCGGGTGAGCCAATTAAGTGGATCTTTAAATCCTAAAATAATTACATTTGCGTTTTGCAGGTTATTTTTCATGCGTACCAACAAAAATAAATTTTTAAATAATCCATTTAACATATGAAACAATTAACTTCAACTTCAAACAGACATCTTTTAAAATTCAAATTAATTACAAATATTATGATAAAAATAAGATGAAGATATATACAATATACATAACTAAATTACTAAATAAACTAAGTTAACATTTAAACCTCTTTATAAATTTTTAAATAATCCATTTAACATATGAAACAATTAACTTCAATTCAAACAGACATCTTTCAAAATTCAAATTAATTACAAATATTTATGATAAACATAAGATCAAGATATATACAATATACATAACTAAATTACTAAATAAACTAAATTAACATTTAAACCTCTTTATAAATTTTTAAATAATCCATTTAACATATGAAACAATTAACTTCAACTTCAAACAGACATCTTTCAAACTTCAAATTAATTACAAATATTTATGATAAAAATAAGATCAAGATATATACAATATACATAACTAAATTACTAAATAAACTAAATTAACATTTAAACCTCTTTATAAATTTTTAAATAATCCATTTAACATATGAAACAATTAACTTCAACTTCAAACAGACATCTTTCAAAATTCAAATTAATTACAAATATTTATGATAAAAATAAGATCAAGATATATACAATATACATAACTAAATTACTAAATTAACTAAATTAACATTTAAACCTCTTCATAAATTTTTAAATAATCCATTTAACATATGAAACAATTAACTTCAACTTCAGACATCTTTCAAAATTCAAATTAATTACAAATATTTATGATAAAAATAAGATCAAGATATATACAATATACATAACTAAATTACTAAATAAACTAAATTAACATTTAAACCTCTTTATAAATTTTTAAATAATCCATTTAACATATGAAACAATTAACTTCAACTTCAGACATCTTTCAAAATTCAAATTAATTACAAATATTTATGATAAAAATAAGATCAAGATATATACAATATATATAACTAAATTACTAAATAAACTAAATTAACATTTAAACCTCTTTATAAATTTTTAAATAATCCATTTAACATATGAAACAATTAACTTCAACTTCAAACAGACATCTTTCAAAATTCAAATTAATTACAAATATTTATGATAAAAATAAGATCAAGATATATACAATATACAAAACTAAATTACTAAATAAACTAAATTAACATTTAAACCTCTTTATAAATTTTTAAATAATCCATTTAACATATGAAACAATTAACTTCAACTTCAAACAGACATCTTTCAAAATTCAAATTAATTACAAATATTTATGATAAAAATAAGATCAAGATATATACAATATACAAAACTAAATTACTAAATAAACTAAATTAACATTTAAACCTCTTTATAAATTTTTAACTAATCCATTTAACATATGAAACAATTAACTTCAACTTCAAACAGACATCTTTCAAAATTCAAATTAATTACAAATATTTATGATAAAAATAAGATCAAGATATATACAATATACAACACTGAATTACTAAATAAACTAAATTAACATTTAAACCTCTTTGTAGTTTTTTAAATAATCCATTTAACATATGAAACAATTAACTTCAACTTCAAACAGACATCTTTCAAAATTCAAATTAATTACAAATATTTATGATAAAAATAAGATCAAGATATATACAATATACATAACTAAATTACTAAATAAACTAAATTAACATTTAAACCTCTTTATAAATTTTTAAATAATCCATTTAACATATGAAACAATTAACTTCAACTTCAAACAGACATCTTTCAAAATTCAAATTAATTACAAATATTATGATAAAAATAAGATCAAGATATATACAATATATATAACTAAATTACTAAATAAACTAAATTAACATTTAAACCTCTTTATAAATTTTTAAATAATCCATTGAACATATAAAACCATTAACTTCAACTTCAAACAGACATCTTTCAAAATTCAAATTAATTACAAATATTTATGATAAAAATAAGATCAAGATATATACAATATACAAAACTAAATTACTAAATAAACTAAATTAACATTTAAACCTCTTTATAAATTTTTAAATAATCCATTTAACATATGAAACAATTAACTTCAACTTCAAACAGACATCTTTCAAAATTCAAATTAATTACAAATATTTATGATAAAAATAAGATCAAGATATATACAATATACATAACTAAATTACTAAATAAACTAAATTAACATTTAAACCTCTTTATAAATTTTTAAATAATCCATTTAACATATGAAACAATTAACTTCAACTTCAAACAGACATCTTTCAAAATTCAAATTAATTACAAATATTATGATAAAAATAAGATCAAGATATATACAATATATATAACTAAATTACTAAATAAACTAAATTAACATTTAAACCTCTTTATAAATTTTTAAATAATCCATTTAACATATGAAACAATTAACTTCAACTTCAAACAGACATCTTTCAAAATTCAAATTAATTACAAATATTTATGATAAAAATAAGATCAAGATATATACAATATACATAACTAAATTACTAAATTAACTAAATTAACATTTAAACCTCTTTATAATTTTTTAAATAATCCATTTAACATATGAAACAATTCAACTTCAAACAGACATCTTTCAAAATTCAAATTAATTACAAATATTTATGATAAAAATAAGATCAAGATAGCAAAATATGTAAGTAAATAACTCTTAATATATACATATAAAATAACTAAAACCCTTATTTAAGAATTGATTTTACTTTCTATTACCAAAATTTATACCCCCAAAAAAGATAGTTTCACACATTTTAATTTATACCAACACTAACAAATTACATAAATACTAAATAATTTATACATACTACAACAATAAACACATAACAAATATTATTATTATTTATAATTAAACATTAATAAGCAACTTAACGCTAATTCATATTTAACCTAATTATTGTATTCTTTGTAGACATATCATGCCTGTGATGATGGTTTGTTAGAAACCGAAACTGGTCAGGCAAAATAAAATAAAATAAAAATAATTCTACCAGTAAGTACCCAATAATAATACCTTAATAAATATATATTATTCCACACTGTACCAAACAATTGTATTATTTTTGTACCAATATATTGCTAAATTTCAGATATCAGAGAAAACGTGAAGAATGAGGGCGTGCAATTTAGGGAAGGTTTCCAAACTGGGGATGGCAATTATCCTCGCTGTAATAACAATGATGAGCTTACTGAGTGTACAGAGGCAGGATATTTTGTCCAGCTACGCGCCAAGTAGTCTCAGCGAAGCAGAAGACGATGGTAACAACCTGTTCCTCAACTACAACCACGAGGAGAACTCCAATGGGAAGTGGAGGCAACTCACTGGTGGTCAGGTGATTTTTACGCCGTGTTTTGCAGCCATCTGTTAATTTGCCCGAATTGTAGATAAGTCGGTTGGCGAAATTGGGAAGAATACTGTACCTAAAAGATGAGGTGCCCGCAGTGGATCCTGATAAAAATTTCACGATTTTAGTATGGAAGTATGGAAGCTTCCTGGACAACAGGCATGTGAAGAGGTACAGTGAAGAAAGGTACGTGTCTAATGAATTTATATAGTCGCATCATCCCTACATCATAAACAAACGGAAAACATTTTGTATCAAATCAATGTAGCGCTTAATTTATACAGTCGCATCATCCCTATACCATAAACAAACAGAAAACGTTTTGTATCAAATCGATGTGGCGCTAAGCCTTAAAGAACGGTTCGGCGAATATCTTTGTTTTAATTTTAGACACGATCCGTTCGAGTTCTGCTCGGTGAAGAACTGCAGACTCACCTATAATAACGATGAACTTAAAACGGCAGATCTTGTGATATTCCACCTGCAACTGACGACATCCCCCAAAGATGTGGCGCCCCAAGAAAATCGCAACCCAAAACAAGTGTGGGCCTTCTTGACCGACGAAAGCCCGCACCACACGTTCATGCACGGCAACGAGAAGCTCGCAGATTTCAACAACATCTTCAACTGGTCAATGACCTACAGGTGAAAAAACCAGTATATTTTATCTTGTAATGTCTTCAGATGTTATAACTTATCTGAATTCACATTACTGTTGGGAGTAGTATATTTTATCTTCTAATGTCTTAAGATGTGGCAACTTATGTGAATTCCCATATCTCCCATCATTTAAGAATGGACTCCGACATCCCAGTTCCTTATGGTCGCACGGTTCAACGGGAGACGCCCAATGAAGGGTACAAGTTCAACATCTACTCTTGGTTACTGACGAGAAGGCATGATGTGCTTGCAACTGTCCTGGGTTCTAACTGTGGCTCCAAGAACCACAGATGGGAGTACATTAAGCAATTGCAGAAGCACATGCTGGTGGACATCTACGGTTCATGTGGAAAACTCAAGTAGGTGACAAGCAATATTTTAACTAAAGCTTCCGCAAATAAATTGATCTTTGTTTGAAGATATCTACGTAATCAACTGTTACCATTTCAGACAAACAATATTTTAACTAAAGCTCCTACAAATAAATTGATACAATAAAACACTTGAGTACCTTTTCTTCACATAATTTATTAACTTCTAAATGTACTTCGTGTTCAACAAATATATTATTAAATATATTGATTTTTGTTTGAAGATATCTAAATAATCCAGAGTTACCATTTTAGTCTTAATTTACAAAAAAAAAAATTAAGTATGTATGTTAGCTATGTATACTTTTGTAAAAAGCAAAACGGTGTATGTATGTTAGCTATGTATACTTTTGTAAAAAGGCAAAACGGTGATACTCATGTAATTCCTAAATTTTATCAGCATTATTCTGTGTTTGTTTGTTCAGATGCGCAGGTCATTTTAGTCGTGACTGCCCCGAGATATCGCAGTACATGTTCTACCTCTCGTTCGAGAACTCCAACTGCGAGGAGTACGTCACCGAAAAGATATGGTGGAATGCGTACTCCAAGAACACCATCCCCGTGGTGATGGGGGCGAGCAAGTCGTCCTACGCGAACCTCCTGCCGCCGCACTCCTACATAAACGTGGAGGACTTTGCGACGCCCCAGGATCTCGCCTCCTACCTCCTGTACCTGTCCAACTCCCCGTCGGAGCTGCAGAGGTACTTCCAGTGGAAGAAGCACTTCAAGGTGCTCAACGAGCACGGCTACTTCCAGAGCGTGTCCTATCACTACTGCAGGGCCTGCGAGGCGCTGAACTTTAACAACAGGAGTGCGAAAGTGTACGGGGATTTGGGGAAGTTTTGGAACGTGAAGGCGGACTGCTATCCGGCGTGGGACCAGCAGTGATCGGAGGTATACCAAAGAAAACTTTTGGGAGCAAGACGTAGTGCAAAGTGATTATTTATAAAATAGAGTGATATTCATCGATTGGGCTGTACGAAGCCACCAATTCTTCATAACATAAGCTTCTTAATTTGCTATCCAAAGATTGGTTCACCATGATATCATATGGGGCCCAAGACAACATAAATATACAGTGTTTCTCATTTCACGCCAAGTAATAAAATATCATAACAATAATCACAAATTGTCGGGAATTCTCTGGCGCACGATTTTTTTAGTACTACATCAGTCTTCAGGACGTACTCAAATTCTATGTACTATAATAGAGTGTGATTTTTTATAACGTAAGTTGTTTTTATCTGCGAACATAGGCTATGTTCAGTTTAAAAATGACACGATCAATTGCATTAATCCTGAAACAGTAACTCAGTTGTGAAATGGAAGATAATGGTTCATCTTAGGCATAACATAATATATTTAATTGATTGATCGATGTGGCTTTTATTTGTTGAAAATTCATAATTACTTAATTTCTACAGTTAAAATGTGGCATCGCCTGGTTCTCTTATGATTACCAATGACAACGCATCCATGTAATATTAAATTTAGCGATTACATTAAGATTGTTCCGATTGATGGAATTCATACGTCAGGATAATGCACTGAAAATAAATCTCATACAATCCGTATACTATTGCCAGCTGAGCACCATCGCCCTGTTTGAATACTTTCTGGCGTTGAATACATATTCTGCCAACAGTTTTGAAATTACACAATTTTAATAAAACAATAACAACAGTTTTAGATATTTGAAATGATCGAGTTGCACGAGCTTGGAATTTTGGTTGCATAACCATCGCATTTTAGCAATGCAATTGATCATGTCGTTTTAAAACTGAACATAGCCTATGTTCAGAGATATTATTGTAAAATTATTTATTTCATAAAAACACAGGTGTCATGTGCAGAACATTTTGTAATTTGGCAAACAATAACTGATTGAGAACATTCTTTTCACTGCCACAACGAAAAATAAAAGATTGTACGAATTATACGCTGTTTCTGTATCACTTGTGCCACCAAATATTGCAGTACCCACAGAACCTTGACCGTGAGTAATGGCTATTTTTGTTAAAGTGATGTGTATTGATTGTACAAATGGTATTGATTTGTGACATATCAAAATCTCCCAGCGTCAATAGTATTGGTCCTAATCAGTTATTCTCTTTGGGAGAAAACTTGATAGATTCATTGGGCGAGTTATATGTTACATGAAAAAGATGTGTTGCAAGAACGATATTCTTGTAACCTATAATAACACATACTATGTTCAATTAATCCTGTTATCAATTTCAAATAATCCTGTATAGTCCGTTTACTTTACATCTGCACTGTCAGTGTCATACCTTCTGAAAAACTTTTGAGCATGCCTGTAAAATATCACTAAAATAAGGTGTTGATTCAGACTGTACAGCCATTTAGTTACTAAAATGTCAACCAAAAAAAGTATGCGCATGGCAAGGATGTTGTGTGAAATGATTGAAGTATAAGTCTTTTCATTAAATCTTTTTAATAAGCAACTTCTGACTTTGTCTCTCTACCATATAAGAGGATTTTAGTTCATTTTTCTTGCAAATATCTATGTTTTTCATTAAAATATTTGATAAATTCGAAATGTTTGACAATGTCCGTCAGTGGATGATTTGCAAGAGATACCAACAGGTAAAACTTAGAACCATTTAGTGATAAATAACAGTGGTGCCAACACACTGTCAGTTTGACAGTGCAGATGTCAAGTAAACGGAGTATATGGAATTATTCTTTTCTTTTTTGTGATTTTATACCAAGTTCCAATTGAACAGATGGAATAATAAAGTAGTTATCCCTTAAATGTAAGTGTAGCTATAACTCATTTTTAACTACCTGAGCTATATTTTTTCTTTTCTTAGTATTAAATCAAAGAAAATTAATTGTACAAAAGTTTTTTTTTTATATATTTGTCATGCAATCTAGGCAACCAAACATACATTAGCCATTTGTTATTATAATTCGCTCATCAAAACTTTTCGTAACATTTTGTAGCGTATATTGGGGCGTAAATACGTACAGCATCACATCCTATACAAGTTGAACAGAAAATTAGATACACTTAAAGCTCTGTAACACACAATTTACAAGAAACAACTGGTAACAAAGTTGAGATTTGATGCTAAGAAACTAACAAAAAGTCCACCTACCATGTGCAGATCTCGGCTCTACTCACATCCTGATGGTAATATATCTCCAACAATGAGTTTAAACATTCTTATAATCACTTGTGTGTAAATAAAAGTCTTTTGGCACTATCAAATAATCGCGAACAATATCAGGTGTGAGAAGTTAGCGACGACCTTCGCAGCAAGTTTTAGAACTCAGTTTTATTACCAGATTTCGCAGTGATACCAATATGCTACAAATTAAGGTTCCTGTAAATGATTTAGAACCCGGCATAAACGCCGTTCAGTTTGATGAGGTGGTCACATCAAGTTGGTCGTGTGCAGCTGTGTAAACGTTGCTCTTAAATTGGGTGGTAGCCCTGGCTTATTATTTTATCAAATGGCCTGTCATACGTCAAAAGATTTACAATTAGGTTAGGTTAGATTAGGTATTTAGTATTTATGACATTTGCTCTAGTTCTCATTAGTTATTCTTTATATAAATGTTCCGAAACACTTCCAAATCGATTCTTTCGTTGGAGCATTTTTGGCATTTTTAATTTATATTTGTGTACGTTTTCTTACAGCACATGCGCTGATATGCGCTGTTCAAATGACGTCTCGGTGACAGCTGGCACTCGTACCAACCTACTTTCTTTAGTGCTTTTTGAATTATTCTGGAATTCAACTTGACAACTGTAAATTTCCCTGTTCAAAGCAGTTACGGTTAAGCTGTCAAAAATTTCGACAGTTGCAAACAACGAAAGCAGGTATCAAATATTTTCACTTTAAATATTAATTTCGCACCCATAAATTGAATATTTTATATATTAAAGCTGAATTATATACCACTGCATTAATATTAAGCTTGATTGCTAAGAATAATGAACTGGTGTATGCAATAGACTAATCAGGCAATAGTTTTTGTTGATGAATGTTTTTATGTTCAGTTTGGCTAGTACTAAATTACCTAATTATGAAGAAAATTGTTTTCAAATGCATATAATGGATCATTACGGAGTAATGCCTAATGCCAATAAATTTCAATCGCAGATTAATTACTGAAAATAATTGAGACTCAAGGTTTGTGAGGCATACTATGGGAATGGATGAAAGCACGAAGAGGAGGCGCCTGGATTCGGACAGCCCACCCCCTATCAAGGTAGAGGTGAAAGAAGAGAACGTTATGGGGAATGACTACCTGATGGCCAAGGGCCGGCTGCAGGGGGTCCTCAAGCAGCTCACCGAGCTGTCCGAATCGGACTCTGAGGACTCCGAGGAAGACAGCAAGAGCTACAGGAATAAAAAGTCGTGAGTTTCAGGTTCAATCGGAAACTATTAACTCTGCACAATATTGTCTCTCATAACGTGTGTTCACTATTTATTTTTATTAACACAATAAATCGTATTTTCAGCATGATTTCGTTTTATTAAATATTTCATTGTTATAAAAGTCATTTATTAGCAAGTTGATTTTCATATTTTAACTTTTCATAGTTCAAAGAGGAAGAATGAGAATTCTACTCCAATGAGAAGTACATACCTAATGAAGCTCTACGACCGCAGCGTGGACCTGGCAAGGTTCGAGGAAGACACGCCGCTGTATCCGATTTGCAGGGCTTGGATGGCCAATAACAGCAAGAAGCCGCAGACCGTAATAAAGTAACGAACCTTATGGTCTTAACATGTTTAGGACATTTTGCAGTATACCAAAATGCTCCGAATTTCGCTAAAAACACATTTTTCAGCTATTTTCATGGTCGCTGATTACGAAAAAATAAGTTTTATTCAAACAATTGATTACATATTAAAACATTTACGTCATTTAAGGCGCCGACTGTCTTCTCCTGAACCCGAGTCCGTGTGGAATTCCAACGACATCTCAGATGTGTACAGACTTCCCCACCCAATCGGGGGATTCACCAGCCGTGTACCATCTCCAACACCCGAGCAAACAAGTAGAAATAAGGATAACATAAATCTGAACTATGTAAGAAATTGTTGGTAACATTTGATGTTCTTGGAGTGGTATTAACATATGAGAACCGGGGGTTACCAAACGAACGTAAAATTATGTGACACAAGCAATGTAAAAACATCTGTAAAACTTACAGAACTGAGAACATATGCTATTTTCGTTATAGTATATAATACATACCTGAAGTTTGCTTCAAAACGTGCTTAGGTAATAAATCAACCTATTTTTGGTCGGGCGGTGTACATAAATAATTCATAGTTACTCGAATTTACGTGCGCCTACTTTAATATCATGATAATTTTTGCCTTTAGGCAACACAATTTGGATTATACCATTTTGTTTTCAAATGTACTTAGGAAGAGAAGCCACCTGCGGCGAAGAATCAACTAATGAAGGAGCACCTGGAGCGGTGGAACAACATCAAGAAGAAGTGGATTTCTACATCGATTAAGAATGAGGAGCGCTACATGATGAGCAAGAATGTGTTGCAAACAATTTATTCTAAGTATGTAGGTATTTGATTAAGTGAGGGTTGATTAACGGCAGAGTTGTTGATTTCAGGGCACAGGAGGGTATGTTGGGTGACTGACACAAAGAGTCTTAATATTAAAGAGTTTTACTAGATTATTTTATACAGTTATAAATAAGACCATTAAATATCTAAAACTAATAATAAATATTCATTTAAAATCCTTCGTTAATAATTCTTTTATTTTTTGGAAGATTCTCTGTTTTATATCCCTTACACTAGCCTCAGTATATGTACAAATATTTAGTATGAAAAATGGATTTTCGTAATCAGACTGTTTTGATTGTATCAAAATTTGGACATTTATACACTTAACTCGAAGTTACTAAAAGTCTTACAATTAACACGCTATAAATCAATACCCTCTAACGAATCTTGGAAACCATGATACTCACTTATTGCTTAATCTAAAGAATTCAGAGACTCGGCCCATTCGTTCCGCCCAACCAAACGGGCCAGTGACAGGTGCAGTAGGAACCATTGGAAAACAGACCAAAAAGATGATGACGGCTTTTAATAAAAAAACTTCCTTACTAAGTAACCCTTAAATTATATAACCAGCAATTGGATAACAATCGTCCCTGCATTTCCAGCCGGCTTATTTCTCAGTCAGCGACAGCTGCAGCACCTGCTCGAGCATCCTCTGCTCCTCCATCCGCTGCTCCTCTTCCCGCAGTCGCTGCTGCTCCGAGAGCATCAGCGCCATGTGTAGCTCCGAGTCGGTGTCCGGGCTCGAATCCGCCGGCAACTCCCCAGGGTTTTGGTATAAAGCCAGACTAGCCTGTATCGCTCTAGAATTTACCGCCGAGCATTATTAATCAGAAGTAGGTTAAGCAGCAAACTATACTTAAGTAAGTCATTAATCAGAAGTGGGATAAGCAGCAAACAAAACAAAACCCATGCAAAATGTTTCATTCCGCATTCTAAATAGCACAACAAAACACCAAGCTAAATAAGCACAACTAAAAACCAAGCAAGAGTATGCTTTTAGCAATCGCAAAACTCAACTAGATTTCTTTTTATCTCTAAGGATGGGACGATTGCGTAGGGAGCGAGGCTCAGGAGCTTCCAGTATACGCTTCCTGAGGCGATTAAAAGCAAGGCATGCATTGTTCATGTAAGCATTGAATTAGTTTATTCTCACCTTTGTAGCTGTCGCTCCTCCTCACCGACCATGTTGGGCGTCGTTGGTCGGGAAGGTTTCTTCGCCTTCAAAGCCTCCCAAATGTCAACCTCATGAAAAATTAATGATGCAATTGTTTATTCAATACAATCAATGGATGAAAAATTGTAAAATACAGTTTTCAGGCGCTTATATCCCGTAACGTGAAACATGGAGTGATTCAATTATAACTTAAATACAACTGCTACCATTCCTAAAACAAAAGTTTTTGTGTTTCTCACAAAACTTCTAGAGTATGTAGCGTTGTTCAGCTAGTACCAGATGAACATTTAAATACTAAAACTTTCGCGGATTTTTTTGCCGGGTGTGAGTAACCAAATTAGTAACTTTGGTGACTTTTATCTTATGTTACAAACTTTCAAGTAACGTTCTTATTAAACTAACGAATGTTATTAAATCCTATTATAGTGTCATGTAAATAGTTACCTCTTCCTTTTCAGTTCCTGCGTCAATCAGGCTCTGCTGTATTGCAAATTGCAACAAATCATCTTCCTCCTCTACACTGTACTGGCGTCGGCCATCCATACCAACTAATTAAAACAAAGAAACCAAAATTACGAATCTTCATGACTTCAGGGAACAGAAACATATATCTTATTGTATATTTCATGGGCACATATTTATTCTTACTACGGCTTCGTTCTATAAACGAAAACATAAGATGAAATCATGTTTATTTTATCGGACAACACGAATAGAAAATTATTTTATAGATAATTACACTAAAAATCATCTTACGATAAAAATATATCAAGAAACATGAATCCCCAATCTAAGGAGAACGAGCACCAAAAAAATGTTGCAAGAAACATAGCTATTTACAATTAGCCTAACCAAATGATTCTAATCAAATTAAATTTATTTGTGGTTACCACTTGGTGAAACATATTAATTAAAAGGTAAATAATACACTTGGTTGCAGTTTCACGGAATTATTCCGTGAAGCTTCAACAAAGTGTTTTATTTACCTTTTGATTCTAAACTGTAATTAAATGCCAACAATCAAAACTACTTACGAAACACGGCTACAACAAATAAAGTACCCAACCTGATCCGACCCAACTGACATTACCGATAAGAGTGACAAAATAAAATCAAAACCGTATTAGTATTACCATTACCAAGCTGGGTGTACCCCGGCGGGGTTTGGAAAATGATGTCGTCTAGGACACACGTCAGCCGGTCCTCCTCCTCGATTCTGGTAACGTATGGAATCTCGGCATCGATGCCGAATATGTTCCCGAATGTGATGCGAGCATTTAATACATGGAATAACGGTATTTCTAGAAGGAGAATTTACACAATCAAGCACATACAAGAATATCGTGATAGACGTGTAAAATTTTAAATAATATCTGGGGATTTAACGTTTCAAGAATTTATCAGATTTCGGACGTTCAGGTTACCTATTTTAACTGGGAATCCAGATGGCAGTTGCATTTGAATGAAATTTCGGAGCTTGGCGAAATGTGAGCTCGATATCGCCATGAGGTCGACGATCGGCAGGATCTGCTCGGGCAGCGAGAGAGGGTAGTTTTCCGACAGCCACAGTGTGGCCTTGAACTTCTGTATCCTAGTGTTGAGCTCCTTGGGCCTGCCAATGTCCTTACCATTCAGATCCACGTCCTTGTCAAAATACTCTTCAGGTGTGATGTTGCATGGATTGCTAATATTGGAATACTCCTCCTGAAATTGATCAATTATGAATTAAAAATTATTAATGAATCAACTATTAAAATAAAAACTTTGGTACGGCGGTAATATTTGGGCGGATTACTTTAGGAGCGAGGGCAGCCGCCTGGTTTTCCTCGACTTCGGCAATCCCGAGGAAGTTCTGCAGCGGTGTCTTGGTGCTTTTCGAACGTGCGATGGCCTTGTCCGTTTCGGTCAGGTGCTCGGTGCGCGTCTTCGTCACAAGCTCGACGTTGTTCGCACCAAACACCTTGCACTCGTAGCCATTGATACCCTCGTTCTTGTCCGAGCGCCAGCCCCACATGCCTGCTTTATTCCTGAAAATAATAAATTACCAAAAGAAAGATATTAATTATTACTGTTATACTGTATATTTACTACTGTTATATTAGTAACTTAGTAAGAAGAAGTAGATTAGAAACTACTTTCATTATCCAATGCTACCAATAACTCTGATATGTTTTGCAGAACATCACATCAATAATATTTAGATGCAAACACATGAAATCAGCGTTCTGCAAAACTACGGGCTATTAATAAAGACCGAATCTGCAAATTCTTAGAACAATTGTGCATGTGGGATATTCTTGCTATTATTTGTGCCATCTGGCTCCTATTATGACTCAAATTTTACATAATAACTCGCACAAAGGATGATGTTTGGACTCATACAAACTTGCATTGCACGGTCATGTTAGGCCTGCAGATGTGCTCAATAGAAGTTAGAAGTATGTACCTTTCAAAACTAATTTTATCTGTGTCTACGTAGGTAGTGACAATAGGTGTTGTCAGTCGTTGAGACAGCGACTCCTCACTAGGAGACAGCAATCCCAAGGCGTCTTCATTGGCGCGCATCTGCTCGCAGAATACCTGCTTCGCCTCGTGATCGACCTCCATCATTGTCGCACCTCCATCTAAAATATGGAATATTTATAGCTAATATACCCACAATATAAATAGCCTATATTATTACCATGGTATACGGTGGTCATCTAGATAAATAGTGAAGGTTAACTACAAGATTCGAACTCACTTAATACGTGAATGACGAGTTTGCAAAACAATCGATTACTACTGGTACAACTACAATGGTAACTAAAGCTTTAGAAAACTAAATTCATACAACAAGCTATTCTAAATCGCTTACTAAATGTTTACCATTTGAATTATCTTGCAATGAGTAGATGTAGCTTCGGTTGCCTTTAATCGGTTCGCATATTTGAATAACTACACACAGATTACGTTAATGATCACTGAAGAACAAATCATTTTCAAAATATCTACATGAAAACTTCAATGTATTTACAAAAACAATCCCTATTTCATTCTGTAGAACCAGGCACTTTAATACAACGGGGAGTTGGAGCTTGTGAAAGTATGTTTAGAAATAAAACGTAGCACCTTTTTCACAAAAAGTTTTGTGAAAAAGGTGCTACTTTAATACAAAGTTAAATTAAATGTATTTGTGGTTACCACTAGATGAACATGTTAATTAAAAGGTAAATAAAACACTTGGTTTAAAGTTTCACAGAATTTATAGATGACTCTATAAAGTGAAATCACAGAGTGATCTATAAATTCCGTGAAACTTTAGAATTCCATTCCATTTAATACGAAGTATTTATCTTACACAAACAATTGCCATAGCAACCACATTTTAAGAGCCCCATCAGGAGTCATGGGTTCTGCAGTGCCCCTTTTAGCATTCTGTTATCAACATAACCTTGATCTAATCCTAACTGGTCTGATAAACTAGATTAACTAGTCAAACTAGTCAAAAGTAGTCTAACTACTTTAACTAACTTGACTAATCAAACTAGATCAACTAGAATCTAGTTACTAGGTAAACAGTTGAAGGGTGTAAACTGACAATCGTGGTTCCTAACTTATTAAATATTAAGATCAAAATATCCCTTACATCTGTAATACTGAAGTTACAATACGGCTAACTTATTTTTAATTCTTTATTCGTCAACAATCTCTGCCACATTTTTAATATACACTGTGTCAAGGTTCCGCCGTGCGATCAACAATAATTTTTGAATCTACCCCAAATATTATTGATCGCATTGTATAATAAGTTCATTTCGATATAATAATTCATTTTTGCCTTTTTTGTATATAAGAAAAATTAATATTATGGAGCCTTTTAAAATCTAAAATTCGCTAAGATTAGCATCTTACATACCATGTCCCTGGAAAATGTAGCTCCGATTTCCTCTTTGCCAGCTGGTGTGGTCAAAGCCCAGCAGTGTAGTATCTATTCTAACATTGGAACCCTGCTTGTAGACTTTGTAAGTGTCGCTCGGACACATACGGGAAACGAGAGGCACTGAAATTTTTCATATTGTACTCCATAATTCATTGCATTACAGATTACAGAAAGTGCCATTACAGAGACATTGCATGAACTAGAGGTGCATACGTTAATAAAAATGGTACATTGAAAATCGGTAACATTTGAACTGAGATGTTGACATACCCCAACTGGTGAACTCCCACTTCATCTCCACATAGAAGTCGGGGGCCTCCTTGAGCTTGAGCAGGAGCTCCGGGATGCCAGCCATGCGGTTGGAATACCGCTGGAAGTCCCTACGCTGAAGCACCACCTGGAGGAGCTCGGGGTCGCCAGTCGCAACAGCTTCCTGAACGACTGCAGTTACAAAAAAAAGCAAATCAAGCACATTAGAAGTATTTCATACAAAATTTTAGTACACCGGATAGGAAATCTCCACCTTACTAGTTTCTCTTCGCTTTTCTTGTGCAATAAAATAGAACTAATTTATTGCATGAAAAATAAAGGTGAAGAATTCTGTATGACATCGTGCAATAAATCTAGGTCACAGATTCGTACAATCGTGATGATAACTATATAAACTAAATCCATTATAGATATGAATTGTCAAAGTGCCATTGGGTTGATATTATTGATAAAGTTACTAGGAACGCCAATGGGTATTTGAACTATTTAATTTTGGCGGCAATTTAAAAATTATTATTTCAAACTTTGACAAGTCCAATGTATTAAAAACTAATAGGTCTTAAAACACAAATTGACATCATTGACATATTTGCTACTAGTTTTTTACAAGTGCACTGTCAAAATTATTATAGTGTGACATTTTGGCCGACCTTGAATTTGACAATTCATATCTATAATGTCTAATCTATAATCTATAATTCATATCTATAATCTGTAGACATCTTTTTGACAGAATATCGTAAATTACATTTTTTTAGCCCTTCCCCATTTAGTGCGAATGAACTCGTCCGCACTAACTGGGTTTTGTTCGCAGACCACGTGGCAGACCCTTCACAGTTTGCGACAACTATACCAAATGCCCACTTCGTTAACAAAACTCTGCATTCATTACCTGTCCATCCTTCAGGGTTCTCGCAATTGACATTTGCTTGATTGTTGAGGAGGATCTTGACTGATTCAATGTGACCTAGGGTGACTGCTAGCATGAGCGCCGTCCTTCCGCGAACGTCACGTTTCTCAACCTCATGCTGAAATTTGCAACAATTACACAGTTATTCAATTCATTCCAGAAAATTTTAGTACTAACAAGATTATAAATGTGTAGAGCTTCATATATGCTTGTTTAATTATGCAGCTTATTTCTGCTGTGGTCCAATAACCATCACAATTATGAATTTAGTTTCTGTACCTGAGCTATAAACTGATGATATATTGAGCTATAAACTGATAATAATATTATAGATTATTATATTATTATTATATTATTATATAGATACATATTATTATTATATTATTATATAGATAGATATTATAATAATAACATAGAGTAAGTAAGCTCCTACCATCCTCAAGTTTGCGATGGTAACAAATTGCAGATGCTTATTTAGTCATGACTGTCGGTGTCATTGTTTGAAGATTAATCGGAAACGTCAATATGCCCTCAGTATTTTAGTGACCCTTGCAACCTTAACAGGAGAACACCGATCTTTGACTTTATATGAAATTTTTAACTGATTAAAAGGCAGTCGAAATAGTAATTATAAATATGGGTATTATATGGTTCAAATCATGTTCAAGGAACACCACTTTTGATAATTACAATTTTTTATTATTTCTCAATCAATATTCTGCCAATAAATTATCTAATGATATGCATAAAATGTCTGGCAATAAATTATCCAGCGACTAATTATCTAGCAACTCCGCTGTGACCGGTCCCAAGCCCGGCTGTGAAAGGAGGAGGGTTGTTCGCAGGGCTAGCAACCCTGCAACGTAAAAGGGAGCGTGCCACGGAAACTCATACAAGCCTCGGAAGTCGGTGAAGGATGGAAGAAGCTTGTAGAGGCCCTATGCTCCGATCGGAGTAAAGAGGATTAAAGTAAAGTAAGTAATTATCTAGCAGCTATAGCTAAATTACCTAGACACAAAATTGATTGCTAGATAATTTTCCTTCTCCTTCTTTTTCTTCTTCGTTTTCACCCCCCTGGAAAGAGAGAAAACAAAGAAGAATAAGAAGAATGGATTGCTAGATAATTCTTCTTCTTCCTCTTCTTCTTCGTTTTCACCCCTCTGGTAAGAGAGAAAACGAAGAAGAAGAAGAATGTTCTAGCAATCAATTTTCTGTATAGGTAATATGACCATCGGGGTAATACTGCTCAATATTTTCCTATATTCTTTGTTGGTAGAAATTCATTTGTAAATTTTGTGTGAATTTTATGACTACGTCAAATTATTTAATATTCATAATTACTAATGTATGAAATGAATTTTCAACAAATAAAAGCCACATCGATCAATCTATTATTTAATATTATTATTAACTAATAGTATTAAACATATGTAGCATGAATGTAATCACCAAAAACTAGCTATATTTATTAACAAGAAGTCCGTCTTTAGGACCACTTCCTACTGTGTAAATCGGATTTAAACGCACGGCAATAAAACTAATGCCTAGGGCTTCAGAAAGTATCTATGGCTTCATGCTCAGCAGCGGATTTTTAAATGATTTATTCCCTTCATAAAATAAAAGCCTATATAGATACATATTTCAGTAGCAAATCTATTTGTCAGCCGTTTTATCATTAAGTGGCTACTAATTAATTGTTCATTCGACCTAAATTTTATATTAGAAGGATCATTTTTGTCTGAACCCTTATCACCAACAAATTCTTTAAATTGAGATTAAGGTTTTATCCATAAAATACCAGTTATGTATTTAAGGTCCTTTTTTTATTATATTAAAATAATTATTTACTAGTAAATACTATTATAAATATAATAATATAACTTAAACTTATACTAATATACTAACTTATACTATATATACTATATATATTTATATATATATATATAATATTTATAATATTTTATAATATTTATTTATATATATTATACTATATATACTTATATAACTTATACTAATATAACTTAAATTCTTTAAAAATATCGCGTTTCTGTGAAATATTTTCAATATACGCATGTTTTTCACATAACTTTGATATAATTCGTAATTTCTACATTCGTCAGACCCCAATATAAGCAACAACTGGTGATAAATTATAATTTGCTTGTTTAAATGAAAGGCAATAAAACATTAATCTGCAGCTTCAACTGCAATATACGGCTTTAATAAAGCAAATTGCCGCGATACTATAATTAGCTAGCACTCGAAGTTTATTTCAGTCTCGGAACATTATTTAAACGAATAAATATTTGATGACTAAGCGGTGTTATAAAAGAATTTGATTAACACACTGCTGTATCAAGATACTAAATTTTAGCACACAATTTAGATGTTCATATTACAATTATTTTTATTCAACATGACTTGCCCAATCCACTATTTAAAAATATAATAAATTTAAAAATATATAATATCTATTATATAAAAAATTGTGGCTATCCTTTAATTAGGATAGCCACAATTGTTGAATAGAGTCAAATATAATGGAGCCCTTAATTAGAGTAGGCACAATCGTTGAATAGAGTCAAATATAATGGGGCCCTTAATTAGAGTAGGCACAATCGTTGCATAGAGTCAAATATAATGGGGCCATTAATTAGCCTAGGCACAATCGTTGAATAGAGTCCAATATAATGGGGCCATTAATTAGCCTAGGCACAATCGTTGAATAGAGTCAAATATAAGGGGGGCTTAATTAGTGTTGGTACAATCGTTGGATAGAGTTGTAGTAAAGCATGCTACGAAAAGTTACCCTGATATTTTTATTGAATTTAAGATATACAAGATAAGATAAGATATGACCGATTTTTAACAGTATTAAATCTAATCTGCTATTACGATAGTAGGGGCAATACTTCCATCCTCATCAAGGAAAGCGGTCCTAAGAGCTGTTTTTTCTGAAGCATTCTGTGTAGGAGCAATACTTCCATCCTCACCAAGGAAAAGGGTCCTAAGAGCTGTTTTTTCTGACGCATTCTGTGATCGGCTAGTTGAGGGGCAATGAACTTTATTATGTCAGCTATGCCACAGAGTCTGCCTGACTGGGGAACCAATGTGGCAATTTACGGTTTAATTATGGTCAAATGGAAGGGGAATTTAGGGCAGTCCACAAATGACGGATTGCTTCATATTTATAAGTAAAATTGTTTAAGTCAATCACGCCCAAAATAATAAAAATACGGTGAAAGTAATCACTTGTACTATATTTTGAGAAATTATATTATTGAAATTTATACAGGGTGAGTCGAGAGGAACGGACTAAACTCCAGGAGTGTACACGTGAAAATAATTTAAAAAAAAATCATATGTTGTTATCCGATCTTCATTTGTTTTCAAGTTATAGTTTCAAATCTTGAATATGCAAATGTACTGTTTGTCTATGGTTTTTGTAATGTGATTACTACAGCTGCTGTTGAAAGATATCGTCAACGGTTTCCACATCAGAAAACTCTGGATAAAAATGTATTTATCCGACTTTTCAACAAACTGTTCGAAACTATCACTTGAAAACAAATGAAGATCGGATAACAACATATGATTTTTTTTAAATTATTTTCATGTGTACAATACAGTCCTGGAGTTTGGTCCGATCCTCTCGACTCACCCTGTATGTGTAAAATTCAATATACTATGATTTTGATTCGTTGCAAAAGCCAATACTGTCAATACAACCGTCGTAAAATTGTCACCGTTTTGTACAAGTCATTCTGACATTTGTTAATATTCATGTGTGCAAATAGACAAAAAAATGTTATGATTTTGATTCGTTGCAAAAGCCAATACTGTCCCTACAACCGTCGAAAAATTGTCACCGTTTTGTACAAGTCATTCAGACATTCATTAAAATTCATGTGTGCAAATAGACAAAAAAATATTGTGATTTTGATTCGTTGCAGAAGCCAATACTGTCAGTACAACTGTCGTAAAATTGTCACCGTTTCGAACAAGTCATTCTGACATTTATTAAAATTCATGTGTGCAACTTGACAAAAAAATATTGCTGCCCACTCTGAGCAGGAAACATCGTAAACAGTGATTAGATTTTGGTAGTGTTATTCTTAAGCCTCGTAATACATGAACATGAGTGCCTGAAGGTATTCCTCCCAGCAACTCTAATTGCAATTGTTTGAGGCTTGTGGGTGTTTTGAACGAATGAAATGTATCCATGAGGATAACGTTACTTGGAGTAGTAGAACGAAAGAGAGGAATATGTGGAATATGATGCTTTTCTGAATGCTAGGAATGAGACGTGTTTGGAGATGAGATTTGAGAATGTAAAGGTTAATAATCGACAGTAGAAGCACAGGAAGAAGAAGAAATTAGTCAGTTATTCAGTGGTTTTATGAGGTCGTCAATAGGGAGCGCAATTTATGATCAAAGACGTTTGGGTGTTGCCTTTGCTTTTCGTACTTCTCAATACTTTCTAGGTGAGCGGAACTATAAGTAACCAAGCAATGTCTCTTCTCGTAAGGGTTGAAAAAGGGATTGGCAGTGCCCTCGACCTGTGGCCCCCTGCAGTGGTGGTCAATTGAAGATTGCGCCGGAAACGCTTCAGTTTCTGATTTGTGGGCCAACTTACAGGATTTTTGGTGAGCTCCTCCTCCAGCACCCTGTGGTCGTTGTGCCACACGAGCCAGTGCAGAGGGTACTTGGCCTTGATGAAGTCCGAGCAAACCATCTTCGATGCACATCGAGCAGGGCCACGGGCGGAGCACTCTCGTCCGGCACTCAGAGCATCGTAAACTATTGCGAACTAGATAATCGCCTACGGAACGGAATATTTTCACATTCGCTCTCCTACGAGACCCACTGCAAATTTGACTTGAATTTGACACTGACAGATGGTTAGAAACGTCAAAGCAGATTTAAGGCGCATTCACATAGAGGTGAAACACGAACTTCGTGCGTGTTATGATTCACATAGGCTGTTTTAAGTTGGAACAGTGTTACCACTTGAAAACCATTTGATCAGGACAGGCAATCTTTGAAGCAGTTTCATTGAAGTCCAACCTAATAATTGACAGGCAGTTCTGGCTGGATCGAGATAGAAAATCCCCTTCGTGTGTGTCTGCCTAATGCCTATCAATTATTACAATAGTGTCAATAGAACTGAACCACGATGAAAGATAATCCGAGATTGTACATAAAAATTGTGTCACTTTTGGGGCCATAAATTTATAGTAAGTTGGCAAAACTGGGTGCTCAATCGTGGCCAATTTCTCTGTGCTATCTGTGTGTGCGGAAATTTAAAACAATTGCAACCCGCGGTTACCCAAGGGGGCCGGAAGACCCCGTTCCTACGTGAGCGTGATACGATGCTAGCCGGCACACATGTGAACTCTTAAACCTCTTCATGCAGTCTTGGGTAAGTGCACTTTCAGCCAAATGAACTGATAACTCCCGAACATACCTCACACGTGTGATATGTGTTACCAATTTAAACGTGACTTACCTTTTCTTAAACTCACAATTTGGAGCTCCTCGTGAAAAACATCGCAAACAACAACAAAGACAAACCGTAAACAAGCGATGCAAACAAAAAAAAAACCGAAATAAAACAACCAGATTGTTGTTAACCGATCAACCCTAACCTCACACATTATCAATTTCCAGTGATTAACTTCTGGCATGCCCATGAGGCGCTCACTTTAATCGACTCGGCACTAGTGAACATACCTCACACGTGTGATATATGTTACCAATTTAAACGTGACTTACCTGTTCTTAAACCCGCAATTTGGCGACTCCTTGTGAAAAGCATTGCAAACAACAGCAAAGACAAACGAGTGGCACGCAAAACAAACAAAGAGAACCGTATCAAAACAACCAGATTGTTGTTAACCGATCAACCCTAACCTCACCTTTATCAATTTCCAGCGATTAACTTCTGGCATGCCTATGAGGCGCGCACCATAATCGACCCCCGCACGGACATTCAGTTTGCGCCATGGCCGTGTACTTCCTGGGCGGCAACGCCCCTGAGCTGGTCCACAAGAACCGCAACTCGCTGTGCTGCCGCCTCTGCTGCTCGCAGCTGTCCGGCGGCAGGCTACAGTGCGACTGCGGGGAGTCGGAGAACGAGCACGCCTGGCTGTGGACGCGCAGCACCGTCGGGAACGCCGATGTCATCAACGGGGGCCGGGAGGTGCTCTTCCATCCGGTGTACAGCGCCGGCACGGCCGCCGTCAGGGGAGACACACCCCTGGCCCGGAACCGGCACCACTACTTCGAGATCAAGATCCTCACGTACCTTTACGGAACAGATGTAGTAAGTTGAAAGAAGCATTTACTGCGGTACTTTTTAATAAGCCCCAAGCCGTGTACAAATTCATAAAGTTGTGGACTTTAATCGGTGATTTTTGTATGGTGTATTCTAGGAATTTCACTTTCTTTGTTTCGCAGTTATAATGTAATTATTCCCACACCAATTTTAACAAAACTAGTGATGGAATGAGTTTAATTCTAGCACTAGGTTTGGTGCTATTTTATTTTGGAAATTGATGACTTTGGCATAAATATTGACATTAGAATTAAATTTATTGTCAAAGTAAGCTCGATTTAGTTGTTCGAAAATGGTATTATTCCCACATCAATTTTAACAAAAGTAATATTGGAATGAGTTTAATTCTAACACTACTTTTGGTGCCATTTTATTTTGGAAAATGATGACTTTGGCATAAATATTGACATTAAAATTAAATTTATTTTCAAAACAAGCTCGACTCATTTGTTCAAAAATGTCATTGTTCCCACATCAATTTTAAGTTGGAATGAGTTTAATTGTAACACTACTTTTGGTGCCTTTATTTTGGAAATTATGACTTTGGCATAAATATTGACATTAGAATTAAATTTATTGTCAAAGTAAGTTCGATTTAGTTGTTGGGAAATGGTATTATTCCCACATCAATTTTAACAAAAGTAGTGTTTGAATGAGTTTAATTCTAACACTACTTTTGGTGTCATTTTATTTTGGTAATTAATGACTTTAGCATAAATATTGACATTAAAATTAAATTTATTTTCAAAACAAGCTCGACTCATTTGTTCAAAAATGTCATTGTTCCCACATCAATTTTAAGTTGGAATGAGTTTAATTGTAACACTACTTTTGGTGCCTTTTTTTTGGAAATTGATGACTCTGGCATAAATATTGACATTAAAATTAAATTTGTTGTCAAAGTAAGCTCGATTTAGTTGTTCAAAAATGGTATTATTCCCACATCAATTTTAACAAAAGTTGTGTTGGAATCAGTTTAATTCTAACAATACTTTTGGTGCTATTTTATTTTGGAAATTATGACTTTGGCATAAATATTGACATTAGAATTAAATTTATTGTCAAAGTAAGTTCGATTTAGTTGTTCGAAAATGGTATTATTCCCACATCAATTTTAACAAAAGTAGTATTGGAATGAGTTTAATTCTAACACTACTTTTGGTGCCATTTTATTTTGGAAAATGATGACTCTGGCATAAATATTGACGTTAAAATTAAATTTATTGTCAAAGTAAGCTCGATTTAGTTGTTCGAAAATTGTATTATTCCCACATCAATTTTAAAAAGAGTATTGTTCAAATGAGTTTAATTCTAACACTACTTTTGGTGCCATTTTATTTTGGAAATTGAAGACTCTGGCATAAATATTGACATTAAAATTAAATTTATTGTCAAAGTAAGCTCGATTTAGTTGTTCGAAAATGGTATTATTCCCACATCAATTTTAACAAAAGTAGTGTTGGAATGAGTTTAATTGTAACACTACTTTTGGTGCTATTTTATTTTGGAAATTGATGACTTTGGCATAAATATTGACATTAAAATTAAATTTATTGTCAAAGTAAGCTCGATTTAGTTGTTCGAAAATGGTATTATTCCCACATCAATTTTAACAAAAGTAGTGTTGGAATGAGTTTAATTCTAACAATACTTTTGGTGCTACTTTATTTTTGAAACTGATGACTGACAAATATTGACATTAAAATATTAAATTTATTTTCAAAATAAGCTCGATTCATTTGTTCGAAAATGTCATTGTTCCCACATCAATTTTAACAAAAGTAGTGTTGGAATGAGTTTAATTCTAACAATACTTTTGGTGCTACTTTATTTTTGAAACTGATGACTGACAAATATTGACATTAAAATTAAATTTATTTTCAAAATATGCTCGATTCATTTGTTCGAAAATGTCATTGTTCCCACATCAATTTTAACAATAGTAGTGTTGGAATGAGTTTAATTGTAACACTACTTTTGGTGCTATTTTATTTATGAAATTGACGACTCTGACATAAATATTGACATTAAAATTAAATTTATTGTCAAAATAAGATCGATTTGACGTGAACTGGCAATTACCAATCATTTAATCATCAACATTCCGCTTTTGTCAAAATTTCTCTAAACTATGAAAAATTATGAACATAATACGAATAAACGTCAAACAGATCAAATAGTATCAAAAAATCATTGCAGAAGGCTTTTCCAGCACTCATCTGTTGCTCCGTCCGTCGCTGCGCAGCTCTTTGTCGAATTTCAGACTTGTACTGGAATATGTTGCCTTCTGTAACTTGTATTTGAAAATACTATTTAGTCATCACGATTTTGTTCCCTCATTCAGGTTTATATTTTCTGTGCAGTTCAATTGTTTTCATCGTACACTATTGTGTTTTTTCCGTACTGCTTCAAACTTTCACTTTTAACTGTGTTATATCAAGTGACAAATCTCAATTCTCGGGTTTGAATGGAATCGAGAAACAAAAATATTGCAGATTTGAATCTATGAGTTTATTATTCTTATTGTTTTATTTTAGATGATCGGCGTGGGAACGGGTAACGTAAACCTGACCCGTTGCCGTTCAAGGTTCTGCAGCATGCTCGGCAGCAATGATCAATCCTGGGGCTTCTCGTACCACGGTCACATACAACATAACGAGATGACGAGGGTGTATGGGGAGGAGTTTGGGATGGGCAGCCTCGTCGGGGTGCACGTGGACATGTACGAAGGCACCCTGGAGTACTATCTGAACCGGATTCCTTTGGGTAAACGTCTTGAGTAACTCGAATAAATTGCCACATTGTCACAGAACTTGATAATTTTTTTTTATTTGTCAGTGTTTAACAACTGATGGTTGGCACAGCAATAATCATCAACAGTTCATGTTGATAGTGAGTAATCATTGATCAGACTTAATAGAAATAGTCACCTACAACAAAAGCAATTCACTGCTGACACAGAAATAAATCGCCAAGATAAAATTTAAAATTGTCTCTCTGCCCATTAAGGTGTTGCATTTAGAGGGCTGAAGGATCAAGAACTGTACCCCATGATTTGCTCAACGGCAGCACAATCATCTGTGAGACTGAGTTGTTCTGTGGTGTTTGAAGCGTCGCTGCAGTTTTACAGCTTGAAGGCGGTGAATAGGAACCCAAACTATTGTTCGATTTATGACAACATACCTGGGCTACGTAGAATGGTCAAGAAAGAGCTGTTTTGGTTGATTCCTCAACCACACGAAGGTATTTATTGAAGTTTTTTAATATATAGCAATCATATTTTTCGTTAATTAGTTTGATGATCCTTTTGGTTTTAAGCAAGGTTTCTTAATTCCAAAACAATACGGTGCATTGTGTATAAAAAACGGTAACAGTAACGTTTATGTTATTAACAGCATCACATTCAAATATCAAATGCTATTATGTCATAATTGCGTTTGACATTTGAATGTGTTGTTGTCACATAAAACGTTACTATTGATGTTACTATTTTTATGATACACAAAACACCTGTTTAACTGCTTTGATATCATTGATTTGTTAACATCCTATATAGATGCAAATTCGCTGTCAAACCTTGAGCAACTCATTTCTCAAAACCAAGTTGTACGCATAGTACTAAATTGAGTTGTCAAATACGAGCAGATACAGTGCACATATTTAATCCTACTTTTTCAGATGACGCCACGGAAATCGATGAATTCAAGAGGTTAGAACTGGAGGACGAAGCGGTGATCCCCCTCGGCACAATAGCGAAAACGCACCAGTACTTGAACGTCGAGTTCCGCCTCAACAAGTGGGGCCGCTACGTGTCCACTGCGAAAGACCTGGCGCCCGCGCCCGAGGCGACGTGCAAACGCAGGAGGGGCTGCATGTGCCTGCGGAGTTTCAAGAAGAAGCGCCAGGTTCTGCCAGAGGCCGACCGTTACATCAGGAGGCTGGAGACGTACCAGAAGAACTTGCAGGGCAGGCAGAAAGCCGTCGAGGAGCCCGTCGACGGCTCTAAGGGCAAAGCCACGGGCCGAGAGGAGGCGCAGGGGAACGAGGAAAAAGCGGACGGCTGTGAGGAGTGTTCCGAGGTCGATTTCTATGGGGACTTGCCGGAAGTGATGGGCAGCAACGGTCAAAGGTACTGCACCAAGTGCAATTTTAAACTCGGGAGCCACGACGAGTGCAAGAAAGATTATCTCTGCTCTCTTTGTGACGGGGCTGTTTAATATATTTTTGGGGGGGGTACAAGTTTCATGCGGGTGGGATTATAACTTTTGACAAATTTTCCATGAATATGTATTAATTGCGAGCACCATGCAATGATTGTAGTACCCTTCTTTTGCTCATGTTGCGATGAAATCTCGCTTGCCAATTACAAGAGGTGCTTTAGTTTCTAAAAAGAGAAGTGATTATATTTATTAGAAAATTTCATATTTATTAACACGATGAACTTTAGCTTTAACGAAATATTTGCCAGTAAACTTTATAATTTTATACTTGGCAGTATTGAATAAGACAAAGTGTCCCGCGATTCGACAGACTTAGGTTAAGGGTGTATTCAATTTCAATTTCAATTCGAAAATACATCATACACACATGTCCAAAAGTCAATATTAAAGGAATTGTAAGCGATGCTCTTGTCAGAAAATAAATCTTGGTAGACCAAAATTTTGATTGGTTGTAGCAATGATTTCTTCTTTAACGTAAAGGTGGCTTCATCCATATACAATTTATTTTGTCCATACAGATGTTTGTGTGCTATGAAATGAGGATGTCTGTTAAATGTTAAATTAAATGTATTTGTGGTTAACACTTGGTGAAACATGTTAATTAAAAGGTAAATGAAACACTCGGTTTAAAGTTTCATGGAATTTATAGATCACTCTACAATTGTTTCGGCAGTTAAGCTATTCCCAGCTAAGAGTACAAGTTATACTAAAACGAAACGATTGTAAAGTGTTTAAACCAAGTGTTTTATTTACCTTTTAATTTTTCTGTTAAATGTGGTGGCAGCAATTCATGGTAGGCCTGTATTTTGTAGGGATGACATATCGTATTAAGAAACAATAGCTACAATCAATCAAAATATTGGCCTACCAAAATTTATTTTCCGACGAGTGAATTGCTTATAATTCCTTTAATATTGAGTTTTGGATATATGTGTGTAAGGTATTTTCAAGTTGAAATTGCCTAAGAAATACACACTCGAGCTATCAACAAGTCTATTTAGTCGGGACACTCTGTATAAAATTATTTAAATTAAAATTCCAGAAAATGTGATTCTGTCGATTTGATATTATTTAATCAAGAACTCCAATAAAGTTTTAACTATTAAGTTAGTCGTCTAAGCGTATAATACAGCTTAGCAACTTTTGAGATGGTTTTATATTTTGCATGGATCAGAGATAGTGTACTTCTGGAGTTCTTGCCCAAGACTGTTTTGTTTGTTTGTTTGTAAAACTGTCACGACTCACATAGCGTAACTTTTGACTGCTGATAATTATTATATTTCTAACTTACAGATTAGCGAGTAACAATGGTTGCGAATTGGGCAAATGGGTGCAGAGTGAGTCACAATTTCTAAACGAGTTTGTGACACATGGCCAATAATGATTTATCTCCGTAAGTGTGGACTCATGGGCAGGTGTGATTAACTGTTCCATTGTTACGTGGTGCGAGCCCTAGTTTTTGTCGGTTCCGTCTCCCATAATGTAAACGACTTCTGGGGTGATATGTCGGTCAACACTGCAACAGTACTAATAATACTGGTTCATAAGGTTCGTGTTGTGCTAACGTGGTTGAGATGTACTCACTCTCCAAGTTCACTTCAACCGTTGAACCGTTAACAAAAGCTGCAACAGTACTAATAATACTGGTTCATAAGGTTCGTGTTGTGCTAACGTGGTTGAGATGTACTCACTCTCCAAGTTCACCTCAACCGTTGAACCATTAACAAAAGCATATTCGGAAATGACATTAATATCATGCTGGTACATGGCTGCGTACACCTGTCGAATTGGATGTAAAAAGTAATGTTCATTGACCGCTATTGTTTGTTTCATGTACGAATTCAGCAACTGTAAAATTAGGAACGTGTGAGCTGGCTTCTGATTGGTTAGAATGTTCAATCATACTTCAAATCGGTTAAAATGTTCGACCATAATTTGTAATTGGTTCGAACTCTCGACCTTGTTTTTCTTTGTTGAAATGAGAGAATTTATACGGTTAATGATCTTAAAATCCTCCCGATAAAATAACAGACTGATTATGTATAAAGCTTGAAGTAATTATGGAATGTTCCAGAACCGTTATCTAATCACAGTTGACATGAAACAGACAATGAGTCACTATATTAGACATAAGTTCCATTATCAGTCTTGATGCCATACTCACTTGCTGGTTTAAAAATAGTCGCTCACTATCTATATCTTCATTTGCTTCATCTTGTGTTTGATTTTGAAACTATTATAGAATTTTAGTTTTCAGTTCGTTAGTAACCGATTCACATTCGTGAGCCAAGGACTGCCCAGGTATCTTAAATCTCATTGTAGGCTGTCAGTGACGGTGAAAATTTGACTTCTTCGGCTGAATTCAAGCACCTGAATTTTTTTAGATAAAACTGAAATTATCCAGGGGGTCCCGGAATCACTATTGTTTAAAAAACCCTTGATCCAGTGAGGTTTTCAATGTTCGTGATAAATTTAATAATAATAATGTTAAGTTCTATATAACATTCTACTTATGTTACTCTGAGTGTTCCTTTTACTTCTATTTTTTATAGTAATTATTTTATTTATAGAATTTATATTAATTGAGTTAATCGAGTTATAAGATATATTATTTGTATACACCTAGTTCCAAATTTTCTTAGTTATACAGAGGGTACAACAATATCGGTCTGCTTGGAGTTTCACAAAATTTTGCTGCATTCAGTTAACATTTAGCGATTCCTTAAAAAAATGCTATGTGAGCATGTACAGTCATGCTCACATAAATCTCGCACAAGAAATTTGGTTACAAAAGCAATTTATTTGTACTAGATTTATGTGAGCATGACTGTACATTAACATACATGTATTAAATACGTTTGTATAGTAATGTTTCAAGTAATTGCAGTCCTAGACATAAAAAACGGGACACTTTTGTGATATGTACTGTACTTTTCCCCACCTGAAATTCGTCTGCTAAGCGCCACATAGACCTTCCTTCTTCATTTTTTGTACAAATTCTCTAGCTTTCTGAGTGTCATTTAATGAGGCATTTTACAATTTCTTGAGTTACTCAGCTAAAATTAAGGCAAAATTGCTTCAAGAGTTGTCCCGCTTTTTTTGTCTAGTGCTGTAATTTACACACACAGGCTTCATGGCTGGTAAGTCAGTTATTATGTAACCGTGTTATGTAATGAAAAGTCACTAGTGTTATGTAATATATTTATTACTTAACAGTTATGGGGGAATTGTTTGTTTGAGCATTGGCAACATTGAGATATCTTCTTTTCAAATTTTCAAAATAGTTATATGACGGTCAATAACAAATATTGCCATGGGAACAGAACAAAAATGTATCAATTTGTGCTTATTTTTATTATTATGACCGGGAGTCGAAAATTAATTAAATGGTGAGACTATCAGCAGCAACTTCAATGCGCAGTCATGCCACCTAACAAATTGTCCCTATCTAGACTAACCAGAGCGATTAAGTGCCAAGCTCCACTAATAATTTGACACTTAATGACTGGTTGGGCTAGAAACAGGCATGCAACTTAATTCTGGTGCAATTAATATCCCTAAATAAGCACTGTTGTTCGGTTTATTAGGGCACTCATAGTTATAAAATACAGATAATTTACACGTACCGTGATTGATTCTATAAGCTCCATCGTTACTCATGGCAATTAAAAGGTTTTAAGGCAGTTGAGAGATTACTGCTTCAACGAAATGGTTGCACTAAAGTTTGTTCAACTTCAATGCGCAGTTTGAGCAATATAAGTTTGTATCATTCGGTTGAATTCATTTGTCAGACTTAGCACAGCGATTCCTTCACAAAATGCTATGTGAGAATGTACATTAACTTACATGCATTAAATACCTTTGTAAAGTAATGTTTCAAGTAATTGCAGTTTATAAACGACGATGAAAAAATATTTACAGTTGGCAACCCTGGTGACGCTAGCTGTCTGGTGATACACTTAATTTTTGAAATTACAAAGTTAAAATTAGTGAACAGTCTATATAATTCCAGTGTAATTGCAGTGTGAGTTGCTGTGAAAGCGTAAGTTGCACCTAGGCATGTTAACAAACTGTTTAATTAATGCAAGTAACTCATAACCTGCATTTCACATTTTTTTTACAAATGTCCTAAATTCGACGGTTTACTCACCTCATTGGTACATAAACACCAGCAAATTCCATTGCAATGAGTGCTGTTTTGAGTACTATGTTTCGAAAAGTACGCAGTCGGATTTATTTTGCATGTTATTATAAAGCATTTGATTTCATAAGAAACTGGCTTAGGGCCAGTTTTACAATCGTGGGACATCCTTGTTCCTGGTACAATTACCTAGGATACAATTGTTTCAACAATTGTAGGATACAATTGTTTCAACAATTGTATCCTTAGGGCCGGTTTTACAATCATGGAACATCGTTGTTCCTGGTTCAATTACCTAGGATACAATTGTTGAAACAATTGTATACTAGGTAATTGTACCAGGAACAAGGATGTTCCATGATTGTAAAACCGGCCCTTAGTCAAGCTATGAATTACTGTGATCGTAATCGATTTATTTGTTATAACTGTGTCTCCCTGTTTCCCATCAAATTGCATTATCCCAAATTTCATTTTGTTTAAATCAGCCGTTTCTTAAATATCGCATTATAACACTTTAAATGGATCATAGGTAAAATTAAACGCAGATTACTTTGTTTATATCACTTGGGTTTATATATAATAACTTTATAACTCAAGTGATATAAACAAAGTAATCTGCGTTTAATTTTACCTATTTAACAATGTATCACAAGGTAGAGCCGTCAACAGTTACTCACCTCTTAAATGGATCACCCTGTATAGAGCTGATGAAGGGTAGTTATTTTAAATTCAAACCATTTGATAATTGCTCTTATAGTTTTCAAACCACAGCTGTTTTTAAATTAGGATTTTGAGCAATATCTTGTAATTTAAACATTGATTTATTGCTTAACTATCAATGTCATCGCTGCTGACTTTATATACATACTCTATACTGTATACATATAGAGCTGATGCAGGGTAGTTATTGGAAATGCAAATCATGTGTTGACTCCTCGTATAGTTTTTGAACTCCATCTGTTTTAAAATTGGGGATTTTGAGCAATATCTTGTAATTTAAAAACTGATTTGCTGCTTAACCATCACTGCCATCGCTGCTTTCTTTGTATACATTTCGCTTGTGGCTGATGAAGGGTAGTTACGGGAAATGCAAACCAATTATTAATTGCTCTTATGGTTTCAAACCACAGCTGTTTTAAAATTATGATATGATGCAATATCTTGTAATTTAAAAATTGATTTGTTGCTTAACCGTTGATGTCATCGCTGCTTTTTTTGTGTACATATAGGGCTGGTGAAGGGTACTTATTGGATATACACACCTTTTGTTGATTGCTCTTGTAGTTTTCGAGCCATAGTTGTTTTAAATTTTGGCTTTTGAGCGTATGTGCAAAATCATGATTTTTTATTAAATGAAATATTTTAAATAAAAGCATATTATATTGGATTGATGAGGCTGATACATGATGAAAATCCATGTTAATATACTTATAAATAAAACATAATTGGTGTGAAATATTTTGTGAAAATCACACCAATTCTGTTTTATTTATATATTAAAAGCATATTGCCCAATATCAGTAATACATTTTAGTAATATCTATACATCAGTTTGTAAGTAGTGTATTCTTTGTGCACACCACTCCCAAGTTTTTTTTAAGGCAAAGTTAAATTTCTCAATCGTATTTTGGTAGTTTTACAGCGTTTGGGGTGAAAATACTTCGCAAACGTGCATAAAGTGTTTATAGATTGTGTTAATGTGGGATTAGTGGAGAGGATCCAGATGTGTATCTGATAATGTTAATATGCAAACATGTTATTTTTACATCCAATGTAGTTTTCAAAATGTACAGTATTCACAAATATGTATGTAATTGCGTTTGCTGTGGACAGGCTGTACTCAATCAACGGTGCTTATGTTGGTACTTATAAAGTTATAAGTGTTGATTTTCTTACTTATTTAATACTGAAACTTGGTCAAATGTTCATGAGAATTAGCTTCAGGAATACTGAACAGATGTCTGTTAATTAATATGCAATAAATAAATTTTCAGAAATTTCAGTATTGACTAATTCATACTTGTCATTGCATAAAGTTATAGTGTCAATTTTCTCACTTATCTAATACTGAAACTTTCTCAAATTTTCATGAAAGTTAGCTTCAGGAATACTGAACAGATGTCTGTTAATTAATATGCAATAAATAAATTTTCAGAAATTTCAGTATTGACTAATTCATACTTGTCATTGCATAAAGTTATAGTGTCAATTTTCTCACTTATTTAATACTGAAACTTTCTCAAATTTTCATGAGAATTAGCTTCAGGAATACTGAACAGATATCTGTTAATTAATATGCAATAAATAAATTTTCAGAAATTTCAATATTGACTAATTCATACTTGTCATTGCATAAAGTTATAGTGTCAATTTTCTCACTTATTTAATACTGAAACTTTCTCAAATTTTCATGAAAGTTAGCTTCAGGAATACTGAACAGATGTCTGTTAATTAATATGCAATAAAAAAAAATTCAGAAATTCAGTATTGACTAATTCATACTTGTCATTGCATAAAGTTATAGTGTTGATTTTCTCACTTATTTAATACTGAAACTTGGTCAAATTTTCATGAAAGTTAGCTTCAGGAATACTGAACAGATGTCTGTTAATTAATATGCAATAAATAAATTTTCAGAAATTTCAGTATTGACTAATTCATACTTGTCATTGCATAAAGTTATAGTGTCAATTTTCTCACTTATTTAATACTGAAACTTTCTCAAATGTTCATGAAAGTTAGCTTCAGGAATACTGAACAGATGTCTGTTAATTAATATGCAATAAAAAAAAATTCAGAAATTCAGTATTGACTAATTCATACTTGTCATTGCATAAAGTTATAGTGTTGATTTTCTCACTTATTTAATACTGAAACTTGGTCAAATTTTCATGAAAGTTAGCTTCAGGAATACTGAACAGATGTCTGTTAATTAATATGCAATAAATAAATTTTCAGAAATTTCAGTATTGACTAATTCATACTTGTCATTGCATAAAGTTATTAAAGTTATAGTGTTGATTTTCTCACTTATTTAATACTGAAACTTGGTCAAATTTTCATGAAAGTTAGCTTCAGGAATACTGAACAGATGTCTGTTAATTAATATGCCATAAATAAATTTTCAGAAATTTCAGTATTGACTAATTCATACTTGTCATTGCATAAAGTTATTAAAGTTATAGTGTTGATTTTCTCACTTATTTAATACTGAAACTTGGTCAAATTTTCATGAGAATTAGCTTCAGGAATACTGAACAGATGTCTGTTAATTAATATGCAATAAATAAATTTTCAGAAATTTCAGTATTGACTAATTCATACTTGTGATTGCATAAAGTTATGTGTCAATTTTCTCACTTATTTAATACTGAAACTTTGTCAAATTTTCGTGAGAATTAGCTTCAGGAATACTGAACAGATTTCTGTTAATTAATATGCAATAAATAAATTTTCAGAAATTTCAATATTGACTAATTCATACTTGTCATTGCATAAAGTTATAGTGTCAAATTTCTCACTTATTTAATACTGAAACTTTCTCAAATGTTCATGAAAGTTAGCTTCAGCAATACTGAACAGATGTCTGTTAATTAATATGCAATAAAAAAAAATTCAGAAATTCAGTATTGACTAATTCATACTTGTCATTGCATAAAGTTATTGAAGTTATAGTGTTGATTTTCTCACTTATTTAATACTGAAACTTGGTCAAATTTTCATGAGAATTAGCTTCAGGAATACTGAACAGATGTCTGTTAATTAATATGCAATAAATAAATTTTCAGAAATTTCAGTATTGACTAATTCATACTTGTCATTGCATAAAGTTATTAAAGTTATAGTGTTGATTTTTTCACTTATTTAATACTGAAATTTTTCCAAATTCGAACTTTGGGAAGTTCTGTAGCATTAATGGTGTATTCTACCTGAGATTTAATAAATAAATTTTCAGAAATTTCAGTTTTGACTAATTCATATTTGTCATTGCATAAAGTTATAGTGTCAATTTTCTCACTTATTTAATACTGAAACTTTCTCAAATGTTCATGAAAGTTAGCTTCAGGAATACTGAACAGATGTCTGTTAATTAATATGCAATAAAAAAAAAATCAGAAATTCAGTATTGACTAATTCATACTTGTCATTGCATAAAGTTATAGTGTTGATTTTCTCACTTATTTAATACTGAAACTTGGTCAAATTTTCATGAAAGTTAGCTTCAGGAATACTGAACAGATGTCTGTTAATTAATATGCAATAAATAAATTTTCAGAAATTTCAGTATTGACTAATTCATACTTGTCATTGCATAAAGTTATTGAAGTTATAGTGTTGATTTTCTCACTTATTTAATACTGAAACTTTGTCAAATTTTCATGAGAATTAGCTTCAGAAAAACTGAACAGATATCTGATAATTAATATGCAATAAATAAATTTTCAGAAATCTCAGTATTAGCTAATTCATACTTGTCATTCCAGAAAGTTATACTTTTGATTTTCTCACTTATTTAATACTGAAATATTTTTGTTCATAGTAATTAACTTGTTGATAAATCTAATGGGAAATTGTGCCTCAACATCTCTTGACATTGCCATGTAATCTCATGAAATATTTCATAGAATATTGTTCAGAATCTTGCTGGGACATGTATTTGAAAATTGAAAACTACTTTGTACGTGTCAAGACAGCACATACTAAATTATTGTTAATATACTTCACAGTATCTTTAAGTTATAATTATTCGCAAATTTTCTAGCTGATTGCATTGATTGCGCAGAATTCAATGTCGCACCACAGTCATGTAAACTACGTCAAACGACGTCACATCAACTAAACCATCTGGGTGTGGCCAGTTAAGGCTCTGACTTTTATAGCCAAGGGTTCCATATTTAACGAGGTCAGAATTAAAATTGTAGCCAATATGATTGTTCAATGGCATAGCGTTGACATAATCTGTAATAACCGTCCATTGCAGAAAGCCAATTGAAACTATAAAATTATAATATCGTTCTGGGCAATTATTGCACTTATAAAGGTCAATGTCTTCAGCATATCATTTGCTTAATCTGCAAAAACTATAAGTCCAAAAATCTAAATTTTACAGAAGACCAATAAATAGGTTTCATATAATAGAGGCAACATCCCTTGTAGGTATATTTCAGAATTAGAAAAAAATAACTGACTGGTTTTTGACTCAATTAATTCGTATTAAAACACATGTATTAGTCTCCTGCAAAATTTTGATTTTTGGACTTGCAGTTTTTGCAGACTGAGCCTACGAAATGCTGAAGTAATCAACTTTTACGGGGCTAATGAGATTGCCCAGAACAATATTATAATTTTACAGTGTCAATGGACTATGCAATGTAATTCTAATTGAAATAAATTCCAACCAGTTTTAATGTAACAAATCCGCATGGTTAAGGGTTCTTAATTCTCACTAATAGCAAAGTGCAGTGGGAATAATTCTAATTTCAAACTTCATTTAATGGACATGAAATTCATGTGAGGTATATGAACATATGAACCATAAAAATTAGTAAAACATTACATATTATGGAGAAAATATTAAATTAAATATTTGTCAGGAAGTGGGCATCAATTATTTTGCGGCACAAAATCTTTTAGTCCGCCACTGATAGTCGCGTCCAGAAATTATTTATCGCAGGCGTTTTTTCAGCACGTGAATATTTGAGAGCGTTCAAACTGTGCTCGGCATTGAAAACACACACAATGCTCGTCCCAAAGAAAAGAACTGCAAAAAGTGCGTACGAGCCAACTGCTTGACCTCGAACAGCGTGTCTGTACCTGAGCCCGAGTGTTCGTAAATCTGTTGCGGTGTGAAAAGATTCTGACGGTGCTACAAGAAATTCCCGGTAAAAGGGGCCCTAGCGTTTCAAAAGTTGGACAGATCTACCACAAAGGGGGACACCCTTCACCGCCCGCAAGAAGAATTTCGAAATTCGCCCCGGTACTTCTGAAATTCGAAAATCTCCGCCCACGCATCCACAGACACTGGCAATCTTTCGAGGGTAGGCTTCAGGCCACGAGGGATGTTTTTAAAAGGTTGGATTTGATCGTATTTCGATGAAATTGCACGCTTCTGCGCTTCAAAATTTACAAAAAACATTCGATTTCATTCCTATATTCATATCCCTCGCATTTCATGTGTAATAATTTGTTCTAAATGACTCCAAAATTCAACTAACTATTGCACACAATTTGCGAAACTGCGTAGTTTTAAATTACGGCATTTTAAAACTAATTGGCTGCACATTTTTTCGCTTCTTTGTATTCCGAGCGACGTGATTGATAAAAACGATCCAAGCCTTGAAAATTTCCTTTCAATATTTCTAAACATTTTAGTACAATGGATGAAATGTTTGAATATTTGCGCGTTATTTAAATATAATAATTATAATATTTCCCAACATTTTGGAATTAGTGTTTAGGATAATTTTGCTATTGTCTTGAAACAACATTAAATAAATTACGGTTTACTATTTAAATTTACCAATAATAAATTACTTGCAGTAGCGATGATTTCATTATTGACGTTAAATTGTTCTAGCAGTGGTGTGTTCTTTGTTTAACTTATCGTTGACAATATTAGTGTTATTTCGCAGTTATGTATTAAGGCGAATTCACAATCGCCCGGGAACGAAAACGGAATAGGAACGGGAAAGTTAAATTATACCCTTCACTTGTAACCATGCACTTGTAACCCCGTTCCCGGGAATTTGTTGGGCATGGTTACATGTGGATAGGACGATTTAACTTTTCCGTTCTCCTTCCCAGGGGATTGTAAATCTGCCTGTAAAATTGATGTGGCAAGATATTTTGTCTAGCATTAAAGACATACAAAGTATATTGCATATACTTTTGCAAATAAACAATACATACTTTGCAACATCAATATTTGATAACTGCGTACTAATTTGCATTTCGGTTCGTTCATATCGGGTTCTTAAAACTTGCACGCACAATTTAGCAGTACACAGGATCATCTGCTTCAGTCACCTTCGAGAGGCGTGTGCGCTAACCTCTCAGCCACCGTTGGCTTTTATTCATTTAATATATTCATAGAAATAGATACTTTTATGGAAATGGTTTTGATATTTCAAACAATTCAGCAACACTTTTATAACTTACAAAATAAAACATGCAAATATTTTTCGTACTTACAAACTAGAGCCTGATATTCAACAAAATAAGCGGGCCGATCAAATTATTTTCATTTCCATCTATATTATTTGTACCCATTTCCACCACTACAATATTAAAATTTTTAGGAAATCAACACATATCTTCGTTGGCATGGTGAAGTAAATGTTGTCGCAACGCAGAACTGACGTGAATTTGTGTACCTGGCGGGGAACAGTGCACCACCAATGGCCCCATCGAACCAACCGCTGCCTCAGATTTGCAAACCACCAAAGGAATTGCAAGGTAGGAACTTTCTTTTGTCACATTTTGTTTTTGTCACATTATCACATCTAATTTTAAATAACATTATTTCAGAGGTTTTTCTTAGTTTCAAGTACTATGTATGAGTATGTATTAACAAACATTATTCAAATTTATCAATCATAAAAGCATTGAAAAGGACCATTTTCCTATCACTACGTTGAGTGTCACAACATTGCATTCTATCACATAACCAATTATAAATAGTCTTTATACTGATTTTAAGACTTATTAAATTGTTAAAAAATAGCATTAATTAATACTTTGACTACAGCATTAACGAGTAATCATTTAAATTTCAGCTTTAGTTATCCATGGATATTTAAGCAGCCAATAGGAAAGACGAGACCGGTGATCTCGCCTTGGCTGCTTAAATTTTCATGGATAACTAGAGCGGAAATTTAAACGATCACTCGGTATTATGGAGTTCGTAAATCATTATTTATTTAGTTAATTATTACACTTGTTAATCCATAAATTATTACTACTCCATCATTTACATCGATATTAATTATTTATGGATAACAAGTGCATTAATTTAATAAATTAATAAATAACATTAAATTGTTTGCATTGATATTCGTAACGGCGCACCATTCTAATACGTATTCATATTTCAGGAAAAAATTATGACTTCGTTGAATTGGTACATGGATTTTCAAGATGCGGAAGAAGCATGTGATGACTCGCAGGACAGCTGGCACCGTTAAAATCTTCACTGGATTCAATTTTGCAGCGGCAGCTAAAAGTCTGTCATCGGATTCCTAAGGTAGGAACTTTCATTTCTAATAACCGCGACTAGTTATGAACAATGGCGTGTAATATTGTATCTTCAAGAAATCCGATTTTATCCGAGTCTAGCTTGAAAGATTCGTCCACTCTGTTACCGATTCTTGTCGACAATTTGCATTCATGACTGCCTTTGTGCCGTGCAAATAAATTAACTTCAAATGAAAATAACGGGAGTGCCCCAGTAGCAATTGGCAAGCATTATTCATAACTAGTAATAATCCGAGTGGCAATATTTTATTTGTTAGTTCCAAAATATATTAATATCTGAATCAAATTCATTCGAAAATTATGTTTACTTTTATCGGCAAATTACGAAGCACACTTTTAAATTAATCATTTGTATACTTTCACATTTCTGAACACATGTCTTTGAAGAAATGAATAGTACTAATGATTGCACATATAATTTTTGGTTTGGTTTTTCTTCTTTTTTTTAAATCGTGCCAATATGAAACTCTTTAATACGAATCCAAATAAAATATACAAATGATTGTTTACAAATTCTCTTAAACTGTTTGAAAGTCGATAAATGTGTATGAAATAAATTTAAAACCTGGAAATTTGGTGAGATGTAAAACCAATTCAGATTATCAAAGTCATCAAGGGCGGTAAAATTTTGATTGCTCAAGTTGATCATTTAAAAAAAATTAATTTCTAACAAATTTTCAGTTATTATGTCAGGATTTCATTTATTCTGCCAAAATTTTAATTATACTATAATGAAATTTCATTGATCTCTGTCAAAATTTCAATGAGTACCATCAAATTTTTAAGTCTTTTAAATTTCATAATCGTTACTCAAAATATTTTAATGATTGCTGTAAATGATTCTAAGATTGCTATAAAAATTTCAATTATGTATAATTACAATTATTGCTATAAACATTTCATTGTTTACTTTTTTTTTTTTTTTTTTATAATCGTAACTCAAAATATTTTAATGATTGCTGTAAATGATTCTAAGATTGCTATAAAAATTTCAATTATGTATAATTACAATTATTGCTGTAAACATTTCATTGTTTACTTTATTTTTTTATTGTTTCTCACAAATTTTCTATTGTACCGTCAACATTTTATTGATCAAAATTTCATTCATTACTGTCAATTTTTTGAATGATTTTATTTTAATGGTAACCAACAATATTTCTATGGTTGCTGTCAAAGTATGAATGGCAGTAGTTAAAATTGAAATTATTTTGTCTAAATATCTATTAGTGCTGCCAAAATGTCTATGATAACCTTATATTTTTTATTATTTCTCACAAATTTGCAATTATTTTGTCAATATGTCATTTAATTTGCCAAATTTCAATTATTGCAGTCAAAATGTCCTTTGAGCACTGTCAAAATTTTAATGGTTACCATACAGTTTTCAATTATTTCAAATTTCATAATGGTAACTCATAAACTTTTAATGATTGCTGTGAGGGTTTCTAAGATTGTTGTCTAAATTCCAATTATTATTTGTAAATTACAATTATTGCTGTGAAAATTTCAATGATTACTGTAAATTTTTTCTTACAAATTTTTAATTGTCCTGTCAAAAGTTCATTTATTTTGTAAACATTTCAATGATTTCTATGAATATATCAATTCTTACTGTATTTAAAAAAAAAATAATTGGTATATTTTCAATTGCTCTTTCATAATAACATTGATCACTCAACATTTCAATGTTTACTGTAAATTAGATTATTCCTATTTCAATGGTAACCAACAATTAAAGTTAATTGGTAATTATACAACTGGACGTATTTCTTTTAATATTAACAAAACCATTGAAATCATCAATTCAAGTGTGAATAACACCCTTAAATTATTCACTAAATAATTAATGATTACTGTCGAAATTTTTTATTCAAAAATCTCATGGAAAATTAAAAACTATATGGCAAGACATACTTACTAAATTCTTTCTAATATCCTTCACAGTATTTGTAAATTATAACTATTCGCTAATTTGTTACATGATACGGAAAACATATTATGTTGTAATTGTATGCCTTGTCTTATGTCTATTTATTTGAGTATCAGTTTGCTATCCCATATTTGTCGCATGTTTATTTTTATTGCATACAAACAGTAAATGTCGGATTCTTCCTATTATACACAGGACCAGATTAACTTGGGAAGGACCCATCACAGTTATGTATCACAATTAATTTGAGCAAAAGTTTGTCAGACTTTGCATTACAGTTGTACATATCAATTTGAATATAACAGAGTACAAAATATTTTGCCCCATCGATACTAACAAGTACTGAATATTCTTCAAATTTGCAAAAGAATTGTCTGCAAGTATACTGTATACAAATCTGGCATGAAATATACAAAACATGAATTAATTAAATTTTTATAAATTTCAGTAATTGATAATTCACGCTGGTCAAATCAGAAAGTTATATATTCGATTATACCACTTATTTAAATCCGAATCTTTCTCAAATTTGCAGATGAATTGTATGAAGGTATACTGTATACAATTCTGGCATGAAATATACAAAACATGAATTAATTAAATTTTTATAAATGTCATTAATTGACCATTTACGCTGGTCAAATCAGAAAGTTATATGTTCGATTTTCTCACTTATTTAATGCGGAATCTTCCTCAAAATTTGCAGAAGAATTGTCTGCCGGTGTACAGTATACAACTCTGGCATGAAATATACAAAACATGAATTACTTAAATTTGCAGACATTTCAGTAATTGATAATTCACGCTGGTCAAATCAGAAAGTTATATATTCAATTTTCTCACTTATTTAAAGCAGAATCTTCCTCATATATGCAGAAGAATTGTATGCAAGTATACTGTATACACATCAGGCATGAAATATACAAAACATGAGTTAATTAAATTTGCAGAAATTTCAGTAATTGATAATTCATGCTGGTCAAATCAGAAAGTTATATATTCGATTTGCTCACTTATTTAAAGCGGAATCTTCCTCATATATGCAGAAGAATTGTATGCAAGTATACTGTATACACATCAGGCATGAAATATACAAAACATGAGTTAATTAAATTTGCTGAAATTTAAGTAATTGATAATTCATGCTAGTCAAATCAGAAAGTTATATATTCGATTTTCTCACTTATTTAAAGCGGATTTTTTTTTCACAGTCATTTTCTTCGAGCGAAATTTTAACAGTATAATGAAAATTTAAAATATGAGTTATGATCTGATGATATTTTAATAGTAATTACGGAATATTTGACAGATTAATTGAAATTGTGGTAAATATTACTAATAATTTGCCAGTAATAAATAAAACTTCGTTAAATATCGATAAATTTTGTTGGAAAACATTGAAATGTTATGGTTGTCTACGAGTTTTGCTAGCAGTAAATGAAATTTTATTAAATATGACTAAATTTTGTTGGAAATAATTGAAAATTTTAGTTCTCATTGAAGTTTTGATAGAACTAGAAAAGTTGAAGCAAACGTTTTCTCAGTAATTAATTAATGTTTGACAATTTATTTAGAATTCTGGTAAATATTATTGAAATTTTGCCAGTAATACATAAAATTTTGATAAACATGAAAATTTAACATTGAAATTTTGGCATAACAGATTAGTGGAGTTTTGCTAGCAGTATATGAAATTTTATTAAATATGACTAAATTTTGTTGGAAATAATTGAAAATTTTAGTTCTCATTGAAGTTTTGATAGAACTGGAAAAGTTAAAGCAAACGTTTTCTCAGTAATTAATTAATGTTTGACAATTTATTTTAAATTCTGGTAAATATTATTGAAATTTTGTCAGTTATACATAAAATTTTGATAAATATGAAAATTTAATATTGAAATTTTGGCATAACAGATTGAAAATTTGGCAGTAATTATTGCAATTGTGCTAAATATTACTGCCCAAATTTGACAGTAATTATTGCAATTGTGCTAAATATTACTGCCCATTCCATATATCATGTGTCACATCAAATATCATGATATCACTACTACTATTACTGCTATTTTGCAAGTAAAATATAAAATTTCGTTAAATATGACTACATTTTCTGGGAAATAATAGAAAATTTGAGTTATGTTGAAATTTCAACAAACAAGATTGAAAATCTGGCAGTAATTATCGGTATTTTAGTAAATGTTGTCATGTATATATTTACCTTTTGTATATTATCTAGCTTTTCTGCTAATAAATATCCTTTATTATTAAAGTATTACTAATATTTTACTAGTTATACATAAAAATTTATGAAATATGACTACATTTTGTTGCAAATAGTAGAACATTTTTACATTATCAATGAAACTACTTTTTTCTTAGAAATAATAGAAAATTTGAGTTAAACTGAAATTTTGGCAAAAAAGAGTGAAAATCTGACAGTAATTATCGGCATTTTGGTAAATATTACTAATATTTTGACGGTAATTATCAATCGTTAACCAAATAATCGAAATTCTGGTAAATATTACTGAAATTTTGCCAGCAATAAATCAAATTTTGAGAGCAATAAATGAAATTTTGAGAGCAATAAATGAAATTTTGTTAAATATGACTACATTTTATTGGAAATAATTGAAAATTTGAGTTATAATTGAAATTTTGGCAAAACAGAATGAAAATCTGTTCTGGAAAAAAAAGTACTTATACCACTCTGGATTTTAATGGCTCAATTACAGCTTTGCCATTTCTTTACAGAGAGGGGAATTAATAATGGAAGAGACTAAAACCAGCGAGACGTGAGACTAATATTTCTGATCGTGAGCATTATTCTAAGCCCCGGGACCTGCAAATAGGGCCCCCATAAGTCCGCCCCTGGACGCCTCTCTCAGAAATTATCACCGGCACGAGCACTCGTTTTTTCAACGTGTGCATTTTTAAATGCGTTCAAAAGCATCGCTTGACATTGAAACTCAAGCCGAGGCCACATGAATAATATGGACCTATTCAAATCTGAAAGAATCACAAAAAAGGGTACATGGCAGCCAGCAAGCGAGCGAACAAGTCGAAGGCCGACGCATCAGTATATTTAGTATATTCTTTGCATCAGTTCTCGCCGCTCTCTCGTATTGCAAATATGTGCTCCACCTTCTTCCCTACATCTCGTGCAAAAATCGTCCCAGGGCTTAAATAATTGGACAGTTCGACGAACAAGGGGGCCATCCTTCACCACCCGCAAGAAGAATTTCGAAATTCGCTTTTGCAACTTCAGGAATTTCGAAAATCTCCACCCACGCTTCTGCAGACACTAGAAAGAAACCGAGGGACTCGATTTTTTTAAAGGTAGGTTTTTGTTGTATTTCGTTGAAATTGCTTCAAAACTGCCTCACGAAACGTTCAATTCCAATTTCTTAATGTGTAATCAACAAATTCACGTGTAAAAATTGTTCCAAATGACTTTAATATACAACTAATTCTTGCACGCAATTTGAGTTAAATGCATTGTTTGAAATTACGCCTTTTAAAATTAATTGGCTGCACATTTTTTCGGTACTTTTATTGTGAGTGAGTTGTCTCTGATAAAAACTTTCCAAGGAATTTCTTTGCAATATTTCAATACATCTCCAAATGTTGAATGCTGTATTGTTCGCTATTTAACTGCGTTATTTAAATATAATAATAATAATTTGCAACATTTCCAAATTAATTTTTACCATCAGTTTTGCTATTGTCTTAAAACATTACATTAATTACTATCCAATATTCAAACAATAACATATAAACCCAATTTGTTTAAAGTAACTTTTGCATTATTGGCGTTAAAAAAATTCCAGTGGTGTGTACGCTGACCGCAACGGAACCGTTATTCATTAATTCAATTAAAATCGGATTCCTAAATTGAGCGGGACTTGCACCCGCTTAATTATGTGGGCGAGAGCTAAGATCGCATACAAACGGTAATTGTTGGAATTTTCCAATTATAGGTGGAACCAGATTAATTTTTTAGGACCCATCGTAGTTATGTATCAGAACTGATGTGACCAAATATTTTTCAGACTTAGCGTTGCGGATGTACAAATTATGGTACATATACATTTGCAAGTAACGATGGTACAAAATATTTTGAGCCATCGATACTAACAAAACAACTGCAACGGTCGCATCCAAATATCTGCATGAGGTTTACTTTTAAAATTTGCATAAATTCATTTAAATTTAGTCGACACCTATGTTACCTGCAAATATTTCCAACTTTAATTTCAATTTGCTTCCAAAAACCAACCAAACATGACTCGATTTTACATTAATTTTTAATATTTCAGAACAACAAATACCTTCGCCGAATAGGCAAATGAACATCTGTTAATGCAACACAGAACTGACGTGAATTTGTTTACCTGGCGAGAAGTAGCGATCATCTCCGATGGTGACTTCACCAAACCAACTGCTGCTTCAGAGTTTTGCAAATCGTCGGAGGAATTATAAGGTAGGGTTTCTAATATTTGTCTAGTTATGAATAATTTTAATATTTCACAAGTTTTCTGTATTAAAAATAATTTATTTTCAATTGACCAACATTATTCAAAACTATTAATTAATGCGTCGATATTTTTCAATCTTCGGTCATAAACTTTATTTATATCCAAATGAAATTTAATCGGGGGCAATATTTCAACAGTTGTTAATTTTAATTGTGCATGCATAAATGTTGCAATCTAAACACTTCAATTATATTTGTATTCTATTAAGATTGATTCAAAGTCAAACGCACCGCTGTACCCATTTTGACTACTTACCACAATGTTGCATCGCTCGCCTTACATCTGCCTTTATACTAATTTTAATGCTTGATCAGATTTTAACAAAATAGTATTTATTAATTTTGTGTTCTAAACAAAGTAACATTAAAACTTTGGCATACACATTGAAACACATATTTCAGAAACAACTCGAGTCACATATCTAGTTTTGAAATAATTAAATAAATATTAATTAGTCACGAACTAAGATTATTTCTGCTCTCGATTGATATTTTCAGAGGGTCCAATACACCTTTTAAATATTAGAATAAGGTTCTTTTTGCGCTCGATCAAAAGAACCACATCTTTTATGCACCATTCTATGTATAATTCAAATACGTATAACCAAAAACCAAAAGTGGACTTGGGCGGTTTCTGAAATCAGCGATTCTTGTAATATTTCACTATTTTAATAGGTGTTTATGTTTTAGGAGAGAATAATTGCTTCGCTGAATTGGTAAATGGAACATCATTGAGAGACGAAAGTATTTGGAACCTCGGAGGACTGCCGGCACCGCAGAAATCGTCATCGGAGCCAATTTCTCAGCAACGATCTTCAAGACTGCCAGTGGATTCTAAAGGTAGGAACTTTCATTTCTAATAACCGCAAGTAGTTATGAATAATGCCGTTTAATATTTTGTCTCCGAGACGACTGATTGTTTCCAAGTTAAGTTTGAAACATTCATCCAGCAGCCAAGAAATTGGTCTCAAATTACTAATTATTGGTAAATATTTATACCAATACAATAATTTTTGTTCTGCAATTTACAAGCATTATTCATAACTTGAAACATTTCGAGCGTCAATATTTTAATTGTTGGTTCAAAGATCTACCAGTGTCCAAATCAAATTCAATCAACAATAATTGCTTTTATAGTCATATTAGGAAGCGTGCTTTTAAACCAAACAAATATACACATCAGATTTCTGATCACTTTTCTTTTAAATTATTTGCGTAGGTAGTTTAAGTAAATATTCCTCCGAGCTTTGAGTTTCATTTTTTCTGCACCATAAACTACCCAATTCTTTTTTTAATTTATCTAATCTAACGGTACAGAGACGGACCACGATTAGAAATAATTATTAATTTAATTGGGTACCGTGCCGCGCATCACATTATCATTTCTCTAACAGTTCAATTTAGTTGCGCTGATGAAGTCATGATAGTTGCCACGCCCTGTGGAGCATTCGCAAAGACGTGCCGATGTCTATCTTGGCAAGGCACGGTATTGACTAATTCATACTTGCCATTGCAAAAAAGTTAGTGTTGATTTTCTCACTTATTTAATACTGAAACTTTGTCAAATTTTCATGAGAATTAGCTTCAGGAATACTGAACAGATATCTGATAGTTAATATGTAATAAATAAATTTTCAGAAATTCAGTTTTGACTAATTCATATTTGTCATTGCATAAAGTTATTGAAGTTATGGTGTTGATTTTCTCACTAATTTAATACTGAAACTTTGTCAAATTTTCATAAGAATTAGCATCAGAAAAACTGAACAGATATCTGATAATTAATATGCAATAAATACATTTTCAGAAATTTCAGTATTGACTAATTCATACTTGTCATTGCATAAAGTTATAGTGTCAATTTTCTCACTTATTTAATACTGAAACTTGGTCAAATTTTCATGAAAGTTAGCTTCAGGAATACTGAACAGATGTCTGTTAATTAATATGCAATAAATAAATTTTCAGATATTTCAGTATTGACTAATTCATACTTGTCATTGCATAAAGTTATAGTGTTGATTTTCTTACTTATTTAATACTGAAACTTGGTCAAATTTTCATGAAAGTTAGCTTCAGGAATACTGAACAGATATCTGTTAATTAATATACTATAAATAATTTTTCAGAAATTTCAGTATTGACTAATTCATACTTAGTCATTGCATAAAATTATAGTGTTGATTTTCTCACTTATTTAATACTGAAACTTTGTCAAATTTTCAGTAGAATTAGCTTCAGGTATACTGAACAGATATCTGTTAATTAATATGCAATAAAATAAAAATCCAGAAATTTCAGTATTGACTAATTCATACTTGTCATTGCATAAAGTTATAGTGTTGATTTTCTTACTTATTTAATACTGAAACTTGGTCAAATTTTCATGAAAGTTAGCTTCAGGAATACTGAACAGATATCTGTTAATTAATATGCAATAATTAAATTTTCAGAAATTTCAGTATTGACTAATTCATACTTGTCATTGCATAAAGTTATAGTGTTGATTTTCTTACTTATTTAATACTGAAACTTGGTCAAATTTTCATGAAAGTTAGCTTCAGGAATACTGAACAGATATCTGTTAATTAATATGCAATAAATAAATTTTCAGAAATTTCAGGATTGACTAATTCATACTTGTCATTGCATAAAGTTATAGTGTCAATTTTCTCACTTATTTAATACTGAAACTTTCTCAAATTTTCATGAAAGTTAGCTTCAGGAATACTGAACAGATGTCTGTTAATTAATATGCAATCAATAAATTTTCAGAAATTTCAGTATTGACTAATTCATACTTGTCATTGCATAAAGTTATAGTGTTGATTTTCTTACTTATTTAATACTGAAACTTGGTCAAATTTTCATGAAAGTTAGCTTCAGGAATACTGAACAGATATCTGTTAATTAATATGCATTAAATAAATTTTCAGAAATTTCAGTATTGACTAATTCGTACTTGTCATTGCATAAAGTTATTAAAGTTATAGTGTTGATTTTGTGACTTTTTTAATACTGATACTTTGTCAAATTTTCATGAGAATTAGCTTCAGAAAAGCTGAACAGATATCTGATAATTAATATGCATTAAATAAATTTTCAGAAATTTCAGTATTGACTAATTCATACTTGTCATTGCATAAAGTTATAGTGTTGATTTTCTTACTTATTTAATACTGAAACTTGGTCAAATTTTCATGAAAGTTAGCTTCAGGAATACTGAACAGATGTCTGTTAATTAATATGCAATAAATAAATTTTCAGAAATTTCAGTATTGGCTAATTCATACTTGTCATTGCATAAAGTTATAGTGTTGATTTTCTTACTTATTTAATACTGAAACTTGGTCAAATTTTCATGAAAGTTAGCTTCAGGAATACTGAACAGATATCTGTTAATTAATATGCAATAAATAAATTTTCAGAAATTTCAGTATTGACTAATTCATACTTGTCATTGCATAAAGTTATAGTGTTGATTTTCTTACTTATTTAATACTGAAACTTGGTCAAATTTTCATGAAAGTTAGCTTCAGGAATACTGAACAGATGTCTGTTAATTAATATGCAATAAATAAATTTTCAGAAATTTCAGTATTGACTAATTCATACTTGTCATTGCATAAAGTTATAGTGTTGATTTTCTTACTTATTTAATACTGAAACTTGGTCAAATTTTCATGAAAGTTAGCTTCAGGAATACTGAACAGATGTCTGTTAATTAATATGCAATAAATAAATTTTCAGAAATTTCAGTATTGACTAATTCATACTTGTCATTGCATAAAGTTATAGTGTTGATTTTCTTACTTATTTAATACTGAAACTTGGTCAAATTTTCATGAAAGTTAGCTTCAGGAATACTGAACAGATGTCTGTTAATTAATATGCAATAAATAAATTTTCAGAAATTTCAGTATTGACTAATTCATACTTGTCATTGCATAAAGTTATAGTGTTGATTTTCTTACTTATTTAATACTGAAACTTGGTCAAATTTTCATGAAAGTTAGCTTCAGGAATACTGAACAGATATCTGTTAATTAATATGCAATAAATAAATTTTCAGAAATTTCAGTATTGACTAATTCATACTTGTCATTGCATAAAGTTATAGTGTTGATTTTCTTACTTATTTAATACTGAAACTTGGTCAAATTTTCATGAAAGTTAGCTTCAGAAAAGCTGAACAGATATCTGATAATTAATATGCATTAAATAAATTTTCAGAAATTTCAGTATTGACTAATTCATACTTGTCATTGCATAAAGTTATAGTGTTGATTTTCTTACTTATTTAATACTGAAACTTGGTCAAATTTTCATGAAAGTTAGCTTCAGGAATACTGAACAGATATCTGTTAATTAATATGCAATAAATAAATTTTCAGAAATTTCAGTATTGACTAATTCATACTTGTCATTGCATAAAGTTATAGTGTTGATTTTCTTACTTATTTAATACTGAAACTTGGTCAAATTTTCATGAAAGTTAGCTTCAGAAAAGCTGAACAGATATCTGATAATTAATATGCATTAAATAAATTTTCAGAAATTTCAGTATTGACTAATTCATACTTGTCATTGCATAAAGTTATAGTGTTGATTTTCTTACTTATTTAATACTGAAACTTGGTCAAATTTTCATGAAAGTTAGCTTCAGGAATACTGAACAGATATCTGTTAATTAATATGCAATAAATAAATTTTCAGAAATTTCAGTATTGACTAATTCATACTTGTCATTGCATAAAGTTATAGTGTTGATTTTCTTACTTATTTAATACTGAAACTTGGTCAAATTTTCATGAAAGTTAGCTTCAGAAAAGCTGAACAGATATCTGATAATTAATATGCATTAAATAAATTTTCAGAAATTTCAGTATTGACTAATTCATACTTGTCATTGCATAAAGTTATAGTGTTGATTTTCTTACTTATTTAATACTGAAACTTGGTCAAATTTTCATGAAAGTTAGCTTCAGAAAAGCTGAACAGATATCTGATAATTAATATGCATTAAATAAATTTTCAGAAATTTCAGTATTGACTAATTCATACTTGTCATTGCATAAAGTTATAGTGTTGATTTTCTTACTTATTTAATACTGAAACTTGGTCAAATTTTCATGAAAGTTAGCTTCAGGAATACTGAACAGATGTCTGTTAATTAATATGCAATAAATAAATTTTCAGAAATTTCAGTATTGACTAATTCATACTTGTCATTGCATAAAGTTATGGTGTTGATTTTCTTACTTATTTAATACTGAAACTTGGTCAAATTTTCATGAAAGTTAGCTTCAGGAATACTGAACAGATATCTGTTAATTAATATGCAATAAATAAATTTTCAGAAATTTCAGTATTGACTAATTCATACTTGTCATTGCATAAAGTTATAGTGTTGATTTTCTTACTTATTTAATACTGAAACTTGGTCAAATTTTCATGAAAGTTAGCTTCAGAAAAGCTGAACAGATATCTGATAATTAATATGCATTAAATAAATTTTCAGAAATTTCAGTATTGACTAATTCATACTTGTCATTGCATAAAGTTATAGTGTTGATTTTCTTACTTATTTAATACTGAAACTTGGTCAAATTTTCATGAAAGTTAGCTTCAGGAATACTGAACAGATATCTGTTAATTAATATGCAATAAATAAATTTTCAGAAATTTCAGTATTGACTAATTCATACTTGTCATTGCATAAAGTTATAGTGTTGATTTTCTTACTTATTTAATACTGAAACTTGGTCAAATTTTCATGAAAGTTAGCTTCAGAAAAGCTGAACAGATATCTGATAATTAATATGCATTAAATAAATTTTCAGAAATTTCAGTATTGACTAATTCATACTTGTCATTGCATAAAGTTATAGTGTTGATTTTCTTACTTATTTAATACTGAAACTTGGTCAAATTTTCATGAAAGTTAGCTTCAGGAATACTGAACAGATATCTGTTAATTAATATGCAATAAATAAATTTTCAGAAATTTCAGTATTGACTAATTCATACTTGTCATTGCATAAAGTTATAGTGTTGATTTTCTTACTTATTTAATACTGAAACTTGGTCAAATTTTCATGAAAGTTAGCTTCAGAAAAGCTGAACAGATATCTGATAATTAATATGCATTAAATAAATTTTCAGAAATTTCAGTATTGACTAATTCATACTTGTCATTGCATAAAGTTATAGTGTTGATTTTCTTACTTATTTAATACTGAAACTTGGTCAAATTTTCATGAAAGTTAGCTTCAGGAATACTGAACAGATGTCTGTTAATTAATATGCAATAAATAAATTTTCAGAAATTTCAGTATTGACTAATTCATACTTGTCATTGCATAAAGTTATGGTGTTGATTTTCTTACTTATTTAATACTGAAACTTGGTCAAATTTTCATGAAAGTTAGCTTCAGGAATACTGAACAGATATCTGTTAATTAATATGCAATAAATAAATTTTCAGAAATTTCAGTATTGACTAATTCATACTTGTCATTGCATAAAGTTATAGTGTTGATTTTCTTACTTATTTAATACTGAAACTTGGTCAAATTTTCATGAAAGTTAGCTTCAGGAATACTGAACAGATATCTGTTAATTAATATGCAATAAATAAATTTTCAGAAATTTCAGTATTGACTAATTCATACTTGTCATTAAAGTTATAGTGTTGATTTTCTTACTTATTTAATACTGAAACTTGGTCAAATTTTCATGAAAGTTAGCTTCAGGAATACTGAACAGATATCTGTTAATTAATATGCAATAAATAAATTTTCAGAAATTTCAGTATTGACTAATTCATACTTGTCATTGCATAAAGTTATAGTGTTGATTTTCTTACTTATTTAATACTGAAACTTGGTCAAATTTTCATGAAAGTTAGCTTCAGGAATACTGAACAGATATCTGTTAATTAATATGCAATAAATAAATTTTCAGAAATTTCAGTATTGACTAATTCATACTTGTCATTGCATAAAGTTATAGTGTTGATTTTCTTACTTATTTAATACTGAAACTTGGTCAAATTTTCATGAAAGTTAGCTTCAGGAATACTGAACAGATATCTGTTAATTAATATGCAATAAATAAATTTTCAGAAATTTCAGTATTGACTAATTCATACTTGTCATTGCATAAAGTTATAGTGTTGATTTTCTTACTTATTTAATACTGAAACTTGGTCAAATTTTCATGAAAGTTAGCTTCAGGAATACTGAACAGATATCTTCTAATTAATATGCAATAAATAAATTTTCAGAAATTTCAGTATTGACTAATTCATACTTGTCATTGCATAAAGTTATAGTGTTGATTTTCTTACTTATTTAATACTGAAACTTGGTCAAATTTTCATGAAAGTTAGCTTCAGGAATACTGAACAGATATCTGTTAATTAATATGCAATAAATAAATTTTCAGAAATTTCAGTATTGACTAATTCATACTTGTCATTGCATAAAGTTATAGTGTTGATTTTCTTACTTATTTAATACTGAAACTTGGTCAAATTTTCATGAAAGTTAGCTTCAGGAATACTGAACAGATATCTGTTAATTAATATGCAATAAATAAATTTTCAGAAATTTCAGTATTGACTAATTCATACTTGTCATTGCATAATGTTATAGTGTTGATTTTCTTACTTATTTAATACTGAAACTTGGTCAAATTTTCATGAAAGTTAGCTTCAGGAATACTGAACAGATATCTGTTAATTAATATGCAATAAATAAATTTTCAGAAATTTCAGTATTGACTAATTCATACTTGTCATTGCATAAAGTTATAGTGTTGATTTTCTTACTTATTTAATACTGAAACTTGGTCAAATTTTCATGAAAGTTAGCTTCAGGAATACTGAACAGATGTCTTAATTAATATGCAATAAATAAATTTTCAGAAATTTCAGTATTGACTAATTCATACTTGTCACTGCATAAAGTTATAGTGTTGATTTTCTTACTTATTTAATACTGAAACTTGGTCAAATTTTCATGAAAGTTAGCTTCAGGAATACTGAACAGATATCTGTTAATTAATATGCAATAAATAAATTTTCAGAAATTTCAGTATTGACTAATTCATACTTGTCATTGCATAAAGTTATAGTGTTGATTTTCTTACTTATTTAATACTGAAACTTGGTCAAATTTTCATGAAAGTTAGCTTCAGGAATACTGAACAGATATCTGTTAATTAATATGCAATAAATAAATTTTCAGAAATTTCAGTATTGACTAATTCATACTTGTCATTGCATAAAGTTATAGTGTTGATTTTCTTACTTATTTAATACTGAAACTTGGTCAAATTTTCATGAAAGTTAGCTTCAGGAATACTGAACAGATATCTGTTAATTAATATGCAATAAATAAATTTTCAGAAATTTCAGTATTGACTAATTCATACTTGTCATTGCATAAAGTTATAGTGTTGATTTTCTTACTTATTTAATACTGAAACTTGGTCAAATTTTCATGAAAGTTAGCTTCAGGAATACTGAACAGATATCTGTTAATTAATATGCAATAAATAAATTTTCAGAAATTTCAGTATTGACTAATTCATACTTGTCATTGCATAAAGTTATAGTGTTGATTTTCTTACTTATTTAATACTGAAACTTGGTCAAATTTTCATGAAAGTTAGCTTCAGGAATACTGAACAGATATCTGTTAATTAATATGCAATAAATAAATTTTCAGAAATTTCAGTATTGACTAATTCATACTTGTCATTGCATAAAGTTATAGTGTTGATTTTCTTACTTATTTAATACTGAAACTTGGTCAAATTTTCATGAAAGTTAGCTTCAGGAATACTGAACAGATATCTGTTAATTAATATGCAATAAATAAATTTTCAGAAATTTCAGTATTGACTAATTCATACTTGTCATTGCATAAAGTTATAGTGTTGATTTTCTTACTTATTTAATACTGAAACTTGGTCAAATTTTCATGAAAGTTAGCTTCAGGAATACTGAACAGATATCTGTTAATTAATATGCAATAAATAAATTTTCAGAAATTTCAGTATTGACTAATTCATACTTGTCATTGCATAAAGTTATAGTGTTGATTTTCTTACTTATTTAATACTGAAACTTGGTCAAATTTTCATGAAAGTTAGCTTCAGGAATACTGAACAGATATCTGTTAATTAATATGCAATAAATAAATTTTCAGAAATTTCAGTATTGACTAATTCATACTTGTCATTGCATAAAGTTATAGTGTTGATTTTCTTACTTATTTAATACTGAAACTTGGTCAAATTTTCATGAAAGTTAGCTTCAGGAATACTGAACAGATATCTGTTAATTAATATGCAATAAATAAATTTTCAGAAATTTCAGTATTGACTAATTCATACTTGTCATTGCATAAAGTTATAGTGTTGATTTTCTTACTTATTTAATACTGAAACTTGGTCAAATTTTCATGAAAGTTAGCTTCAGGAATACTGAACAGATATCTGTTAATTAATATGCAATAAATAAATTTTCAGAAATTTCAGTATTGACTAATTCATACTTGTCATTGCATAAAGTTATAGTGTTGATTTTCTTACTTATTTAATACTGAAACTTGGTCAAATTTTCATGAAAGTTAGCTTCAGGAATACTGAACAGATGTCTGTTAATTAATATGCAATAAATAAATTTTCAGAAATTTCAGTATTAACTAATTCATACTTGTCATTGCATAAAGTTATAGTGTCAATTTTCTCACTTATTTAATACTGAAACTTGGTCAAATTTTCATGAAAGTTAGCTTCAGGAATACTGAACAGATATCTGTTAATTAATATGCAATAAATAAATTTTCAGAAATTTCAGTATTGACTAATTCATACTTGTCATTGCATAAAGTTATAGTGTTGATTTTCTTACTTATTTAATACTGAAACTTGGTCAAATTTTCATGAAAGTTAGCTTCAGGAATACTGAACAGATATCTGTTAATTAATATGCAATAAATAAATTTTCAGAAATTTCAGTATTAACTAATTCATACTTGTCATTGCATAAAGTTATAGTGTCAATTTTCTCACTTATTTAATACTGAAACTTGGTCAAATTTTCATGAAAGTTAGCTTCAGGAATACTGAACAGATATCTGTTAATTAATATGCAATAAATAAATTTTCAGAAATTTCAGTATTGACTAATTCATACTTGTCATTGCATAAAGTTATAGTGTTGATTTTCTTACTTATTTAATACTGAAACGTGGTCAAATTTTCATGAAAGTTAGCTTCAGGAATACTGAACAGATGTCTGTTAATTAATATGCAATAAATAAATTTTCAGAAATTTCAGTATTAACTAATTCATACTTGTCATTGCATAAAGTTATAGTGTCAATTTTCTCACTTATTTAATACTGAAACTTGGTCAAATTTTCATGAAAGTTAGCTTCAGGAATACTGAACAGATATCTGTTAATTAATATGCAATAAATAAATTTTCAGAAATTTCAGTATTGACTAATTCATACTTGTCATTGCATAAAGTTATAGTGTTGATTTTCTTACTTATTTAATACTGAAACTTGGTCAAATTTTCATGAAAGTTAGCTTCAGGAATACTGAACAGATATCTGTTAATTAATATGCAATAAATAAATTTTCAGAAATTTCAGTATTGACTAATTCATACTTGTCATTGCATAAAGTTATAGTGTTGATTTTCTTACTTATTTAATACTGAAACTTGGTCAAATTTTCATGAAAGTTAGCTTCAGGAATACTGAACAGATGTCTTAATTAATATGCAATAAATAAATTTTCAGAAATTTCAGTATTGACTAATTCATACTTGTCATTGCATAAAGTTATAGTGTCAATTTTCTCACTTATTTAATACTGAAACTTGGTCAAATTTTCATGAAAGTTAGCTTCAGGAATACTGAACAGATATCTGTTAATTAATATGCAATAAATAAATTTTCAGAAATTTCAGTATTGACTAATTCATACTTGTCATTGCATAAAGTTATAGTGTTGATTTTCTTACTTATTTAATACTGAAACTTGGTCAAATTTTCATGAAAGTTAGCTTCAGGAATACTGAACAGATGTCTTAATTAATATGCAATAAATAAATTTTCAGAAATTTCAGTATTAACTAATTCATACTTGTCATTGCATAAAGTTATAGTGTCAATTTTCTCACTTATTTAATACTGAAACTTGGTCAAATTTTCATGAAAGTTAGCTTCAGGAATACTGAACAGATATCTGTTAATTAATATGCAATAAATAAATTTTCAGAAATTTCAGTATTGACTAATTCATACTTGTCATTGCATAAAGTTATAGTGTTGATTTTCTTACTTATTTAATACTGAAACTTGGTCAAATTTTCATGAAAGTTAGCTTCAGGAATACTGAACAGATATCTGTTAATTAATATGCAATAAATAAATTTTCAGAAATTTCAGTATTGACTAATTCATACTTGTCATTGCATAAAGTTATAGTGTTGATTTTCTTACTTATTTAATACTGAAACTTGGTCAAATTTTCATGAAAGTTAGCTTCAGGAATACTGAACAGATGTCTTAATTAATATGCAATAAATAAATTTTCAGAAATTTCAGTATTGACTAATTCATACTTGTCATTGCATAAAGTTATAGTGTTGATTTTCTTACTTATTTAATACTGAAACGTGGTCAAATTTTCATGAAAGTTAGCTTCAGGAATACTGAACAGATGTCTGTTAATTAATATGCAATAAATAAATTTTCAGAAATTTCAGTATTAACTAATTCATACTTGTCATTGCATAAAGTTATAGTGTCAATTTTCTCACTTATTTAATACTGAAACTTGGTCAAATTTTCATGAAAGTTAGCTTCAGGAATACTGAACAGATATCTGTTAATTAATATGCATTAAATAAATTTTCAGAAATTTCAGTATTGACTAATTCGTACTTGTCATTGCATAAAGTTATTAAAGTTATAGTGTTGATTTTGTGACTTTTTTAATACTGATACTTTGTCAAATTTTCATGAGAATTAGCTTCAGAAAAGCTGAACAGATATCTGATAATTAATATGCATTAAATAAATTTTCAGAAATTTCAGTATTGACTAATTCATACTTGTCATTGCATAAAGTTATGGTTTTGATTTTCTTACTTATTTAATACTGAAACTTGGTCAAATTTTCATGAAAGTTAGCTTCAGGAATACTGAACAGATGTCTGTTAATTAATATGCAATAAATAAATTTTCAGAAATTTCAGTATTAACTAATTCATACTTGTCATTGCATAAAGTTATAGTGTCAATTTTCTCACTTATTTAATACTGAAACTTGGTCAAATTTTCATGAAAGTTAGCTTCAGGAATACTGAACAGATATCTGTTAATTAATATGCATTAAATAAATTTTCAGAAATTTCAGTTTTGACTAATTCGTACTTGTCATTGCATAAAGTTATTAAAGTTATAGTGTTGATTTTGTGACTTTTTTAATACTGATACTTTGTCAAATTTTCATGAGAATTAGCTTCAGAAAAGCTGAACAGATATCTGATAATTAATATGCATTAAATAAATTTTCAGAAATTTCAGTATTGACTAATTCATACTTGTCATTGCATAAAGTTATAGTGTTGATTTTCTTACTTATTTAATACTGAAACTTGGTCAAATTTTCATGAAAGTTAGCTTCAGGAATACTGAACAGATGTCTGTTAATTAATATGCAATAAATAAATTTTCAGAAATTTCAGTATTAACTAATTCATACTTGTCATTGCATAAAGTTATAGTGTCAATTTTCTCACTTATTTAATACTGGAACTTGGTCAAATTTTCATGAAAGTTAGCTTCAGGAATACTGAACAGATATCTGTTAATTAATATGCATTAAATAAATTTTCAGAAATTTCAGTATTGACTAATTCGTACTTGTCATTGCATAAAGTTATTAAAGTTATAGTGTTGATTTTGTGACTTTTTTAATACTGATACTTTGTCAAATTTTCATGAGAATTAGCTTCAGAAAAGCTGAACAGATATCTGATAATTAATATGCATTAAATAAATTTTCAGAAATTTCAGTATTGACTAATTCATACTTGTCATTGCATAAAGTTATAGGGTTGATTTTCTTACTTATTTAATACTGAAACTTGGTCAAATTTTCATGAAAGTTAGCTTCAGGAATACTGAACAGATGTCTGTTAATTAATATGCAATAAATAAATTTTCAGAAATTTCAGTATTGACTAATTCATACTTGTCATTGCATAAAGTTATAGTGTTGATTTTCTTACTTATTTAATACTGAAACTAGGTCAAATTTTCATGAAAGTTAGCTTCAGGAATACTGAACAGATATCTGTTAATTAATATGCATTAAATAAATTTTCAGAAATTTCAGTATTGACTAATTCATACTTGTCATTGCATAAAGTTATAGGGTTGATTTTCTTACTTATTTAATACTGAAACTTGGTCAAATTTTCATGAAAGTTAGCTTCAGGAATACTGAACAGATATCTGTTAATTAATATGCAATAAATAAATTTTCAGAAATTTCAGTATTGACTAATTCATACTTGTCATTGCATAAAGTTATAGGGTTGATTTTCTTACTTATTTAATACTGAAACTAGGTCAAATTTTCATGAAAGTTAGCTTCAGGAATACTGAACAGATATCTGTTAATTAATATGCATTAAATAAATTTTCAGAAATTTCAGTATTGACTAATTCATACTTGTCATTGCATAAAGTTATAGTGTTGATTTTCTCACTTATTTAATACTGAAACTAGGTCAAATTTTCATGAAAGTTAGCTTCAGGAATACTGAACAGATGTCTGTTAATTAATATGCAATAAATAAATTTTCAGAAATTTCAGTATTAACTAATTCATACTTGTCATTGCATAAAGTTATAGTGTCAATTTTCTCACTTATTTAATACTGAAACTTGGTCAAATTTTCATGAAAGTTAGCTTCAGGAATACTGAACAGATATCTGTTAATTAATATGCAATAAATAAATTTTCAGAAATTTCAGTATTGACTAATTCATACTTGTCATTGCATAAAGTTATAGTGTTGATTTTCTTACTTATTTAATACTGAAACTAGGTCAAATTTTCATGAAAGTTAGCTTCAGGAATACTGAACAGATATCTGTTAATTAATATGCATTAAATAAATTTTCAGAAATTTCAGTATTGACTAATTCGTACTTGTCATTGCATAAAGTTATTAAAGTTATAGTGTTGATTTTGTGACTTTTTTAATACTGATACTTTGTCAAATTTTCATGAGAATTAGCTTCAGAAAAGCTGAACAGATATCTGATAATTAATATGCATTAAATAAATTTTCAGAAATTTCAGTATTGACTAATTCATACTTGTCATTGCATAAAGTTATAGGGTTGATTTTCTTACTTATTTAATACTGAAACTTGGTCAAATTTTCATGAAAGTTAGCTTCAGGAATACTGAACAGATATCTGTTAATTAATATGCAATAAATAAATTTTCAGAAATTTCAGTATTGACTAATTCATACTTGTCATTGCATAAAGTTATAGTGTTGATTTTCTTACTTATTTAATACTGAAACTTGGTCAAATTTTCATGAAAGTTAGCTTCAGGAATACTGAACAGATATCTGTTAATTAATATGCAATAAATAAATTTTCAGAAATTTCAGTATTGACTAATTCATACTTGTCATTGCATAAAGTTATAGTGTTGATTTTCTTACTTATTTAATACTGAAACTAGGTCAAATTTTCATGAAAGTTAGCTTCAGGAATACTGAACAGATATCTGTTAATTAATATGCAATAAATAAACTTTCAGAAATTTCAGTATTGACTAATTCATACTTGTCATTGCATAAAGTTATAGGGTTGATTTTCTTACTTATTTAATACTGAAACTTGGTCAAATTTTCATGAAAGTTAGCTTCAGGAATACTGAACAGATGTCTGTTAATTAATATGCAATAAATAAATTTTCAGAAATTTCAGTATTGACTAATTCATACTTGTCATTGCATAAAGTTATAGTGTTGATTTTCTTACTTATTTAATACTGAAACTTGGTCAAATTTTCATGAAAGTTAGCTTCAGGAATACTGAACAGATGTCTGTTAATTAATATGCAATAAATAAATTTTCAGAAATTTCAGTATTGACTAATTCGTACTTGTCATTGCATAAAGTTATTAAAGTTATAGTGTTGATTTTGTGACTTTTTTAATACTGATACTTTGTCAAATTTTCATGAGAATTAGCTTCAGAAAAGCTGAACAGATATCTGATAATTAATATGCATTAAATAAATTTTCAGAAATTTCAGTATTGACTAATTCATACTTGTCATTGCATAAAGTTATGGTGTTGATTTTCTTACTTATTTAATACTGAAACTTGGTCAAATTTTCATGAAAGTTAGCTTCAGGAATACTGAACAGATGTCTGTTAATTAATATGCAATAAATAAATTTTCAGAAATTTCAGTATTAACTAATTCATACTTGTCATTGCATAAAGTTATAGTGTCAATTTTCTCACTTATTTAATACTGAAACTTGGTCAAATTTTCATGAAAGTTAGCTTCAGGAATACTGAACAGATATCTGTTAATTAATATGCATTAAATAAATTTTCAGAAATTTCAGTATTGACTAATTCGTACTTGTCATTGCATAAAGTTATTAAAGTTATAGTGTTGATTTTGTGACTTTTTTAATACTGATACTTTGTCAAATTTTCATGAGAATTAGCTTCAGAAAAGCTGAACAGATATCTGATAATTAATATGCATTAAATAAATTTTCAGAAATATCAGTATTGACTAATTCATACTTGTCATTGCATAAAGTTATAGTGTTGATTTTCTTACTTATTTAATACTGAAACTTGGTCAAATTTTCATGAAAGTTAGCTTCAGGAATACTGAACAGATGTCTGTTAATTAATATGCAATAAATAAATTTTCAGAAATTTCAGTATTAACTAATTCATACTTGTCATTGCATAAAGTTATAGTGTCAATTTTCTCACTTATTTAATACTGGAACTTGGTCAAATTTTCATGAAAGTTAGCTTCAGGAATACTGAACAGATATCTGTTAATTAATATGCATTAAATAAATTTTCAGAAATTTCAGTATTGACTAATTCGTACTTGTCATTGCATAAAGTTATTAAAGTTATAGTGTTGATTTTGTGACTTTTTTAATACTGATACTTTGTCAAATTTTCATGAGAATTAGCTTCAGAAAAGCTGAACAGATATCTGATAATTAATATGCATTAAATAAATTTTCAGAAATTTCAGTATTGACTAATTCATACTTGTCATTGCATAAAGTTATGGTGTTGATTTTCTTACTTATTTAATACTGAAACTTGGTCAAATTTTCATGAAAGTTAGCTTCAGGAATACTGAACAGATGTCTGTTAATTAATATGCAATAAATAAATTTTCAGAAATTTCAGTATTAACTAATTCATACTTGTCATTGCATAAAGTTATAGTGTTGATTTTCTTACTTATTTAATACTGAAACTTGGTCAAATTTTCATGAAAGTTAGCTTCAGGAATACTGAACAGATATCTGTTAATTAATATGCAATAAATAAATTTTCAGAAATTTCAGTATTGACTAATTCATACTTGTCATTGCATAAAGTTATAGGGTTGATTTTCTTACTTATTTAATACTGAAACTTGGTCAAATTTTCATGAAAGTTAGCTTCAGGAATACTGAACAGATGTCTGTTAATTAATATGCAATAAATAAATTTTCAGAAATTTCAGTATTGACTAATTCATACTTGTCATTGCATAAAGTTATAGTGTTGATTTTCTTACTTATTTAATACTGAAACTTGGTCAAATTTTCATGAAAGTTAGCTTCAGGAATACTGAACAGATGTCTGTTAATTAATATGCAATAAATAAATTTTCAGAAATTTCAGTATTGACTAATTCATACTTGTCATTGCATAAAGTTATAGTGTTGATTTTCTTACTTATTTAATACTGAAACTTGGTCAAATTTTCATGAAAGTTAGCTTCAGGAATACTGAACAGATGTCTGTTAATTAATATGCAATAAATAAATTTTCAGAAATTTCAGTATTGACTAATTCATACTTGTCATTGCATAAAGTTATAGTGTTGATTTTCTTACTTATTTAATACTGAAACTTGGTCAAATTTTCATGAAAGTTAGCTTCAGGAATACTGAACAGATGTCTGTTAATTAATATGCAATAAATAAATTTTCAGAAATTTCAGTATTGACTAATTCATACTTGTCATTGCATAAAGTTATAGTGTTGATTTTCTTACTTATTTAATACTGAAACTTGGTCAAATTTTCATGAAAGTTAGCTTCAGGAATACTGAACAGATGTCTGTTAATTAATATGCAATAAATAAATTTTCAGAAATTTCAGTATTGACTAATTCATACTTGTCATTGCATAAAGTTATAGTGTTGATTTTCTTACTTATTTAATACTGAAACTTGGTCAAATTTTCATGAAAGTTAGCTTCAGGAATACTGAACAGATGTCTGTTAATTAATATGCAATAAATAAATTTTCAGAAATTTCAGTATTGACTAATTCATACTTGTCATTGCATAAAGTTATAGTGTCATTTTTCTCACTTATTTAATACTGAAATTAGGTCAAATTTTCATGAAAGTTAGCTTCAAGAATACTGAACAGATATCTGTTAATTAATATGCAATAAATAAATTTTCAGAAATTTCAGTATTGACTAATTCATACTTGTCATTGCATAAAGTTATAGTGTCATTTTTCTCACTTATTTAATACTGAAACTAGGTCAAATTTTCATGAAAGTTAGCTTCAGGAATACTGAACAGATATCTGTTAATTAATATGCAATAAATAAATTTTCAGAAATTTCAGTATTGACTAATTCATACTTGTCATTGCATAAAGTTATAGTGTCATTTTTCTCACTTATTTAATACTGAAATTAGGTCAAATTTTCATGAAAGTTAGCTTCAAGAATACTGAACAGATATCTGTTAATTAATATGCAATAAATAAATTTTCAGAAATTTCAGTATTGACTAATTCATACTTGTCATTGCATAAAGTTATAGTGTCATTTTTCTCACTTATTTAATACTGAAACTAGGTCAAATTTTCATAAAAGTTAGCTTCAGGAATACTGAACAGATATCTGTTAATTAATATGCAATAAATAAATTTTCAGAAATTTCAGTATTGACTAATTCATACTAGTCATTGCATAAAGTTATAGTGTCATTTTTCTCACTTATTTAATACTGAAATTAGGTCAAATTTTCATGAAAGTTAGCTTCAGGAATACTGAACAGATATCTGTTAATTAATATGCATTAAATAAATTTTCAGAAATTTCAGTATTGACTAATTCGTACTTGTCATTGCATTGAGTTATTAAAATTAAAGTGTTGATTTTGTGACTTATTTAATACTGAAACTTTGTCAAATTTTCATGAGAATTAGCTTCAGGAATACTGAACATATATCTGATAATTAATATGCAATAAATAAATTTTCAGAAATTACAGTATTGACTCATTTATACTGTCATTGCATAAAGTTATTTAAGTTATAGTGTTGATTTTCTCACTTATTTAATACTGAAACTTTATCAAATTTTCATGAGCATTAGCATCAGGAAAACTGAACATATATCTGATAATTAATGTGCAATAAATAAATTTTCAGAAATTTCAGTGTTGACTAATTCATACTTCTCATTGCATAAAGTTATTAAAGTTATAGTGTTGATTTTGTGACTTATTTAATTCTGATACTTTGTCAAATTTTCATGAGAATTAGCTTCAGAAAAACTGAACAGATATCTGATAATTAAAATGCATTAAATAAATTTTCAGAAATTTCAGTATTGACTAATTCATACTTGTCATTGCATAAAGTTATTAAAGTTATAGTGTTGATTTTGTGACTTATTTAATACTGATACTTTGTCAAATTTTCATGAGAATTAGCTTCAGAAAAACTGAACAGATATCTGATAATTAATATGCATTAAATAAATTTTCAGAAATTTCAGTATTGACTAATTCATACTTGTCATTTCATAAAGTTATTAAAGTTATAGTGTTGATTTTGTGACTTATTTAATACTGATACTTTGTCAAATTTTCATGAGAATTAGCTTCAGAAAAACTGAACAGATATCTGATAATTAATATGCATTAAGTAAATTTTCAGAAATTTCAGTATTGACTAATTCATACTTGTCATTGCATAAAGTTATTAAAGTTATAGTGTTGATTTTGTGACTTATTGAATACTGATACTTTGTCAAATTTTCATGAGAGTTAGCTTCAGAAAAACTGAACAGATATCTGATAATTTATATGCAATAAATACATTTTCAGAAATTTCAGTATTGACTAATTCATACTTGTCATTGCATAAAGTTATAGTATTGATTTTCTCACTTATTTAATACTAAAACTTTGTAAAATTTTCACGAGAGTTAGCTTCAGGAATACTGAACAGATATCTGATAATTAATATGCAATAAATAAATTTTCAGAAATTTCCTGAAATTTCAGTATTGGCTAATTCATACCTGTCATTACATAAAGTTATTAAATTCATAGTGTTGATTTTGTGACTTATTTAATACTGATACTTTGTCAAATTTTCATGAGAATTAGCTTCAGAAAAACTGAACAGATATCTGATAATTAATATGCAATAAATAAATTTTCAGATATTTCAGTATTGACTAATTCATACTTGTCATTGCATAAAGTTATTAAATTCATAGTGTTGATTTTGTGACTTATTTAATACTGATACATGGTCAAATTTTCATGAAAGTTAGCTTCAGGAATACTGAACAGATATCTGTTAATTAATATGCAATAAATAAATTTTCAGAAATTTCAGTATTGACTAATTCATACTTGTCATTGCATAAAGTTATAGTGTCATTTTTCTCACTTATTTAATACTGAAACTAGGTCAAATTTTCATGAAAGTTAGCTTCAGGAATACTGAACAGATATCTGTTAATTAATATGCAATAAATAAATTTTCAGAAATTTCAGTATTGACTAATTCATACTTGTCATTGCATAAAGTTATAGTGTCATTTTTCCCACTTATTTAATACTGAAACTAGGTCAAATTTTCATGAAAGTTAGCTTCAGGAATACTGAACAGATGTCTGTTAATTAATATGCAATAAATAAATTTTCAGATATTTCAGTATTGACTAATTCATACTTGTCATTGCATAAAGTTATTAAATTATAGTGTTGATTTTGTGACTTATTTAATACTGATACATGGTCAAATTTTCATGAAAGTTAGCTTCAGGAATACTGAACAGATGTCTGTTAATTAATATGCAATAAAAAAAATCAGAAATTTCAGTTTTGACTAATTCATACTTGTCATTGCATAAAGTTATAGTGTCATTTTTCTCAGTTATTTAATACTGAAACTAGGTCAAATTTTCATGAAAGTTAGCTTCAGGAATACTGAACAGATATCTGTTAATTAATATGCATTAAATAAATTTTCAGAAATTTCAGTATTGACTAATTCGTACTTGTCATTGCATTGAGTTATTAAAGTTAAAGTGTTGATTTTGTGACTTATTTAATACTGAAACTTTGTCAAATTTTCATGAGAATTAGCTTCAGGAATACTGAACATATATCTGATAATTAATATGCAATAAATAAATTTTCAGAAATTACAGTATTGACTCATTTATACTGTCATTGCATAAAGTTATTTAAGTTATAGTGTTGATTTTCTCACTTATTTAATACTGAAACTTTATCAAATTTTCATGAGCATTAGCATCAGGAAAACTGAACATATATCTGATAATTAATGTGCAATAAATAAATTTTCAGAAATTTCAGTGTTGACTAATTCATACTTCTCATTGCATAAAGTTATTAAAGTTATAGTGTTGATTTTGTGACTTATTTAATACTGATACTTTGTCAAATTTTCATGAGAATTAGCTTCAGAAAAACTGAACAGATATCTGATAATTAATATGCATTAAATAAATTTTCAGAAATTTCAGTATTGACTAATTCATACTTGTCATTTCATAAAGTTATTAAAGTTATAGTGTTGATTTTGTGACTTATTTAATACTGATACTTTGTCAAATTTTCATGAGAATTAGCTTCAGAAAAACTGAACAGATATCTGATAATTAATATGCATTAAGTAAATTTTCAGAAATTTCAGTATTGACTAATTCATACTTGTCATTGCATAAAGTTATTAAAGTTACAGTGTTGATTTTGTGACTTATTGAATACTGATACTTTGTCAAATTTTCATGAGAGTTAGCTTCAGAAAAACTGAACAGATATCTGATAATTAATATGCAATAAATACATTTTCAGAAATTTCAGTATTGACTAATTCATACTTGTCATAGCATAAAGTTATAGTATTGATTTTCTCACTTATTTAATACTAAAACTTTGTAAAATTTTCACGAGAGTTAGCTTCAGGAATACTGAACAGATATCTGATAATTAATATGCAATAAATAAATTTTCAGAAATTTCCTGAAATTTCAGTATTGGCTAATTCATACCTGTCATTACATAAAGTTATTAAATTCATAGTGTTGATTTTGTGACTTATTTAATACTGATACTTTGTCAAATTTTCATGAGAATTAGCTTCAGAAAAACTGAACAGATATCTGATAATTAATATGCATTAAATAAATTTTCAGATATTTCAGTATTGACTAATTCATACTTGTCATTGCATAAAGTTATTAAAGTTACAGTGTTGATTTTGTGACTTATTTAATACTGATACTTTGTCAAATTTTCATGAGAATTAGCTTCAGAAAAACTGAACAGATATCTGATAATTAATATGCAATAAATAAATTTTCAGATATTTCAGTATTGACTAATTCATACTTGTCATTGCATAAAGTTATTAAATTCATAGTGTTGATTTTGTGACTTATTTAATACTGATACATGGTCAAATTTTCATGAAAGTTAGCTTCAGGAATACTGAACAGATATCTGTTAATTAATATGCAATAAATAAATTTTCAGAAATTTCAGTATTGACTAATTCATACTTGTCATTGCATAAAGTTATTAAAGTTACAGTGTTGATTTTGTGACTTATTTAATACTGATACTTTGTCAAATTTTCATGAGAATTAGCTTCAGAAAAACTGAACAGATATCTGATAATTAATATGCAATAAATAAATTTTCAGATATTTCAGTATTGACTAATTCATACTTGTTATTGCATAAAGTTATTAAAGTTATAGTGTTGATTTTGTGACTTATTTAATACTGATACTTTGTCAAATTTTCATGAGAATTAGCTTCAGAAAAACTGAACAGATATCTGATAATTAATATGCATTAAATAAATTTTCAGATATTTCAGTATTGACTAATTCATACTTGTCATTGCATAAAGTTATTAAAGTTACAGTGTTGATTTTGTGACTTATTTAATACTGATACTTTGTCAAATTTTCATGAGAATTAGCTTCAGAAAAACTGAACAGATATCTGATAATTAATATGCAATAAATAAATTTTCAGATATTTCAGTATTGACTAATTCATACTTGTCATTGCATAAAGTTATTAAATTCATAGTGTTGATTTTGTGACTTATTTAATACTGATACATGGTAAAATTTTCATGAAAGTTAGCTTCAGGAATACTGAACAGATATCTGTTAATTAATATGCAATAAATAAATTTTCAGAAATTTCAGTATTGACTAATTCATACTTGTCATTGCATAAAGTTATAGTGTCATTTTTCTCACTTATTTAATACTGAAACTAGGTCAAATTTTCATGAAAGTTAGCTTCAGGAATACTGAACAGATATCTGTTAATTAATATGCAATAAATAAATGTTCAGAAATTTCAGTATTGACTAATTCATACTTGTCATTGCATAAAGTTATAGTGTCATTTTTCTCACTTATTTAATACTGAAACTAGGTCAAATTTTCATGAAAGTTAGCTTCAGGAATACTGAACAGATGTCTGTTAATTAATATGCAATAAATAAATTTTCAGAAATTTCAGTATTGACTAATTCATACTTGTCATTGCATAAAGTTATTAAAGTTACAGTGTTGATTTTGTGACTTATTTAATACTGAAACTTGGTCAAATTTTAATGAAAGTTAGCTTCAGGAATACAGAACAGATGTCTGTTAATTAATATGCAATAAAAAAAATCAGAAATTTCAGTTTTGACTAATTCATACTTGTCATTGCATAAAGTTATAGTGTCATTTTTCTCACTTATTTAATACTGAAACTAGGTCAAATTTTCATGAAAGTTAGCTTCAGGAATACTGAACAGATATCTGTTAATTAATATGCAATAAATAAATTTTCAGAAATTTCAGTATTGACTAATTCATACTTGTCATTGCATAAAGTTATTAAAGTTACAGTGTTGATTTTGTGACTTATTTAATACTGAAACTTGGTCAAATTTTCATGAAAGTTAGCTTCAGGAATACTGAACAGATGTCTGTTAATTAATATGCAATAAATAAATTTTCAGAAATTTCAGTATTGACTAATTCATACTTGTCATTGCATAAAGTTATTAAAGTTACAGTGTTGATTTTGTGACTTATTTAATACTGAAACTTGGTCAAATTTTCATGAAAGTTAGCTTCAGGAATACTGAACAGATATCTGTTAATTAATATGCAATAAATAAATTTTCAGAAATTTCAGTATTGACTAATTCATACTTGTCATTGCATAAAGTTATAGTGTCATTTTTCTCACTTATTTAATACTGAAACTAGGTCAAATTTTCATGAAAGTTAGCTTCAGGAATACTGAACAGATATCTGTTAATTAATATGCAATAAATAAATTTTCAGAAATTTCAGTATTGACTAATTCATACTTGTCATTGCATAAAGTTATAGTGTCATTTTTCTCACTTATTTAATACTGAAACTAGGTCAAATTTTCATGAAAGTTAGCTTCAGGAATACTGAACAGATATCTGTTAATTAATATGTCATTGCATAAAGTTATTAAAGTTACAGTGTTGATTTTGTGACTTATTTAATACTGAAACTTGGTCAAATTTTCATGAAAGTTAGCTTCAGGAATACTGAACAGATGTCTGTTAATTAATATGCAATAAAAAAAATCAGAAATTTCAGTTTTGACTAATTCATACTTGTCATTGCATAAAGTTATAGTGTTGATTTTTTCACTTATTTAATACTAAAACTTTGTCAAATTTTCATGAGAGTTAGCTTCAGGAATACTGAACAGATATCTGATAATTAATGTGCAATAAATAAATTTTCAGAATTTTCCAGAAATTTCAGTATTGGCTAATTCATACCTGTCATTACATAAAGTTATTAAAGTTATAGTGTTAATTTTGTGACTTATTTAATACTGAAACTTTGTCAAATTTTCATGAGAATTAGCTTCAGGAATACTGAACATATATCTGATAATTAATGTGCAATAAATAAATTTTCAGAAATTTCAGTGTTGACTAATTCATACTTCTCATTGCATAAAGTTATTAAAGTTACAGTGTTGATTTTGTGACTTATTTAATACTGATACTTTGTCAAATTTTCATGAGAATTAGCTTCTGAAAAACTGAACAGATATCTGATAATTAATATGCATTAAATAAATTTTCAGAAATTTCAGTGTTGACTAATTCATACTTGTCATTGCATAAAGTTATTAAAGTTATAGTGTTGATTTTGTGACTTATTTAATACTGATATTTAGTCAAATTTTCATGAAAGTTAGCTTCAGGAATACTGAACAGATATCTGATAATTAATATGCAATAAATAAATTTTCAGAAATATCAGTATTGAGTAATTCATACTTGCCACTGCAAAAAGTTATAGTGTTGATTTTCTCACTAATTTAAATCTGAAACTTTGTCAAATTTTCATGAGAATTAGCTTCAGGAATACTGAACAGATATCTGATAATTAATATGCAATAAATAAATTTTCAGAAATTTCAGTATTGAGTAATTCATACTTGCCACTGCAAAAAGTTATAGTGTTGATTTTCTCACTTATTTAATACTGAATCTTTGTCAAATTTTCATGAGAGTTAGCTTCAGTAATACTGATCAGATATCTGATAAGTGATATGCAATAAATAAATTTTCAGAAATTTCAGTATTGACTAATTCATACTTGTCATTGCATAAAGTCATAGTGTTGATTTTCTCACTTATTTAATACTGAAACTTTGTCAAATTTTCATGAGAGTTAGCTTCAGGAATACTGAACAGATATCTGATAATTAATGTGCAATAAATAAATTTTCAGAATTTTCCAGAAATTTCAGTATTGGCTAATTCATACCTGTCATTACATAAAGTTATTAAAGTTATAGTGTTAATTTTGTGACTTATTTAATACTGAAACTTTGTCAAATTTTCATGAGAATTAGGTTCAGGAATACTGAACATATATCTGATAATTAATGTGCAATAAATAAATTTTCAGAAATTTCAGTGTTGACTAATTCATACTTCTCATTGCATAAAGTTATTAAAGTTACAGTGTTGATTTTGTGACTTATTTAATACTGATACTTTGTCAAATTTTCATGAGAATTAGCTTCTGAAAAACTGAACAGATATCTGATAATTAATATGCATTAAATAAATTTTCAGAAATTTCAGTATTGACTAATTCATACTTGTCATTGCATAAAGTTATTAAAGTTATAGTGTTGATTTTGTGACTTATTTAATACTGATATTTAGTCAAATTTTCATGAAAGTTAGCTTCAGGAATACTGAACAGATATCTGATAATTAATATGCAATAAATAAATTTTCAGAAATATCAGTATTGAGTAATTCATACTTGCCACTGCAAAAAGTTATAGTGTTGATTTTCTCACTAATTTAAATCTGAAACTTTGTCAAATTTTCATGAGAATTAGCTTCAGGAATACTGAACAGATATCTGATAATTAATATGCAATAAATAAATTTTCAGAAATTTCAGTATTGAGTAATTCATACTTGCCACTGCAAAAAGTTATAGTGTTGATTTTCTCACTTATTTAATACTGAATCTTTGTCAAATTTTCATGAGAGTTAGCTTCAGGAATACTGATCAGATATCTGATAAGTGATATGCAATAAATAAATTTTCAGAAATTTCAGTATTTACTAATTCATACTTGCCATTGCAAAAAGTTATAATGTTGATTTTCTCACTTATTTAATACTGAAACTTTGTCAAATTTTCATAAGAATTTGCTTCAGGAAAACTGAACCGATAACTGATAATTAATATGCAATAAATAAATTTTCTGAAACTTCACTATTGACTAATTCATACTTGTCATTGCATAAAAGTATAGTGTTGGATTTCTCACTTATTTAATACTGAAACTTTGTAAAATTTTCATGATAATGAGCTTCAGGAGTACTGAACAGATATCTGATAATTAATATGCAATAAATAAATTTTGAGAAATTTCAGTATTGACTAATTCATACTTGCCATTGCAAAAAGTTATTAAAGTTATAGTGCTGATTTTCTCACTTATTTAATACTGAAACTTTCTCAAATTTTCATGAGAATTAGCTTCAGGAAAACTGAACAGATATCTGATAATTAATATGCAGTAATAAATTTTCAGAAATTTCAGTTTTGACTAATTCATACTTGTCATTGCATAAAGTTATAGTGTCGATTGTCTCACTTATTTAATACTGAAACTTTGTCAAAATTTTATGAGAATTAGCTTCAGGAAAACTGAACAGATATCTGTTAATTAAATTTGAAATTTCATTAATTGATAATGCATGCTGGTCACATCAGAAAGTTATATATTCGATTGTTTCACTTATTTAGAACAGTCAACATTTTGACTCCTCTCCAATTTGCAGAAGAATTGTATGCAGGTATTCTGTTTACAAATCTGGCATAAAATATACAAAATATGAATTAGATAAATTTTCAAAAGTGTCAGTAATTTATAATTAATGCTGGTCAGATCAGAAAGTTATATATTCAATTTTTCTGAATGAATCTTTCTCAAAATTGCTGAAGAATTGTCTGTAAGTATACAGTATACAAATCTGGCATAGAATATACAAAACATGAATTAATTAAATTAAAAAAATTCAAGTCAAGTTGAGAATATTACTTGCTGAGATAAAGGCAATTGACCATATTGCCAGCAAGGCCATATTCACGTTACAATTGTAAAATATTAATAATAATACTGATGATGGGCACTAGTTTGAATATTTTGCTGTATTAGTGCTGCAAAATTTTAAATGTAGGTGAATTTTCCAAACGATTTGCTTAAAAATATATGCAAATATAACACAAATTTGAGTATGTTCGAAGATTATTAATAAATGTATATATTTTAGTTTATGATAATTTTGCAGGTCGGTGCAGGGTCAGCTAGTTCCATTGTATTGATCGCTTGCATTGTAATTCAATCCATTGTCCTGTCGTCGGGCGAGCCAAGGTTATGACCAAAAAACTGACCTTAGCCGGGCAACGGAGGCTCTCAGTCGCCAGTGAATCTTCAACGCGGCAATATCTCTGCATGTGCCAGGTGCATTATTCACAACGAAATCAATTAACGAACTACTAATTAATAATCTATTGTTTCAGACCGATTGCTGAGATCCGTCTTCAACATTCCGACTTGCGAAATCCACTGAAAACTGGAAGCCGCCCCCCGAAACTCCGCCCACACCCCCAAAGAGCCCCCAAATGTTCACAGAAGACACGAATTCGTCTGGAAGATGTTAAGGTAATAGCATTTGATTTTTTTGCGAAATTTGCGTGGTTTTCTGCACTTTTTTTGTGCATAAAATCACTCCACATTTCCAATTATCATAATTTCATACATCCTACATGAAAACCATTTCTAATTACCCCAAAATTGGCTTAATATCTAATTAAATGAACGCGGAATATTCGAGAAATCGCTATTTTTCCTGTGCAAGGAGAACCCATTGTGTCACAATAGATTCGGTTTAGCTAGGCAAAAAAGTGATAAGTCTCATTTCAATAGCCTTTGAAAACATTAATCAAATCATTGTTAAACTCCTTAATATAAATCTAATAAATAAAACCTACCAAAAAGCAACATTACAAATGCAATAAAATGTATTTAACAATAAATTACATTTGTATTGTTTATAAAAATTTGCACTCAAAATCACAAGAATATTAATATGATTAATACTTATTAAACATAATTTCTTATATTTCATACAGATTTTTAAAACTTTCATTGTTAAAAATTCATTTAAAATTAGTAGATAATCTCATTAGTTGCAAAATTTTTCCAAATTTAATTTAAAGATGCTTCCTAAAAAACAACCAAACGTAAACCACACTGTTAAAATAATTTTTAACATTTCAGACCAGCAAATTCCTTCGTTGAAATTTGGTAAATGTGAGTCTGTTCACACCGGCGAGGAACAGAAATCGTCTCCGATGGTAACTTACCGAACCAAAATCGTCGAAGGAACTATAAGGTAGGAATTTTTATATATGTATCTCATTTCGTTATGAATAATGTTTTTGTATTACAAATAACTTCTTCTTTATTAATCAACATTATTCAAAACTATTAATTACTGTGTTGATATTTACTGCACATGCACTGAATGCGTTTCCGAATGTTGAATGTTGTATCGAACAATACAGCATTCAACATTCGGAAACACATGAAAAATTTTTTAACTGCCCGTTATTTAAATATAACAATTATAATAATTTGCAACATTTTAATAACAAATTAATTTTTACCATCAATTTTGCTGTTTTCTTGAAACATTACATTAATTACGATCTGATAATCAAACGAAAGCATAGAAACTTGATTTGTTGAAGTGAATTTTGCATTATTGGTGTTAAAATAATTCTAGTGGTGTGTACGCTGACCGCAACGGTATATAATTAATTAATTCAATTAAAATCGGATTCCTAAATTGAGCCGGGCTTGCACCAGTTATCATGTGGGCGATGACTAAGATCGCACACAAACGGTAATTGTTGGAATCTTCCAATTATAGGTGAGACCAGTTAAACTTGGTAGAACCCATCGCAGTTATGTATCTGAATTGATGCGACCAAATATTTTTTCAGGCTTGGCGTTACGGACGTACAAATTATGTTACATATAAATTTGCAAGTAACGATGGTATAAAATATTTTGAGCCATCGATACTAACAAATAACTGCGACGGTCGCATCCGTAACGTTCAAATAAACATGTATACTGCTGTTTATTTATTAATTTGCATACCTACAAAATTGCTCTGAACAATAATTATCTAACATAATTTCTAACACTGTGCAGACTTTTAAAATTTGCATTGCTAATAAATTTATTTAAAATTAGTAGATACTTGCAAAATTTTTACAACTTTAATTTCAATTTGCTTCCAAAAAACGACCAAACATGTCTTACTGTTAATATAATTTTGAATTTTTCAGAACAAGTACCATCGTTGAATTGGTAAATGGACCATCTGTTAATGCAACGCAGAACTGATGTGAATTTGTTTACCTGCCGAGGAACAGCGATTATCTCCGATGGTTACTTCACCGAACCAACCTTCGCTTCACAGTTTTACAAATCATCGGAGGAATTATAAGGTAGGATTTTGTTTTATTTATCTCCTGGTTATGAATAATGTTATTATTTCACAAGTTTTCTGTATTAAAAATAACTTGTTTTCGATTGACCAACATTATTCAAAACTATTAAATTGTGTGTCGATATTTTTTACTTACCTTTATTTATATCCAAATTAAATTTAATCGGGAGCAATATTTTAACGGTTTTTAATTTTAATTATGCATGCATAAATGTTGCAATCTAAATACTTCAATTATATTTGTATTCAATTAAGATTGATTCAAAGTCAAACACACCCCTATACCCATTTTGACTACTTACCATAATGTTGCATCGCTCGCCTTACATCTGCCTTTATACTAATTTTAATGCTTGGATCAGATTTAGGCAAAATAGCATTTATTAATTTTGTGTTAAAACAAAGTAACATTAAAACTTTAGCATACACATTGAAACACATATTTCAGAAACAACTCAATTCACACATCTAGTTTTGAAATAATTAAATAAATAATAATTAGTCACGAACTAAGATTAATTCTGCTCTCAGTTGGTATTTTCAGAGGGTCCAATACACCTTTTAAATATTAGAATGAGGTTGTTTTTGCGCTCAATCAAATGAACTACATCTTTTATGCGCCATTCTATGTATAATTCAAATACGTATAACCAAAAGTGGACTAGGGCGGTTTCTGAAATCAGCGATTCTTGTAATATTTCACTATTTTAATAGGTGTTTATGTTTTAGGAAAGAATATTTGCTTCGTTGAATTGGTAAATGGAACATCATTGAGAGACGAAAGTATATGCAGCCTTCTAGTACTGCCGGCACCGCAGAAATCGTCATCGGAGCCAATTTCTCAGCAACGATCTTCAAGACTGCCAGTGGATTCTAAAGGTAGGAACTTTCATTTCTAATAACCGCAACTAGTTATGAATAATGCCGTGTAATATTTTGTCTCCAAGACAACTGATTGTATCCAAATTAGGTTTGAAACATTCATCCAGCATCCAAGAAATTGGCCTCAAATTACTAATTATTGGTAAATATTTATACCAATACAATAATTTTTGTTCTGCAATTTACAAGCATTATTCATAACTAGAAACATTTGGAGCGTCAATATTTTAATTGTTGGTTCAAAAATCTACCAGTGTCCAAATGAAATTCAATGGACAATAATTGCTTTTATAGTCATATTATTAAGCGCGCTTTTAAATCAAACAATATACACATATCAGCTTTCTGATCAGTTTTGTTTTAAATTATTTGCGTAGGTACTTTAAGTAAATATTCCTCTCGAGCTCTGGGCTTCATTTTTTCTGCACCAATAATCACCCAATTTCTTAATTTATCTAATCTAACGGTACAGAGACGGACCACGATTAGAAATAATTATTAATTTAATTGGGTCGCATATCATGTATTTTACTTGGAACACTTACTGTTTTGCTTCACTCAGAGCCTTGGAGGATAGCCTATAGTGTTTAAGATAGTTTGCGTAGGTACTTTAAGTAAATGTTCCTCTCTGTGTGTCCGAGTAATATGCTTGTGCAGTTTGTACAAACTACCCAATTGTTATCTTCAGTTATCTAATCTAAAGGTACAGAGACAGACCAAGATAGAAATAATTGTTTAAAATTATCGGGTACCGCGCCGTGCTTCAGATCATTCATCTCTCCACTAGTTCATTTCAACCGCACTAACGTAACCAATACTTGGGCCCAGCTGGGGCTTGTCCAGCTATCTAACCGGACTGGTGTCTCAAGGGATATCGATTCGGCTGTTTTTACTGATGAAGAGATGATGATTTGCCACTCCTTCTGAAGCGATCGCAAAGAAGTGCCGTTGTTCACAGGGAAGGCAGATATTCTCGTTACGGATTCAACATTTAAAAAAGTGCAAAAGGCGCTAAAGTTGCAAAAGTTGCAAAAGTTACTGCTTTGCTTTACTCGGACACTCACAGGACAGCCTCCTTTCACACAATTTTTGTAGGTCACTATGAAACAATTGATCAACTTTTCAACAAAGTCGTAACCTCATAAAATTTTCATAATTTAAACTTTATTGATCAATTACTAGTATATATTGAAATTTTGAGAAGGCATTCAATTAATTTCTCGGCTATGAAGATGGTAGAATACTAGATTTGTTGTCTAGAGATAGCTGGTGAGAATCCAGTTTGGGGAATTAATTTTCTGCGTACGTATTATTTCATTCAATTTTGCGCATTGCTTTCAATTAAATACTCAATACTCTTTGAGTAAACAGTAGAGTTGTGAGAGCTGTCGATGCAGAAATTTATTGATTATTAAAGTTAATTCTGCAATCATGAAGATGGATAAAGCTGGATTAAATTCCAGGCGTTGCTGGTTGAAACCCAGCTTGTAGAAATAATGATCTACGATTTAATGAATTTAACTTTCATTTAAACCGCAAATGATTGTGCTGACAACATGTAAAAATTTACTCCTTTTAATGCCAGAACTCGGCGCTCAGTTTCACTTTAATTTTTTTATTAATCTGTGCTTATTTGTTTGTTTATTTTGTACACTTCAATTAAATAATTTCACATAAAGATTATTATTGGCGTTAACGACATAATTGCACATTTTGTATTCGCACTAATGTGTTTTAGTCAACAGTTCATTTTTATTTGCTTCAAACTTGCTTGGCTGTTGACATTCATACATTTTGTTCTATTGTGAACCTTAATCACAAGTTATTAATCATTTAGTTGTTATTAAAATTCGTTTGTAAGTTTATTTCATTTTAATTATTATAAGAAAGAACCACATTATACAATCCTTGCATTTATTAATATTATTCACATTAAATATATGACGCCTCTGTCATGTATCTTATTAATTTACATATACATATGCTCCCCTCTGTTTCCGAGTAATATGCTTGTGCAGTTTGTGCATAATAATTTGCCAAAATTAATGTTTTATTGTCAATTTTTTGGGTTTAATGGTTATCAGTCGGTTCATATTAAAAACATCCATTTAAAGTAGAGTCGATATTAGATTAGGAGTAGATTTAACTTGCAATGTTAAACTACCCCTCAAAAATTATCTAGTTTTTAGACATATTTTCAAATGCAACTTATACAATGCAATTATTTTAAATAATCATATTCTTGTCACATGACTAGGTGTCATAAATACAATGAGAAATGCGATCATACATTCGTGATACATGTCGAAATGACTTTAGGTATTGTGTGAGTGTTGATGTTGAGACTGATTGTTAATTAGGAAAAAGGCGGCCGCCGACTTTAGCGTTGTTTAACACTATAGCAATTTACTTGCTTAATTTGTCTTTCAGAAGACTCCTTGGTGTGTATGCTTGTTGTTATGTATATATGATAGAACCAGTTGCTGGTTTGTAGGTTCTGATATCCTAATGATATCATAGGTGTAGGTACAATTTCGTCTGAAATTGAACCAGTTGCTGGTTTTTAGGTTCTGATATCTTAATGATATCATAGGTGTAGGTACAATTTCGTCTGAAATTGGTTGATGGGGTGGGATTTTCTTAGACGCATGTCTTTGATATTATATTTGATATTAGCTTACTCCTGCGCTTATTATATTCGACCCGTCTAGGAAACAAGTTCATCTTGTTTATGTAACATGTATGTAAACGCATTTCTCATTGATAAAATATTTTCCATAGTGGGAATAAAAGTTGTTGATCAATTTATATGAACCAATTCATTGCCAATAATCTATTCAAATTTCAATTAATATGTGCAAGAATTTATAAATCACAGTCATTACGCGTTATATTTTTATAATTTTTTTACTTTTTTAAATTGTTTAGTTTATATAACAAAACTTGTCTTACTGCAATATTTCAAAGCAGTAATGTGTCACAGTTAATCATATTAGGAACTCGTAATTCGAAGTGTTGTAATTGTATTAATAGTACAAATGAATTTTACGAATAATTAATAGACTAATAAATATTCAATAACCAACAATTCATTTAAATTGAATTGTCATTGACGCTTTTAATTATCTACCAAATCAATGTAAGTAACACATTATTGATTAGACCTAGCTTGCATGTGTTACTTTATCAATAAACATTATAAACAATTAACAAAGCACAGAAATATAATGCATTCATTATTATGCATTCAAAGTTTCAATTTTTCAATTAGTTTTCATGGAGTGTTAATTTTTCCATGTTTTTTTATTTTAATAATATATCTTTCACCCTAGCCAAGTGTTGGAATGTATTATTAAATTTTTTGTCAAAAAAAAAACCGTGTTGGTTCAATTTAACACGGAATTAAATCGTGGAAAGCAATTTTTAAATTGCTGTGCCGATGGTTCTCAAAATTCTAAATTGCATTCATTATTCAATTTAATGATTGAATGAGTTAATAATTATACAGAAAGAGAAGCTGGACAACTAATTCAATATAAACTAGATGTTTTGTTATTATATGAGCCAGTATAATAATGAGATTGATTGTTCTTGTAAGTTTAAATTTAATTTGTCGCTTAATAGACTAGCCACCTGTTAAGCATAGATTCACGCGCTTATCAATTGTTAATACAGTGAACTTACAGTTTAGATGGGGGGTGCAGTATTCAATATACTAGATTAGGTTATAGGATGTATTCATTTTAGTCAACTTGGGGGTAAAGTGCACTTCAAATGTTTTTTTTGTCTTATATGTATTTAGCTATAAGTTAGTTAACCAGAAATTCTTGTATGTCTTAAGTGTTTTACTGCTTCTCAGTAGTTGTTTTTACCCAATTGTTATCTTCAGTTATCTAATCTAAAGGTACAGAGACGGACCAAGATAGAAATAATTGTTTAAAATGATCGGGTACCGCGCCGTGCTTCAGATCATTCATCTCTCCACTAGTTCATTTCAACCGCACTAACGTAACCAATACTTGGGCCCAGCTGGGGCTTGTCCAGCTATCTAACCGGACTGGTGTCTCAAGGGATATCGATTCGGCTGTTTTTACTGATGAAGAGATGATGATTTGCCACTCCTTCTGAAGCGATCGCAAAGAGGTGCCGTTGTTCACAGGGAAGGCAGATATTCTCGTTACGGATTCAATATTTGAAAAAGTGCAAAAGGCACAAAAGTGCAAAAGTTGCAAAAGTAACTTTGCTAACGTAATTAGTAAATTACAGACATACCAGTACTTGTGGTCACGCATAAATGAAATTGTACAGAAATCTGAAGTTGTGTATGTTGATTAGTTTGTTTTGGTAGTTCTTAATACTCCTCGTACATATGGTTCACTTTTTGTACACCTCTTTTCTGTTTTCATGATCCATGCAATTGTGAGATGACGGTGAAGAACTTCTGATTGCCACCAACTTTCGAGGAACAAGACACAGTAGTGGCCGGTAGCTGCAATGCAGACAGGACTCCACCCTTTCGTGCCGAAGTTGAAGTACATCAATGAACCCGCATCTTGGCAGATGAAGAATTGCAGTCGGGGATCCTCGAAAGACCTGCAGATATAAACGGTAAGTTATTTTCCTCAAATGTGCAAGCACATAGGAGCTGTCAACTGACTTGGTTCAATTAATGTGTTTATGCATATTGGTCACAAGAAGTCTAATAATGACGATATTACAAATACATTTTTTTAAATTATTTGTGATTTTGGACGGCAAGTTATATAGGAAAAATAATTTTATTTTACGTTATTATTTCATGATAGCTAAAATCTTCGTCAAGTATTCACAATACTACATAACTTGTTGTTAGTATTAATGCAATATATACAGGGTCCGTCATTTCAACCCCCTTTTTCTTTAGCTCAGTTACTAATTGAGTTAGGATTTTGATATTTTGCAGGCCTTACTTACATTCTGGGGCGTATTTCAGGAAAATATTTTTGATTATACAGAGTGGCCCAAAAAAGTGATTAGTAACTGAGCTATAGAAGACGGGAGGTGAAATGACGGACCCTGTATATATACAGCATTTGGAATGAATTGTACTATATTTATTCACGTAAAATTTACAAAAAGTAAGATCCCTTCGGCTGCTGAATATTTGGATGGAAGTTTTTTGTTCCATCGTCGCACACCTTAAACCAATTTGAAAAAACTGGAATTTTAATATGTTTGTATTATTTTAGGGCTCTTCATATGGAATTGCAACAAACTTACGAAGAACTAGACACCGAACTGGTAATTGCAGTGTAGACGGGACTCAACCCTTTCTTCCCGAAGTTGAAGTACATCAATGTTAACCAACAGCTTACCAGATGGAAAGTTGCAGTTCTATCCAGAAAGAGCTTCGGATATAAAAGGTAAATTATTTGTATTTTCCTCAAATTTGCAATCACTCAGGAGCTGTCAACGACTTGGTTGAAAAAATGTTTAAGCAGATCGGTCACAAGAAGGCTAATAATGAGGATGTTACAAATATATTTTTTAATTATTTATAATTTTGGACGGCAAGTTACAGAGCATATTCAAGAAAGCGTTGTCAACTCTTCCAACAACAAGTTATGACAAGGAATCACATTTTAAAAATTAAAAATTCTGGTTATATTATTTGCTTGTATCCTAGAAAACATTTCTGCAACGCTGCAAAACATATTCGATTTGCAGCTTGAACAGTGTCATTTAATAGCATCCAGCATTAAAGTTGACATCACTTTCTTTAACAGTCTGTATCTACGAAAAATTATTATGTCATGGCATCTTAAATTTACTTCAAGTTTCACAATATAAAATAACTTGTAGTTAGTATTAATCATTTATGCTATTTTTGCTAATTAAACCATTAATTAATCCATTAATGCAATATGTTTACGGCATTTAGAATTAATTGTAATATATTTATTCACATAAAATTTACTTAAAGTAACACAGCATTAATTTTGTTTAAGAATTCCGGTTTAAACTTGTCCATTATGAATAACATTTTCATTCAGTGATATATTGCATTAAACGAAACAAAATTTATAAATCCTTTTACTATTTGAATGATATTTAATCATTTCGTAGCAGCATGAATTGTATTGTATTTACTCTAGACAAACCGTAACTCTGTATAAATAGTTTAGGCCAGTGGTTTCGAAACTTTTTCCGCTCACAGCGCCCTTTTTGAACTAAGGTTTTTCCAAACCTTCTCTAAGTTATATCATGACTAACTGTAATGGATCTTTTAAATATGTTATTTACTATTATTGAAAGCCAACTCATTGTAAATGATGTCAGTCTGCAAAATACCCGGGTTAATTTTTCTATTAGTTTATTCAACTTAATTATAAACTTTTTGCAATATTCTGCGGCACCCCTGGAAAGACGGCTCTCCAGGGTGCCCCGACGCACACTTTGGGAACCACTGGTTTAGGCAATACCTTGGTATGGTTTATTAATATTTGTTTGATACTAGCAGTGAAAGGATTTATATTAACATTTTCGCAATCTAAAATTTATTGTATTTTTAGCTAATGGGCTTTGCTGGAACCAGAATATCTGCAGGTGGATGACTACGATGACACTACTTCAACTTCTGATTACGATCCACTCGGATCTTGAACAGCGTGGGAACCTAGATGACTTTGGATGGAAGACATCGGATCAAGAACATCGCTGAGGAGACTTTAGAAAATAGTTTAGCTGTAACCAAGTGATAAACTATTTTAGTATTACATTCATACATTGCATTAAGTGTTCTTGAAATTTCCATGCAATACTAATTAATTAGTTATAGATAAATAGACAATTCTTTGTTTATTACTTGGTTGTAGCTCGAAACTTATCCACAGAAACTAATTATATATAGATATAATTCATAATATAGAGATAATAAGAGATAATTCATAAAACAGAGATACTTGATTACATGAATTAGATTTTGTGGATAAGTAATTTATTAATAGATTTAAATAATTTTAAGTGTAGGTATCCCCAAACTTGCGTAACCAACGAATTTTGTAATTTGCACTTACGTATTAAGGGTGGAAATTGCCAGAAAACTGCATTTCTCTTCATAACCATACACCTCAAACACGGCCTTTGTTTTTATATTTGTTCATAATATATATATATATATATATATATTTTTTTTATATAAAGTTGTACTTATGCAATTTACAAATTTGACTAACTTAAAATTCAAGTTATTTAAAAGTTTACAGAACTCGATAGTTACGTAACTTGGGGGCATGCCTGTATGTAGTAATGTTTTGATGACGCAATAATATTTAAAAAATTGATTCCTATCCCGTCCCAAATATAATTTTTATTTATTCAAATGTCAATAACCTTGATGTGATTTTAAGATTCCAAATTTGCTTATCCGATTTTGATTAATGGTTGTCCAACCATATCACTTTTCATGCTTCAGACAATTTCAAAATTGTCTAGTCTTGAATCTTATTAAATTCCACATTTAGTCAATCGTTTGACCTTACTTTTTAATACGAATTCAATTGTATTTTGCAACGGTTATTGAGGTTTGAATATTTGATTCGTAATGTGACTTGGTACATTTAAATATTTTTAAGATTCTCCAAGCGCTATTTGCTCCGATTTTAAAATTATTTGCGTAGGTACTTTAAGTAAATGTTCCTCTGTGTTTCCGAGTAATATGCTTGTGCAGTTTGTACAAACTGCCCAATTGTTATCTTCAGTTATCTAATCTAAAGGTACAGAGACTGACCACGATAGAAATAATTGTTTAAAATAATTGGGTACCGCGCCGTGCTTCAGATCATTCATCTCTCCACCAGTTCATTTCACCGCACTAACGTAACCAATACTTGGCCCCAGCTGGGGCTTGTCCAGCTATCTAACCGGACTGGTGTGTCAAGGGATATCGATTCGGCTGTTTTTACTGGTGAAGAGATGATGATTTGCCACTCCTTCTGAAGCGATCGCTAAGAGGTGCCGTTGTTCACAGGGAAGGCAGATATTTTCGTTACGGATTCAACATTTCAAAAAGTGCAAAAGTTGCAAAAGTTACTGCTTTGCTTTACTCGGCCACTCACAGGACAGCCTCCTTTCACACAATTTACTATCAAAATAACAGATATTCTCGTTACGTATCGCGGAATTTAGTTAAAACCATGCTTTGCTTCACTCGGAGCCTCCAAGGATAGATTTCAAGAGCTATAGGCTCCGATTTTGAATTTAGTCGAAATATTTTTCGTTTCATTCCAGATTGTGATTATACATCTAGTATATATACATAGATATATAATTATTATTAATGAATTGGCAAAAATACCGCTTTGAGAATCGTGATTTAAGGATTTAGAGTTTTAGATTCGGTCCTAATTTTTAGAATGCCTCAGTGGTTTTTTTTAATCATTTTTTTTTTTTTACCTTAGTCAATCTTTTGCCCGATTTTTTTTAAGCCAAGTCATTTTTTTTATCAAATTTAATTTTAAATCAATTTTTTCTTAAACCCAAGCAAATTTTTTGCCCATTTTTTTTTTTAATCAATTTTTTAAATAAATTGTGTAATTTATGAATTATCCGTGGAGTAGTTATTGGTAAGTGCGATTCACTTGTGTTTAAGAGAACTTGAACAGCATTTTAAGATTTGTTTCAATATATTGCATTACTATTTAACTACTCCACTGGCTATAGCATTTAACCATTAGTATAGTATAGGTTTAAAGGTGGTAACGGTTTCAAAATGATTACATTCTTAATCTACTGATTGATTTTCATTTCAATTAAATGATCATTCAGGTCATTATAGCAATAGTAGAAAGTGCCAAAACGTTAGCGTTGCATCATTTTGCCTAAATAGTCAGATAGGGATAAAAAGGCGGCCGCCGCTTTTAGCTCTTTTTTAGTTTGGTGTGTGCATTGATTTCTATGATTTGTCTCTGTGTGCTGGTGTTTCGTACGCTTGTGATTCGTATGCTTGTGATATCGTCTGATTTCTGGTGGGAAGGGTTGGGCGTCGTATTTCAATTGCGGCATCGGATGCAACGTTAAACTGAAAGCACTTTTTATTATATTTTTATAGAATTAATTGGCTTATCATTTAAAGTTTTATAACTTTTATTGCAATTAAATTGCGAAGATTCAGATTAAATTTTAAATTGCAAGATTAAGAATGAGAATGTTTTTTGAAATCGTAGTACAGTATTCATATGATAGTATTTGTATCGGTATCTAAAGGATTATGTGGCAATCCAGCTTATGATGATATCCTGGCGATGCTGATTTGAGCTTGCGTTAATCCTGGCAATGATGACAACATTCGCCAGCCTTTACTGATGCTGCTTGCGCTAATCCTGGCGATGCCGATTAATCCTGCCATACTGAATACTGACGCTGCTTCCGCTTGCGTACGTACAAAAACCAACCTTTTGGTTTATTGCAGTATCGTTATCAATTCGGTCAACTACACAAATTACCCTGTGAAGTTTGTGCGGTAGACTATATTGATCACGAATGTGCAATAAAGCAAAAGCGAAGTTTTTGGGTATACAGCCACGGACTCTCAGAATGACGCGTCCGTCCGTCCGAACAATATTCTATCCTTGTCTACCCCGTGCCCCTACTGTATGGGACCAGACAAGTATAGCAAACTGCTCGGATGGACAAGCGTGTCATTCTTATCGTCCATGGCTGTACAACCTACTGAGTTACCACGACGATTTGCATTTGTATTAAATAAAATGCGAAAGACTCCATGTGGGGTCCTAGGTCAATAAATATCGTTGCTCTAAAATGATCGTAGCGCAATAAAGTTCGTACCCGAATATAGACGTAACGCTATAAATATCGTACCCGAATCGAAATTGTAGCCCAATTAAATCGTAGTCCAATAAACATCATACCCAAATAAAGATAGCAGCGCAATAAAGGTTGTAACCGAATAAATATAAAATCGTACCCCATAAATATTCTAGCCAAATAAAGATCGTTTAGGTTAGGTTTTCGCACCCGAATATAAATCGTAGTTTTGTTAAGGCAGATTCATAGATTCCTTACATGGCAATGCTACGCTGTGACAATGCTATCGCTGTAGGCATTTTCAACGTGCATTAAACGCTGTTGAAAATGCCCGTAGCGATAGCATTGTTGCGTCGTGTATAAATCAATGATTCACTTTAAGATTGTCCAATAGACAACGTATCTGAATAAAGGTGGTGCAATAAGGGTTGTCACCCAGTAAAGATCGTATACTTATAAACGATCTTTATTTAGCGACAATATTTATGTGTATTTAAGGTTAGGTTGTACCGCACTGAATAAAATTCATTTTCACAAGTATATTACAACGGCATGTGAGGCTTAGGGTACGATTCAAGCAGTAAGCGGCGCAAGTGACCGACAAAACAAGCGTTTTGTTCATAATTTGAATGCGCGTGCTGGAAAAACTGCTGCTACTACACCGCTGCTCCTAGCCCTTTAATATTCGCGGCCTCTCACCGCTTGCATCGTACCCGAGGCCATCGATAGATCGTCGCGCCATAAATACCTTGCCTAAATAAAGATTGTGTCCCAATTAAATCTTAATCCAATAAACATTATACCCTTTAATCGCACCCTTATAAATATTGTAGCTAAATGAAGATCGTTTATATGTATTTGAGGCTAGGTTGTACCGAACTGAATAAAATTCATTTCCACAGGTATTTTAGGACGGTATGTAAGGCCTTGGGTACAATTCAAGCTTTACACTTGTCGCTCACCTGCTCCTAGCCCCCATTAATATTCGCGGCCTCTCATCGCTTGCATCGTACCTGAGGCCATCGATAGATCGTCGCGCCATAAATATCTTGCATAAATAAAGATTGTAACACAATTAAATGTTAATCCAATAAACATTATACCCTTTAATCGCACCCTTATAAACATTGTAGGTAAATAAAGATCGTTTATATGTATTTAAGGCTAGGTTGTACCGAACTGAATAAAATTCATTTCCCCATGTATTTTAGGACGGTATGTAAGGCCTTGGGTACAATTCAAGCTTTACACTTGTCGCTCACTGCTGCTCCTAGCCCCCTTTAATATTCGCGGCCTCTTATTGCTTGCATCGTACCTGAGGCCATCGATAGATCGTCGCGCCATAAATATCTTGCATAAATAAAGATTGTAACACAATTAAATGTTAATCCAATAAACATTATACCCTTTAATCGCACCCTTATAAACATTGTAGCTAAGTAAAGATCGTTTATATGTATTTAAGGCTAGGTTGTACCGAACTGAATAAAATTCATTTCCCCAAAGGCCTTTGGTACAATTCAAGCGGCTGCGGTGAACGACAAACAATCGTTATGTTCACGATTTGAATGCAGCATGCTGGAAAAATCTGTACGCTTCACACTTATCGCTCACTGCTGCTTCTAGCCATTAATATTCGCCGCCTCTTACCGCTCACATCGTACCCGAGGCCAAAGGCATCAGAGTGCCTGTAATTCCGTAAGAGTGAGCAGTCCACTGTCCTTGTACGTATGTCTTGTCCTGCACTGTTAGAGACAAGGATAGCGGACGTTCGGTCTTACGAACGGAGACATTCTCATGGCTGTACATCATCGATTAGATAATACTTAAGGTAATAAAGTATATGATTAGGTGTATTGCGGATCAAACACCGTACAACAGTAACGCGTTCACGTTAACGTTAACGTTCATTAGTTGCAGTCGAGCGTCTGTCATAATTCCATCGGACATTTGACTGTGATGCTGTCGGGTAACGTACACTTTACTGCTAACGTTGTTTGATACGCACTACACCAAATTATATACTTTATTACCTTAAGCATAATCTAATCGATGTTAATGTTCTTTGATACGCAATACACCTGAATAAATTATATGTAATAAACAAAGTAAAACTTGTGTAAATAAAGGAGTTTATAAAATATATAGTGTATAACTTAATATGTGTGCGTTTTCTTTCTACCCGGTGCCTCTACCTGGTGCCTTCACTAAAGTTAGATAGATAGATAGTTAGATAGGGATTCTAGAAAGGGAGATATGAACAGGGCATTAACATTTTCGGGCAGTTCTCGGTGGTAAATTTTTACAAGTCCCTTTACCCGGCGCCTCCACTAGATTCCACATTTTCGGTGGTAAATTTTTACAAGTCCATTTACCCGGCGCCTCCACTATTTGACTTGTAAAAATTTTGATTGAAAAAAAATTGTAAAAGATTGCCTGTTTTTCGTATATCTCCTTCCCCCCCCTCGCTGCCGAATCTCATCCCCACTAATTAATTTTTCCAATTTTCCGCCCCCGCATCGCTGCTACCCCCGCTTCCGCCGCTCCCGCTGCTTCCCCACCACCGGCGTTTCCGGCGCTCCCACCGGATCGCTGCCCTGCCCCCCGCTCCGGGACGCTGCCCCATCCCGCTGGTCCCTGCCGGGCCCCCGGCTGCTCCCCTTCCGCCGCTCCCCGGCGCTGCCACCATCGCAGCCCCGGCGGCACCCGCCACCGAATCCCTGCCGCACCCCCCGCTCCAGCATCGACGCCCGGCGCTGCCACCGTCGCAGCCCCGGCGGCACCCCTGCCGGTCCGCAACCCGCCGCAATTTTTATTCGGCCGGCTGGATTTGAACCCACGGTTCGCTGCAGCGATCGGGGGCCAACCCAAACGCTGCAGCGACTACGCTACCGAGGCATGGAAATCCAGCGACAAGAATCATCATCTCTTCTTACAGATTCGCGATAAGCGCCCGCGAGTGCGAGAAGGTAAGTAGACCCGGCCAACGAGTGGAAGTGAGACGGGACGATTTGCCTCGCGATTACTATAATATTGTATACTATAGTATACAATAGAATATCGGTGGGGGTATCTAGGGGTATAGATGTGGGGGGTGGGCAATATGCACCTGCTAGGTACCACGTACCTAGCAGGTGCCCACCCCCCGCCCAGGTGAGAAGCCTAAAAAACGCGCGTCAGGCGTCAGGCGGGCGGGCGTCGCGACGCCCGTGTGTGCGCCCACACACACACACGCACGCACACGTCATGTGACGCGCGTTTAAGCTTCTCACCTGGAGCTCGACCGGTAGAAATTTTTCTATAAATCCAGTAGGGGTCCGTAGGACCCCTACTGGATTTATAGCAATATAGATATACTATATGTTTATATTACATTATATATACGCGCGCGCGCGCGCGAGGCTAAATTTTGCGGGTATTCGGGCTGTGGGCACCCTGTATATATCGATTTTCGTGGGCTGAAAAATTCATCACTTTTCGGATCACCCTGTATATCGATTTTTGCGAGGAGCAATTTCATATATACAGGGTGAGTCGAAAATATTTTAAAAGTTTTTGGATCACCCTGTATATCGAGTTTTGCGAGGAGCATATTGATATATACAGGGTGAGTCGAAAATATTTTAAAAGTTTTTGGATCACCCTGTATATCGATTTTTGCGAGGAGCAAATTGACATATACAGGGTGAGTCGAAAATATTTTAAAAGTTTTTGGATCACCCTGTATATCGAGTTTTGCGAGGAGCAAATTGACATATACAGGGTGAGTCGAAAATATTTTAAAAGTTTTTGGATCACCCTGTATATCGAGTTTTGCGAGGAGCAAATTGACATATACAGGGTGAGTCGAAAATATTTTAAAAGTTTTTGGATCGCCCTGTATATTGATTTTTACGAGGAGCAAATTGAGATTATGTACGCGAATATTTTTGATTTACATTGAGTGGGCACTATGAATAAAAGATCTCTTTGACCTCCTGTGATCCTGGTACGAAATCCGAAAATTATAAAATATGTAGACGAAAATTTTCGATTTACATTGAGTGGGCACTATGAATAAAAGATCTCTTTGACCTCCTGTGATCCTGGTACGAAATCCGAAAATTATAAAATATGTAGACGAAAATTTTCGATTTACCATTGAGTGGGCACTATGAATAAAATATCTCTTTGACCTCCTGTGATCCTGGTACGAAATCCGAAAATTATAAAATATGCAGACGAAAATTTTCGATTTACATTGAGTGGGCAGTATGAATAATAGATCTCTTTGACCTCCTGTGATCCTGGTACGAAATCCGAAAATTATAAAATATGTAGACGAAAATTTTCGATTTACCATTGAGTGGGCACTATGAATAAAATATCTCTTTGACCTCCTGTGATCCTGGTACGAAATCCGAAAATTATAAAATATGTAGACGAAAATTTTCGATTTACATTGAGTGGGCACTATGAATAAAAGATCTCTTTGACCTCCTGTGATCCTGGTACGAAATCCGAAAATTATAAAATATGTAGACGAAAATTTTCGATTTACATTGAGTGGGCACTATGAATAAAAGATCTCTTTGACCTCCTGTGATCCTGGTACGAAATCCGAAAATTATAAAATATGTAGACGAAAATTTTCGATTTACATTGAGTGGGCACTATGAATAAAAGATCTCTTTGACCTCCTGTGATCCTGGTACGAAATCCGAAAATTATAAAATATGTAGACGAAAATTTTCGATTTACATTGAGTGGGCACTATGAATAAAAGATCTCTTTGACCTCCTGTGATCCTGGTACGAAATCCGAAAATTATAAAATATGTAGACGAAAATTTTCGATTTACATTGAGTGGGCACTATGAATAAAAGATCTCTTTGACCTCCTGTGATCCTGGTACGAAATCCGAAAATTATAAAATATGTAGACGAAAATTTTCGATTTACCATTGAGTGGGCACTATGAATAAAATATCTCTTTGACCTCCTGTGATCCTGGTACGAAATCCGAATATTATAAATTATACTGCCCACTCAGTTGAATCGAAAATTTTCATACTACTAGTGCTCACCTGAATTGCAGTTGAAGCTCTTTAACTTGGGAAGAATCTGGAATGACATAAGCTGTTTCGTCCTCATAGGACTCATCAGCGCAGCTTTATCATAAGATATTCATATCGAATGTCAAATGATCATCTACGGACAGCTCTTACACTTACCTCAACCATAGAAATATTTCTGGAAATGAAGAATTATTCATCCCACAGTATAACATAATTGACGTAGAAACCGTCCTAAAATACTTGCGGAAATGAAGAATTATTCATCCCTCAGTATAATTTAATCGACGTATAAACCGTCCTAAAATATCTGCGGAAGTGAAGAATTATTCATCCCGCAGTACAACCAAATCGACGTAGAAATCGTCCTAAAATATTTACGGAAATGAAGAATTATTCATCCCGCAGTATAACCTAATTGACGTATAAAACGTCCTAAAATATCTGCGGAAATGAAGAATTATTCATCCCACAGAATAATATAATCAACGTACAAACCGTCCTAAAATATCTGCGGAAATGAAGAATTATTCATCCCGCAATATATCCTAAATGACATAAACCGTCCTAAAATATGTGCGGAAAAGAAGAATTATTCATCCCACAGTATAATATAATCAACGTACAAACCGTCCTAAAATATCTGCGGAAATGAAGAATTATTTATCCCGCAGTATAATCTAATCGACGTGTAAAGCGTCCTAAAATATCTGCAAAAAGAAGAATTATTCATCCTACAGCATAATCTAATCGACGTATAAACTGTCCTAAAATATCTGCGGAAAGGAAGATTTATTCATCCCTCAGTATAATCTAATCGACGTTTATATCTTGCTAAAATATCTGCGGAAATGAAAAATTATTCATCCCACAGTGTAATCTAATCGACGTATAAAGCGTCCTAAAATATCTGCGGAAATGAAGAATTATTCATCCCACAGTATAATCTAATCGACGTAGAAATCGTCCTAAATTATCTGCGGAAATGAAGAATTATTCACCCTGCAGTACAATATAATCGAAGTAGAAACCGTCCTAAAATATCTGCGGAAATGAAGAATTATTCATCCCGCAGTACAATATAATCGACGTAGAAACCGTCCTAAAATATCTGCGGAAATGAAGAATTATTCATCCTGCAGTATAATCTAATCGACGTGTAAAACGTCCTAAATTATCTGCGGAAATGAAGAATTATTCATCCCGCAGTATAATCTAATCGACGTGTAAAACGTCCTAAAATGTCTGCAAAAACGTAGAATTATACATCCCACTGTATTACCTAATTGACGTAGAAACCATCTTAAAATATCTATGGAAATTAACAATTATTCATCCCTCAGTATAACATAATCGACGTACAAACCGTCCTAAAATATCTGCGGAAAGAATGAATTATTCATCCTATAGTATAATCTAATCGACGTGGAAATCGTCCTAAAATATTTGCGGAAATGAAGAATTATACATCCCGCAGTATAATCTAATCGCCGTGTAAAACGTCCTAAATTATCTGCGGAAATGAAGAATTATTCATCCTGCAGTACTATATAATCGACATAGAAACCGTCCTAAAATATCTGCGTAAAATGAAGAATTATTCATCCCGCAGTATAATCTAATCAACGTGTAAAACATCCTAAAATATCTGCAAAAATGAAGAATTATTCGTCCCACTGTATTACGCAATTGACATAGAAACCATCCTAAAATATCTGCGGAAATAAAAAATTATTCATCCCACAGTATAACATAATCGACGTACAAACCGTAATAAAATATCTGCGGACATAAAGAATTATTCATCCCGCAGTATAATCTAATCGACGCATAATCCATCCTAAAATATCTGTGGAAATGATGAATTATTCATCCCGCAGTATAACCTCATCGACGTGTAAACTATCCTAAAATATCTGCGGAAATGAAGAATTATTCATACCATAGTATAATTTAATCGACGTATAAACAGTCCTAAAATATTTGCGGAAATGATGAATTATTCATCCGTCAGTATGACCTAATAGACGTATAAATCATCCTAAAATATCTGCGGAAATGAAGAATTATTCATCCCACAATATAACCTAATCAACGTATAAACACTCCTAAAATATCTGCGGAAATGAAGAATTATTCATCCCACAGTATAACCTAAACAACGTAGAAACAATCCTAAAATATCTGCGGAAATGAAGAGTTATTCATCCCACAGTATAATTTAATCGACGTATAAACAGTTCTAATATATCTATGAATATGAAGAATTATACATCCCACAGTATAACCTAATCAACGTATAAATCGTCCTAAAATATCTGCAGAAATGAAGAATTATTCATCCCACAGTACAACATAATCAATGAAGAAACTGTCCTAAAATATCTGCGGAAATGAAGAATTATTCATCCCGCAGTATAACCTAATCGAGGTCCAAACCGTCCTAAAATTCTACGGAAATGAAGTAATATTCATCCCACAGTATAACATAATCGACATAGAAACTGACCTAAAATATCTCCGGAAATGAAAAATGTTCAGCTTACAGTATAATATAATCAATGTAGAAAGCGTCCTAAAATATATGCGGAAATGAACAATTATTCATCCCACAGTATAATATAATCGGCATAGAAACTGTCCTAATATATCTGCGGATATGAAGAATTATTCATCCCACAGTATAACCTAATCGAGGTCCAAACCGTCCTGAAATATCTGCGGATATGAAGAAATATTCATCCCTCAGTAAAACATGATCGACGTAGAAACTGACCTAAAATATCAGCGGAAATGGAAAATTATACATCCCACCGTATAATATAATCAATGTAGAAACCGTCCTAAAATATCTGCGGAAATAAAGAATTATTCATCCCACAGTATAACCTCATCGAGGCCCAAACCATCCTAAAATATCTACGGAAATGAAATATTCATCCCACAGTATAACATAATCGACGTAGAAACTGTTCTAAAATATCTGCAGAAATGAAGAATTATTCATCCCGCAGTATAACCTCATCGAGGCCCAAACCACCCTAAAATATCTACGGAAATGAAGAAATATTCATCCCACAGTATAACATAATCGACGTAGAAACTGACCTAAAATATCCGTGGAAATGAAAATTTTCATCCCACAGTATAAAATAATCAATGTAGAAACCGTCCTAAAATATCTGTGGAAATAAAGAATTATTCATCCCACATTATAACATAATCGGCGTAGAAACTGTCCTAAAATATCTGCGGAAATGAAAAATTATTCATCCCACAGTATAATATAATCAATGTAGAAACCGTCCTAAAATATCTGTGGAAATGAAGAATTATTCATCCCACAGTATAACATAATCAGCGTCGAAACTTTCCGAAAATATCTGCAGAAATGAAAAATTATTCATCCCACAGTATAATATAATCATTGTAGAAACCGTCCTAATATATCTGTGGAAATAAAGAATTATTCATTTGTAGGACATCTACAACAGCATGAATCGTTAAATAGTTTTAAATTTAAGCCCTATGTACCATCGTGCAATGAAGGTGAACAAGCTATATGGAACCATTTAGTTGAAGTATTGATCTCTCAATTTCCTCAAAGGGGACAAATTATTTATAAGGCATTTGATGTGAAATGAGAAGCCAAATTAATGATAATAGTTACTTACCAAAATGGGGAGCTTCCATCAGCTCTACATGTATACAAAGAAAGCAGCGATTTAATTCATGGTTAAGCAACAAATCAATTTTTAAATTACATGAAATTGGTAAAAATTGTAATTTTGTAACAGCTGTGGTTCGAAAACTATCAGAGTAATCAACAATTGATTTGCATTTCCAAAAACTAGCATTCATCTGGTCTACGTGTATACAAAGAATGCAGCGATGACATTAACGGTTAAGCAACAAAACAATTTTTAAATCACAAGATATTGTGCAAAATCCTAATTTTAAAACAGCTGTGGTTCGAAAACCATTAGAGCAATCAAATAATGGTTTGTGTTTCCAATAACTACCATTCATCAGCTCTATACATATACAAAGAAAGCAGCAATGACATTAGCAGTAAGAAACAAATTAATATTTAAATTACATGCAAGTGTATACAAAGAAAGCAGCGCAAATATTAATGGCTAAGCAACAAAATATTTTTAAATCACATGATTTTGCACAAATACTTCAATGTGTAATTAAAGCGACACATTAACAAAACTAATAGTTATTATTAATTGCATGTTATGCAACTTGTTACAGTTTTGCTACCAACTTTGTATATTGCCTTATTAACAACAGCGACACAAGCAGAATAAACGTATCCGTATAAGCAGTAACTGGAGCATTTTCCCTGAAGCAGCACTACATTTGTAATCCATAATCATCCCAGAACATACAATATCCAGTTTCTTCATGATCAAACATTAACGTCCTAAAAGTAAAAGCAAGATTAGCTGTAGTAACCAATTTCAAAATTAAGTTTAAAAACGTCGTTTATGTATAATAATCATCACCTATGATCATAATAAATTTTCTCTACTTTATAAAAACGATATTCCATTAACTGACTATTGTTTAGACACATTTATAGAACCTGCGAGTGTATACCATGAAAGTATCGAATGGCGGTAATTATTTACTGCGGTATCGTAATAATTGTAATAATTATTTAATCAACTCGAAGAATGGATTACTCTTAAGGTCCCGAAGGGAATCTCATTGACACTAACATAATTTATTCGCTCAGTTTAAAAACAACAAATAGCAGTAAAGAATTAATAATACTGTAATCATTTTACCTTGCGGATTCCTGTGTCTGGGCCACTGAAAACGCCGCCAATTTTATGAACGTGAACTGCGACGCCTTGGAATAGTGTCATGAAGCCGGTTCTGGTCAATCAACGAAATCCTAAAGTCAGAATTTTGTGGTACTGAGTGTTGCTAAAAACATACATAATATTAGGCGAGGTACTTGGGGAACTTTCATATTCACAAAAACCAAGTTGTGTACTTGAAAACAGGTTGAACACATTCATTGCAATAATATCTACAGTGAAAGTCTTCTTACGATGATTATAAACGCATTTGTTGCAACACAAATATTAATAGTTATGAACAGAAGCATACTGGCAAGACGCAGTATCACCTTGAAAGGACGTATTTAGTTTGCATGAGCATCAGGGCGGGTGGAATTGTACAGCATTACGGATACACTTACGTTTCTGACGTTTATGTCCTAAAATATCTGCGGAAATGAAGAATTATTCACCTCCCAGTATAACATAATTAACATACAAACTGTCCAGAAATATTTGGGAAATGGGGAATTATTCACCTACTTGTAATACGCACGTTTTAAAAAGGAAGCACATCCATAAGAGCGCAATGAAAACGATAACGGGATTAGTTGGTTACAAGATAAACATTCCATATATTCTCGTATATTCTCTGCATTCCATGTGTTGTTCAGAAACATATTTTTATGTGCATTTGTTTGCTGCATTGAAATTGCGATCAACGCGACGTCTGGCGACAAAAAATATGAACTAAAAAGCACCCCAGAGACATCTGTTGACGCACGATTGAACAAAGAAATAAATATTACAGGTTTCTATTTTTTGTAGGTTAAAAAGATTTCTGGAATTCCAGATATCTTTTTTACCAGCACTTCAGTGAGCAGTTAGATAAATATGTGGTAGATGTCGCCAAAAAATTAAAAACTGTCGCTTTTTGCACTTGAAAATGCCCCCAGTGACAGTAAAAAAAAAACTCTAATTTAGCATTCCAACTACAAAGAACCTAATAAGGAGATGCAAAATACCCTGGCAGCACTCATGTTTGAATACTGACTCAATGTAGCACATGAAGAAAGACTCCCGAATAAATTCTCCCCGTGATTATTAGGTTAACTTACAGCCAGTTCAAAACCAGCTCTGTATTAAAAAGGGCATGAATAATTAGCTCCTAACAGGTTTTGAAATATAAAGTCCAACATGTATGAGAATGGGGGAAGCAGAAGTAATTGTTATGTGTGAGCACCAAATTAATAAAAAGTCACGTCGGTTCTGAAGGATTTCGATTATATCGTAAAAGTCACCGTTGGGATTTTCAAGAGCAAGCAAGAACAGGCCTTATGTGGGCGGTCAATAATATCAATTATATTGACGGTTTCAATTGAAGTACGACTCATTGACCAATCACAAGTGATCAATCACTTTGTACCCGATGAGTATGATTGACAATATTACTGAACGTCTCCAGGGCACTTTAAAAGGAGGCAACTTCAAACAAAAAATTCTGCGTAATTCAAAACCTCTGAACTTTATGAAACACCCTATAAATATATCACTAATAACTTACACATTACTCTCAAATGAACTAATTAAAATCAAAGTAATCATAAATCATACAGGTTAAAAGTACATCAAAACCAGAGTCTGGCTTCCACACAAAAGTTATAGCAAATCGGGAGTTGCATTGCGACTCCTTAAATTATATCGAGTTTTATCTTGTAATTCTACTAATGGATTCAATTTTTTCCGTTGTGACAGATTATTAGAATCCTTCAATGGATCAGTCTTAGGTGTACTTGTAAAGTTGGTGCTGTTTATAAAGTTGCAAGTAATTTGTAGATCTTTAGATTGAGCTATGCTATTTGAAGCATTCAAGTTCGAATTTTCAAGCAAAGCATTGCACACACTGACATTTGACTCATTCGGAAATTTATTCACACAATAACTCTCTGGTTTGGATGTTACATCAACACATACATCATTGCTATTATGAGGATTCAAATTCCGCACAATAAATTCAATTCTTGCATGCAACTGTTGCAGCAATATATTATTCTCGACCACATAATCTTTATACATATAAACATGCAAGATTAATATAAGAGCCGTTAGGACCATTAATGTGTAGCGCAAGTACCATAGGTAAGCATAATACTTTGCATGCACCTCTTGTACATTCAATAAACTATCACCTGTTGTCATTTGCCGGCACAGGAAACGCTCAACTAACATATAAGCAACCGATACAAATAAAATTATCATCCTAGCATTTGAAGTACGTGGACTGGCTGTAAAAACCATTACAAGCAGTAAGTACGAAACATAAAATATCACAGTGTCGATCCACGACATTTCCCCAACAATCCAAGCCTGCAAACTCCCAACGCTAGCACTTAACATCCCTAGAATCTCCTGGTGGTTCCTCGAAGCTTCCATAAAGCTTTTCAATATGCCCTCCAAAGCGACACCATACTCCAAGCTGAGCTTTTGTTTATCAAGCAGTTCCTTTTGGTTGTTCGCAGACACCCGCAGCTGATCGCCGACACGCCTGGAATTCTGCGTCATGGCCTCCTGCCACACCTGGCCCTGCAAGAACCAGCACATCTCCTGCGTGTGTGTGTAGAACTCGGTGTACACGTTGAACGCCCGGTCGTCCATGTTGCTCACACAGATCGCTCGCAGGTTCTGCTTTTTATCGTTCTGGCAGCCGTAGGTCTGGTGGCCGGACATCTCCAGGAAGCAGTCGGCTAGGTGGAGCGCTATGCCGCTCTGAGTGCGCTCCGATAGCGACCGGCAGCCCTCGTCCACGTGCTCCACGGCCTGCTTCCAGCAACTGCCGTATTTCGGGTGGCTGACTCTGTCCTTAATCAACTGACACAAGAAACGGTTTACAAAATAAAGGGGAACAGTTTCATTTATTAGATTCAACAGTCTAATGCCTCATTAATGGTAATTGAGTCCATGCTACTGTATGTATGTATAATGCCGCTGCATAATGCTAATACTGAATGTATAATGTACCTGATATTGTATTCTTCCTTGCTCCAACATTTCGTTTGTTCTTTGTCCACCGATAAGGCCACAACTTATAATCATAACGATGCATGTGTACGATTCTAATTTGATGTACTTTTCCTGCATGGTTCATTTGTATAGTTACCTACTAATAAATAAAATAATTTAAAGAAATTTAAATCCGCACAGTTAACAGGTGTTGGATATTTAAAGGTTACCGGTTACCAGCTGATTTTAAAGGACGGTTGACGACAGTGTTCCCAACAGTGGCAAAATCAATGTCCAGTAACTCTTAATTGAAATAAGTATTTTGAACCTTTAAATGTTTCAAGACCATTTGCTATGAAAGTTATTTAAGATTTTGTTGTTTAGAGAATACAAAACCATTGTTTAAGTAAGTTGTGGGCACTTTTACACTTTGACTAGTCGTGAAAAGCCTTAAAAGTTTCAAGGTTATTTCATAGGTGGCACTAAGAACGTACAAGATGAGATATTTAAAATTTCAAAATAAGTAGTTTACTTACACGACAAAAATACATGATTCTCTTGACTTATTTATTGTTATCATATTTAGTAACTCAGACTAGTTAATCTGTGCCTATTACATGCAGTTTTGTAATTACATGCAATGATTACAAATTGTTTCATATGATGCATTCATTATTTTTGAATTGAATCGTTTGTATCAGAAATCCGCCAAGCGTAATTTTTCAAATTTTCGTAAACAAAGAAAAAAACACTATCATATTTAATTGTAGTTGTAACTGTTATTAAAAATCCCATAAAACGGAATATCAGCTGAAGGGATAATTTAGAAAAATATATGATATACAGATCCGCCAAAAAAGGAAAATCTGTATTAAAGCGTAAAATTCGAATGTATGAGTGGAATTTGCTCTAGATTGAGATGTGAAAACTGTAGAATTTGTAGAAAAATTGAACTATATTGCTATACAGCTAAATATACGAACACGTATATGTTGTTTTCAATAGTTAGCAATAAGTGGCTTCTAATGTACTAAAATAACTTTTCGCGCTAATAGTTAATCAAAATTTACAATAACTTACTTTTCTCCCGACCGGGAATAAACCGACACCTTATATACAGGATGTTTCAAAGCTCTGACGCACTGGGAACGGTCAACCACGAGGTTATTAAACAAAATATTAAAAAGATATATTTACAAAAGTTGTGTACAATAATGAGTTGCACTTCATAAAAATATTGAAACTTATACAGGGTTGTTCATATACAAGTAATAGACTAAACATTGTTTTTTTAATGGAACACCCTATATACCTTTTCATTTTTGGATCCTGTGTTACCACACAATTAAAATGATATAAGATAATTGCGAATGAAATCCAACCATTTCCATGTTATTCAGATGTTTATACAAAAATGTATGCAATTTAATTAATTTTGCCTGTTCTTATTGAGTAAGTTAACAAGCCCTAAATAGGTGCGTAATTTTAGTCATAGTTGGCGTTCAATAATAATTTTTCAACATAGGGTGATTGATATTTGCAAACTGCACCATTTGTTCCTTTTTTTTTTAAATGTAACACCCTATATATTATTATATTATTTCATAATATAAAGGTTCAATACATAAGCTTTCATTTGATATATTGTTTCCTGTACTTAAACCTAACAGTTACTCTAATATTTCGGAATTTATTCATAATTTACATGTTGCTGTCAATTTTTGTTCATTCGTTCATAATTATAACAAAAATGACACATATCGACTTGACATGAACAAGTAATTACTGTATTCATCTGTGGCTAACAACCTTATCTGGTCGGGAAATAATGTAATCATCTTTAGTGGTTCAGAATTCACATGAACTGTAGGTCCACCATAAAGATGCAGTGGCAACATCTATAGACAGAGAAGAGGCCTATTTTTAATAGATGCGGTGCTTCATTCATACATATGTTCCTTATAATTGAATCACTTTATTAGCGAAATCTGCATATTTATGTATATACAATAACATCGCAATTTCGCAATATAAGATCATCGTCTGCTTGTAAATCGAGCACGAAACTAATGTATACGTACATATAACTAAACACTGCGATACATTTTAAACCAAATTTTGTTGCAAATAATTATTTCAAACGACTAAGATTTTATTATCTATCAACCTTTTAACATATTTCGAACCACATCCCACGAATTAGTAACAAATTAAATAGGAATTCTTCGAATTGCTTCACACAATCCATAGTCGCAAATGTCACAATTTCGGCCAATATTTGCCGATCCGCAAACAAGCTCTGATCTAAAGTGTGTCAAGGTGGTTCGTACACGACGTCTGTTGACCACAGTCTAATTAAAACACAGGATGTAAATGTTTAATATGCGCTCTGCGAGCGATACGATTCTTTTCCTGCAGTCCGCATTATGCAAATCGCCCGTATTTGCATCTCCGCGAATTATGTGAATTACGTGTAGAAACACGCAAAAAAACTAAAGCGTGTATAAGACCAAGGCATGTGAGTCACTTTGTTTATGATTGCGAAACGCACACTTCCGTTCCGTTGCAATTAACGTGTTAATTTCGAATGTCAATACGAGAATTTGTTGCTACAGTGTTTAATTGTTTAATGTGAGATTAGTGGACGTGTAGTTGGTGATCGTTATTTGGATAGTTCCGTTTATTTGGGCGGTTGTTGTGCCATTCGGCCTCTTTCATTGCCGTTTGTAAACGCCTTTTTACGAACCGACCTCGAACCCGGGACCTATAGATTTACAAGCAATCCCAAAAATTCTGCAGACAGCTGGTTCAGTTACTTATTTTAAATGACAATATGTTGCCGAGCCATGCATTAAATACATAAATTGACTAAACCTAATTTTTTGGCAATATAGAAATGAGTGCAACAACGATCTGATAAATTATCTGATAAGTAATTATTAAATAGATTCACTACGATTCCATAAAATAAAATTTGTGCTAATGACCCCCTTTCTTAAGCCACCCCGCCCCGCGACCCTGTACAAACGCGATCGCCTACGGGGGCCCACTATGGCTCATTGTGCTTGTATTTGGGCCCTCTATGACCCCTCCAAATTTCGTCCGAATCGGTTGAGTCGTTCTCGAAATGGAATTTCATCGATATGGCAAAAAACGCGACATTTTCGAAAATTTCGAAAATTAAAACGTCTTCCAAAGTATACCAAGTGTGGTCTGGTATGAACCGTATGACTCTCCTGAATCGAATGAGGCTATCGGCATCGAGATTGGACCGTTCGTTTAGAAGTTTAATTTTATTAGCCCTATTTTGCTATTTTTTTAAATTTCACTACTTTGAGGGCGGATATCTCGAGAACCGCTGGGGCTAGGAGGCTGAATGTGTGCTCATTGGAATCAGGAGGGTCCAATTAGTCTAGGAATGTGCCTCTAAGGTCATTTGGAGCAACTCGAAAAATCGCGATTTTTCGGATTTTTTTTTTAGTCGATTTGATCGGAAAATCAACGATTTTACGTTTTCCCTGCTGGGCGCTCTACCAAGCGGCACACTTTCAAATATTTTTATGGGGACTTAGCCCCATATGTGGCGCATATTTTGAGCGCTCGTCGATTCTCGTACTCCCACAACTCCCCGAGTTATCTCGCTTTTCGTGAAAAAAGTACGTTTTTTCGAGAAATATTTCTCTCTTCCTAAGGCTACCCTGTACAAACGTGATGGCCCAAGGGGGCCCACTATGGCTCATTGTGCTTGTATTTGGGCCCTCTATGACCCCTCCAAATTTCGTCCGAATCGGTTGAGTAGTTCTCGAAATGGAATTTCATCGAGATGGCAAAAAACGCGTCATTTTCGAAAATTTCGAAAATTAAAACGTCTTCCAAAGTATATCAAGTGTGGTCTGGTATGAACCGTATGACTCTCCTGAATCGAATGAGGCTATCGGCATCGAGATTGGACAGTTCGTTTAGAAGTTTAATTTTATTAGCCCTATTTTGCTATTTTTTTAAATTTCACTACTTTGAGGGCGGATATCTCGAGAACCGCTGGGGCTAGGAGGCTGAATGTGTGCTCATTGGAATCAGGAGGGTCCAATTAGTCTTGGCATGTGCCTCTAAGGTCATTTGGAGCAACTCGAAAAATCGCGATTTTTCGGATTTTTTTTTTAGTCGATTTGATCGGAAAATCAACGATTTTACGTTTTCCCTGCTGGGCGCTCTACCAAGCGGCACACTTTCAAATATTTTTATGGGGACTTAGCCCCATATGTGGCGCATATTTTGAGCGCTCGTCGATTCTCGTACTCCCACAACTCCCCGAGTTATCTCGCTTTTCGTGAAAAAAGTACGTTTTTTCGAGAAATATTTCTCTCTTCCTAAGGCTACCCTGTACAAACGTGATGGCCCAAGGGGGCCCACTATGGCTCATTGTGCTTGTATTTGGGCCCTCTATGACCCCTCCAAATTTCGTCCGAATCGGTTGAGTAGTTCTCGAAATGGAATTTCATCGAGATGGCAAAAAACGCGTCATTTTCGAAAATTTCGAAAATTAAAACGTCTTCCAAAGTATATCAAGTGTGGTCTGGTATGAACCGTATGACTCTCCTGAATCGAATGAGGCTATCGGCATCGAGATTGGACAGTTCGTTTAGAAGTTTAATTTTATTAGCCCTATTTTGCTATTTTTTTAAATTTCACTACTTTGAGGGCGGATATCTCGAGAACCGCTGGGGCTAGGAGGCTGAATGTGTGCTCATTGGAATCAGGAGGGTCCAATTAGTCTAGGCATGTGCCTCTAAGGTCATTTGGAGCAACTCGAAAAATCGCGATTTTTCGGATTTTTTTTTTAGTCGTTTTGATCGGAAAATCAACGATTTTACGTTTTCCCTGATGGGCGCTCTACCAAGCGGCACACTTTCAAATATTTTTATGGGGACTTAGCCCCATATGTGGCGCATATTTTGAGCGCTCGTCCATTCTCGTACTCCCACAACTCCCCGAGTTATCTCGCTTTTCGTGAAAAAAGTACGTTTTTTTGAGAAATATTTCTCTCTTCTTAAGGCCACCCTGTACAAACGTGATGGCCCAAGGGGGCCCACTATGGCTCATTGTGCTTGTATTTGGGCCCTCGATGACCCCTCCAAATTTCGTCCGAATCGGTTAAGTCGTTCTCGAAATGGAATTTCATCGAGATGGCAAAAAACGCGTCATTTTCGAAAATTTCGAAAATTAAAACGTCTTCCAAAGTATATCAAGTGTGGTCTGGTATGAACCGTATGACTCTCCTGAATCGAATGAGGCTATCGGCATCGAGATTGGACCGTTCGTTTAGAAGTTTAATTTTATTAGCCCTATTTTGCTATTTTTTTAAATTTCACTACTTTGAGGGCGGATATCTCGAGAACCGCTGGGGCTAGAAGGCTGAATGTGTGCTCATTGGAATCAGGAGGGTCCAATTAGCCTAGGCATGTGCCTCTAAGGTCATTTGGAGCAACTCGAAAAATCCCGATTTTTCGGATTTTTTTTTTAGTCGATTTGATCGGAAAATCAACGATTTTACGTTTTCCCTGATGGGCGCTCTACCAAGCGGCACACTTTCAAATATTTTTATGGGGACTTAGCCCCATATGTGGCGCATATTTTGAGCGCTCGTCCATTCTCGTACTCCCACAACTCCCCGAGTTATCTCGCTTTTCGTGAAAAAAGTAAGTTTTTTTGAGAAATATTTCTCTCTTCTTAAGGCCACCCTGTACAAACGTGATGGCCCAAGGGGGCCCTCTATGGCTCATTGAGCTTGTATTTGGGCCCTCTATGACCCCTCCAAATTTCGTCCGAATCGGTAGAGTCGTTCTCGAAATGGAATTTCATCGAGATGGCAAAAAACGCGCCATTTTCGAAAATTTCGAAAATTAAAACGTCTTCCAAAGTATATCAAGTGTGGTCTGGTATGAACCGTAGGCTCTCCTGAACCGAATGAGGCTATCGGCATCGAGATTGGACCGTTCGTTTAGAAGTTTAATTTTATTAGCCCTATTTTGCTATTTTTTTAAATTTCACTACTTTGAGGGCGGATATCTCGAGAACCGCTGGGGCTAGGAGGCTGAATGTATGCTCATTGGAATCAGGAGGGTCCAATTAGTATAGGCATGTGCCTCTAAGGTCATTTGGAGCAACTCGAAAAATCGCGATTTTTCGGATTTTTTTTTTAGTCGATTTGATCGGAAAATCAACGATTTTACGTTTTCCCTGCTGGGCGCTCTACCAAGCGGCACACTTTCAAATATTTTTATGGGGACTTAGCCCCATATGTGGCGCATATTTTGAGCGCTCGTCCATTCTCGTACTCCCACAACTCCCCGAGTTATCTCGCTTTTCGTGAAAAAAGTAAGTTTTTTTGAGAAATATTTCTCTCTTCTTAAGGCCACCCTGTACAAACGTGATGGCCCAAGGGGGCCCTCTATGGCTCATTGAGCTTGTATTTGGGCCCTCTATGACCCCTCCAAATTTCGTCCGAATCGGTAGAGTCGTTCTCGAAATGGAATTTCATCGAGATGGCAAAAAACGCGCCATTTTCGAAAATTTCGAAAATTAAAACGTCTTCCAAAGTATATCAAGTGTGGTCTGGTATGAACCGTATGACTCTCCTGAACCGAATGAGGCTATCGGCATCGAGATTGGACCGTTCGTTTAGAAGTTTAATTTTATTAGCCCTATTTTGCTATTTTTTTAAATTTCACTACTTTGAGGGCGGATATCTCGAGAACCGCTGGGGCTAGGAGGCTGAATGTATGCTCATTGGAATCAGGAGGGTCCAATTAGTATAGGCATGTGCCTCTAAGGTCATTTGGAGCAACTCGAAAAATCGCGATTTTTCGGATTTTTTTTTTAGTCGATTTGATCGGAAAATCAACGATTTTACGTTTTCCCTGCTGGGCGCTCTACCAAGCGGCACACTTTCAAATATTTTTATGGGGACTTAGCCCCATATGTGGCGCATATTTTGAGCGCTCGTCCATTCTCGTACTCCCACAACTCCCCGAGTTATCTCGCTTTTCGTGAAAAAAGTACGTTTTTTTGAGAAATATTTCTCTCTTCTTAAGGCCACCCAGTACAAACGTGATGGCCCAAGGGGGCCCACTATGGCTCATTGTGCTTGTATTTGGGCCCTCGATGACCCCTCCAAATTTCGTCCGAATCGGTTAAGTCGTTCTCGAAATGGAATTTCATCGAGATGGCAAAAAACGCGTCATTTTCGAAAATTTCGAAAATTAAAACGTCTTCCAAAGTATATCAAGTGTGGTCTGGTATGAACCGTATGACTCTCCTGAATCGAATGAGGCTATCGGCATCGAGATTGGACCGTTCGATTAGAAGTTTAATTTTATTAGCCCTATTTTGCTATTTTTTTAAATTTCACTACTTTGAGGGCGGATATCTCGAGAACCGCTGGGGCTAGGAGGCTGAATGTGTGCTCATTGGAATCAGGAGGGTCCAATTAGTCTAGGCATGTGCCTCTAAGGTCATTTGGAGCAACTCGAAAAATCGCGATTTTTCGGATTTTTTTTTAGTCGATTTGATCGGAAAATCGTCGATTTTACGTTTTCCCTGATGGGCGCTCTACCAAGCGGCACACTTTCAAATATTTTTATGGGGACTTAGCCCCATATGTGGCGCATATTTTGAGCGCTCGTCCATTCTCGTACTCCCACAACTCCCCGAGTTATCTCGCTTTTCGTGAAAAAAGTACGTTTTTTTGAGAAATATTTCTCTCTTCCTAAGGCTACCCTGTACAAACGTGATGGCCCAAGGGGGCCCACTATGGCTCATTGTGCTTGTATTTGGGCCCTCTATGACCCCTCCAAATTTCGTCCGAATCGGTTGAGTCGCTCTCGAAATGGAATTTCATCGAGATGGCAAAAAACGCGTCATTTTCGAAAATTTCGAAAATTAAAACGTCTTCCAAAGTATATCAAGTGTGGTCTGGTATGAACCGTATGACTCTCCTGAATCGAATGAGGCTATCGGCATCGAGATTGGACCGTTCGTTTAGAAGTTTAATTTTATTAGCCCTATTTTGCTATTTTTTTAAATTTCACTACTTTGAGGGCGGATATCTCGAGAACCGCTGGGGCTAGGAGGCTGAATGTGTGCTCATTGGAATCAGGAGGGTCCAATTAGTCTAGGCATGTGCCTCTAAGGTCATTTGGAGCAACTCGAAAAATCGCGATTTTTCGGATTTTTTTTTAGTCGATTTGATCGGAAAATCGTCGATTTTACGTTTTCCCTGATGGGCGCTCTACCAAGCGGCACACTTTCAAATATTTTTATGGGGACTTAGCCCCATATGTGGCGCATATTTTGAGCGCTCGTCCATTCTCGTACTCCCACAACTCCCCGAGTTATCTCGCTTTTCGTGAAAAAAGTACGTTTTTTTGAGAAATATTTCTCTCTTCCTAAGGCTACCCTGTACAAACGTGATGGCCCAAGGGGGCCCACTATGGCTCATTGTGCTTGTATTTGGGCCCTCTATGACCCCTCCAAATTTCGTCCGAATCGGTTGAGTCGCTCTCGAAATGGAATTTCATCGAGATGGCAAAAAACGCGTCATTTTCGAAAATTTCGAAAATTAAAACGTCTTCCAAAGTATATCAAGTGTGGTCTGGTATGAACCGTATGACTCTCCTGAATCGAATGAGGCTATCGGCATCGAGATTGGACCGTTCGTTTAGAAGTTTAATTTTATTAGCCCTATTTTGCTATTTTTTTAAATTTCACTACTTTGAGGGCGGATATCTCGAGAACCGCTGGGGCTAGGAGGCTGAATGTGTGCTCATTGGAATCAGGAGGGTCCAATTAGTCTAGGCATGTGCCTCTAAGGTCATTTGGAGCAACTCGAAAAATCGCGATTTTTCGGATTTTTTTTTAGTCGATTTGATCGGAAAATCGTCGATTTTACGTTTTCCCTGATGGGCGCTCTACCAAGCGGCACACTATCAACTATTTTTATGGGGACATAGCCCCATATGTGGCGCATATTTTGAGCGCTCGTCCATTCTCGTACTCCCACAACTCCCCGAGTTATCTCGTTTTTCGTGAAAAAAGTACGTTTTTTCGAGAAATATTTCTCTCTTCTTAAGGCCACCCTGTACAAACGTGATGGCCCATGGGGGCCTACTATGGCTCATTGTGCTTATATTAGGGCCCTCTATGACCCCTCCAAATTTCGTCCGAATCGGTTGAGTAGTTCTCGAAATGGAATTTCATCGAGATGGCAAAAAACGCGTCATTTTCGAAAACTTCGAAAATTAAAACGTCTTCCAAAGTATATCAAGTGTGGTCTGGTATGAACCGTATGACTCTCCTGAATCGAATGAGGCTATCGGCATCGAGATTGGACCGTTCGTTTAGAAGTTTAATTTTAATAGCCCTATTTTGCTATTTTTTTAAATTTCACAACTTTGAGGGCGGATATCTCGAGAACCGCTGGGGCTAAGAGGCTGAATGTGTGCTCATTGGAATCAGGAGGGCCCAATTAGTCTAGGCATGTGCCTCTAAGGTCATTTGGAGCAACTCGAAAAATCGCGATTTTTCGGATTTTTTTTTAGTCGATTTGATCGGAAAATCAACGATTTTACGTTTTCCCTGCTGGGCGCTCTACCAAGCGGCACACTTTCAAATATTTTTATGGGGACTTAGCCCCATATGTGGCGCATATTTTGAGCGCTCGTCCGTTCTCGTACTCCCACAGCTCCCAGAGTTATCTCGCTTTTCGTGAAAAAAGTACGTTTTTTTGAGAAATATTTCTCTCTTCTTAAGGCCACCCTGTACAAACGCGATCGCCTAAGGGGGCCCACTATGGCTCATTGTGCTTGTATTTGGGCCCTCTATGACCCCTCCAAATTTCGTCCGAATCGGTTGAGTCGTTCTCGAAATGGAATTTCATCGAGATGGCAAAAAACGCCACATTTTCGAATATTTAGAAAATTAAAACGTCTTCCAAAGTATATCAAGTGTGGTCCGGTATGAACCGTATGACTCTCCTGAATCGAATGAGGCTATCGGCATCAAGATTGGACCGTTCGTTTAGAAGTTTAATTTTATTAGCCCTATTTTGCTATTTTTTTAAATTTCACAACTTTGAGGGCGGATATCTCGAGAACCGCTGGGGCTAGGAGGCTGAATGTGTGCTCATTGGAATCAGGAGGGTCCAATTAGTCTAGGCATGTGCCTCTAAGGTCATTTGGAGCAACTCGAAAAATCCCGATTTTTCGGATTTTTTTTTTAGTCGATTTGATCGGAAAATCAACGATTTTACGTTTTCCCTGATGGGCGCTCTACCAAGCGGCACACTTTCAAATATTTTTATGGGGACTTAGCCCCATATGTGGCGCATATTTTGAGCGCTCGTCCGTTCTCGTACTCCCACAGCTCCCAGAGTTATCTCGCTTTTCGTGAAAAAAGTACGTTTTTTTGAGAAATATTTCTCTCTTCTTAAGGCCACCCTGTACAAACGCGATCGCCTAAGGGGGCCCACTATGGCTCATTGTGCTTGTATTTGGGCCCTCTATGACCCCTCCAAATTTCGTCCGAATCGGTTGAGTCGTTCTCGAAATGGAATTTCATCGAGATGGCAAAAAACGCCACATTTTCGAATATTTAGAAAATTAAAACGTCTTCCAAAGTATATCAAGTGTGGTCCGGTATGAACCGTATGACTCTCCTGAATCGAATGAGGCTATCGGCATCAAGATTGGACCGTTCGTTTAGAAGTTTAATTTTATTAGCCCTATTTTGCTATTTTTTTAAATTTCACAACTTTGAGGGCGGATATCTCGAGAACCGCTGGGGCTAGGAGGCTGAATGTGTGCTCATTGGAATCAGGAGGGTCCAATTAGTCTAGGCATGTGCCTCTAAGGTCATTTGGAGCAACTCGAAAAATCCCGATTTTTCGGATTTTTTTTTTAGTCGATTTGATCGGAAAATCAACGATTTTACGTTTTCCCTGATGGGCGCTCTACCAAGCGGCACACTTTCAAATATTTTTATGGGGACTTAGCCCCATATGTGGCGCATATTTTGAGCGCTCGTCCGTTCTCGTACTCCCACAGCTCCCAGAGTTATCTCGCTTTTCGTGAAAAAAGTACGTTTTTTTGAGAAATATTTCTCTCTTCTTAAGGCCACCCTGTACAAACGCGATCGCCTAAGGGGGCCCACTATGGCTCATTGTGCTTGTATTTGGGCCCTCTATGACCCCTCCAAATTTCGTCCGAATCGGTTGAGTCGTTCTCGAAATGGAATTTCATCGAGATGGCAAAAAACGCCACATTTTCGAATATTTAGAAAATTAAAACGTCTTCCAAAGTATATCAAGTGTGGTCCGGTATGAACCGTATGACTCTCCTGAATCGAATGAGGCTATCGGCATCAAGATTGGACCGTTCGTTTAGAAGTTTAATTTTATTAGCCCTATTTTGCTATTTTTTTAAATTTCACAACTTTGAGGGCGGATATCTCGAGAACCGCTGGGGCTAGGAGGCTGAATGTGTGCTCATTGGAATCAGGAGGGTCCAATTAGTCTAGGCATGTGCCTCTAAGGTCATTTGGAGCAACTCGAAAAATCCCGATTTTTCGGATTTTTTTTTAGTCGATTTGATCGGAAAATCAACGATTTTACGTTTTCCCTGATGGGCGCTCTACCAAGCGGCACACTTTCAAATATTTTTATGGGGACTTAGCCCCATATGTGGCGCATATTTTGAGCGCTCGTCCATTCTCGTACTCCCACAACTCCCCGAGTTATCTCGCTTTTCGTGAAAGAAGTACGTTTTTTTGAGAAATATTTCTCTCTTCTTAAGGCCACCCGGTACAAACGTGATGGCCCAAGGGGGCCCACTATGGCTCATTGTGCTTGTATTTGGGCCCTCTATGACCCCTCCAAATTTCGTCCGAATCGGTTGAGTCGTTCTCGAAATGGAATTTCATCGAGATGGCAAAAAACGCCACATTTTCGAATATTTAGAAAATTAAAACGTCTTCCAAAGTATATCAAGTGTGGTCCGGTATGAACCGTATGACTCTCCTGAATCGAATGAGGCTATCGGCATCAAGATTGGACCGTTCGTTTAGAAGTTTAATTTTATTAGCCCTATTTTGCTATTTTTTTAAATTTCACAACTTTGAGGGCGGATATCTCGAGAACCGCTGGGGCTAGGCGGCTGAATGTGTGCTCATTGGAATCAGGAGGGTCCAATTAGTCTAGGCATGTGCCTCTAAGGTCATTTGGAGCAACTCGAAAAATCACGATTTTTCGGATTTTTTTTTTAGTCGATTTGATCGGAAAATCAACGATTTTACGTTTTCCCTGCTGGGCGCTCTACCAAGCGGCACACTTTCAAATATTTTTATGGGGACTTAGCCCCATATGTGGCGCATATTTTGAGCGCTCGTCCGTTCTCGTACTCCCACAGCTCCCAGAGTTATCTCGCTTTTCGTGAAAAAAGTACGTTTTTTTGAGAAATATTTCTCTCTTCTTAAGGCCACCCTGTACAAACGTGATGGCCCAAGGGGGCCTACTATAACTCATTGTGCTTGTATTTGGGCCCTCTATGACCCCTCCAAATATCGTCCGAATCGGTTGAGTCGTTCTCGAAATGGAATTTCATCGAGATGGCAAAAAACGCGTCATTTTCGAAAATTTCGAAAATTAAAACGTCTTCCAAAGTATATCAAGTGTGGTCCGGTATGAACCGTATGACTCTCCTGAATCGAATGAGGCTATCGGCATCGAGATTGGACCGTTCGTTTAGAAGTTTAATTTTATTAGCCCTATTTTGCTATTTTTTTAAATTTCACAACTTTGAGGGCGGATATCTCGAGAACCGCTGGGGCTAGGAGGCTGAATGTGTGCTCATTGGAATCAGGAGGGTCCAATTAGTCTAGGCATGAGCCTCTAAGGTCATTTGGAGCAACTCGCAAAATCGCGATTTTTCGGATTTTTATTTTAGTCGATTTGATCGGAAAATCAACGATTTTACGTTTTCCCTGCTGGGCGCTCTACCAAGCGGCACACTTTCAAATATTTTTATGGGGACTTAGCCCCATATGTGGCGCATATTTTGAGCGCTCGTCCGTTCTCGTACTCCCACAGCTCCCAGAGTTATCTCGCTTTTCGTGAAAAAAGTACGTTTTTTTGAGAAATATTTCTCTCTTCTTAAGCCCACCCTGTACAAACGTGATGGCCCAAGGGGGCCCACTATGGCTCATTGTGCTTGTATTTGGGCCCTCTATGACCGCTCCAAATTTCGTCCGAATCGGTTGAGTCGTTCTCGAAATGGAATTTCATCGAGATGGCAAAAAACGTGTCATTTTCGAAAATTTCGAAAATTAAAACCTCTTCCAAAGTATATCAAGTGTGGTCTGGTATGAACCGTATGACTCTCCTGAATCGAATGAGGCTATCGGCATCGAGATTGGACCGTTCGTTTAGAAGTTTAATTTTATTAGCCCTATTTTGCTATTTTTTCAAATTTCACAACTTTGAGGGCGGATATCTCGAGAACCGCTGGGGCTAAGAGGCTGAATGTGTGCTCATTGGAATCAGGAGGGCCCAATTAGTCTAGGCATGTGCCTCTAAGGTCATTTGGAGCAACTCGAAAAATCGCGATTTTTCGGATTTTTTTTTAGTCGATTTGATCGGAAAATCAACGATTTTACGTTTTCCCTGCTGGGCGCTCTACCAAGCGGCACACTTTCAAATATTTTTATGGGGACTTAGCCCCATATGTGGCGCATATTTTGAGCGCTCGTCCGTTCTCGTACTCCCACAACTCCCCGAGTTATCTCGCTTTTCGTGAAAAAAGTACGTTTTTTTGAGAAATATTTCTCTCTTCTTAAGGCCACCCTGTACAAACGTGATGGCCCAAGGGGGCCCACTATGGCTCATTGTGCTTGTATTTGGGCCCTCTATGACCCCTCCAAATTTCGTCCGAATCGGCTGAGTCGTTCTCGAAATGGAATTTCATCGAGATGGCAAAAAACGCGACATTTTCGAAAATTTCGAAAATTAAAACGTCTTCCAAAGTATATCAAGTGTGGTCTGGTATGAACCGTATGACTCTCCTGAATCGAATGAGGCTATCGGCATCGAGATTGGACCGTTCGTTTAGAAGTTTAATTTTATTAGCCCTATATTGCTATTTTTTTAAATTTCACTACTTTGAGGGCGGATATCTCGAGAACCGCTGGGGCTAGGAGGCTGAATGTGTGCTCATTGGAATCAGGAGGGTCCAATTAGCCTAGGCATGTGCCTCTAAGGTCATTTGGAGCAACTCGAAAAATCGCGATTTTTCGGATTTTTTTTTTAGTCGATTTGATCGGAAAATCAACGATTATACGTTTTCCCTGCTGGGCGCTCTACCAAGCGGCACACTTTCAAATATTTTTATGGGGACTTAGCCCCATATGTGGCGCATATTTTGAGCGCTCGTCGATTCTCGTACTCCCACAACTCCCCGAGTTATCTCGCTTTTCGTGAAAAAAGTACGTTTTTTCGAGAAATATTTCTCTCTTCCAAAGGCTACCTTGTACAAACGTGATGGCCCAAGGGGGCCCACTATGGCTCATTGTGCTTGTATTTGGGCCCTCTATGACCCCTCCAAATTTCGTCCGAATCGGTTGAGTCGTTCTCGAAATGGAATTTCATCGAGATGGCAAAAAACGCGTCATTTTCGAAAATTTCGAAAATTAAAACGTCTTCCAAAGTATATCAAGTGTGGTCTGGTATGAACCGTATGACTCTCCTGAATCGAATGAGGCTATCGGCATCGAGATTGGACCGTTCGTTTAGAAGTTTAATTTTATTAGCCCTATTTTGCTATTTTTTTAAATTTCACTACTTGGAGGGCGGATATCTCGAGAACCGCTGGGGCTAGGAGGCTGAAAGTGTGCTCATTGGAATCAGGAGGGTCCAATTAGTCTAGGCATGTGCCTCTAAGGTCATTTGGAGCAACTCGAAAAATCACGATTTTTCGGATTTTTTTTTTAGTCGATTTGATCGGAAAATCAACGATTTTACGTTTTCCCTGCTGGGCGCTCTACCAAGCGGCACACTTTCAAATATTTTTATGGGGACTTAGCCCCATATGTGGCGCATATTTTGAGCGCTCGTCCGTTCTCGTACTCCCACAGCTCCCAGAGTTATCTCGCTTTTCGTGAAAAAAGTACGTTTTTTTGAGAAATATTTCTCTCTTCTTAAGGCCACCCTGTACAAACGCGATGGCCCAAGGGGGCCCACTATGGCTCATTGTGCTTGTATTTGGGCCCTCTATGACCCCTCCAAATTTCGTCCGAATCGGTTGAGTCGTTCTCGAAATGGAATTTCATCGAGATGGCAAAAAACGCCACATTTTCGAATATTTAGAAAATTAAAACGTCTTCCAAAGTATATCAAGTGTGGTCCGGTATGAACCGTATGACTCTCCTGAATCGAATGAGGCTATCGGCATCAAGATTGGACCGTTCGTTTAGAAGTTTAATTTTATTAGCCCTATTTTGCTATTTTTTTAAATTTCACAACTTTGAGGGCGGATATCTCGAGAACCGCTGGGGCTAGGAGGCTGAATGTGTGCTCATTGGAATCAGGAGGGTCCAATTAGTCTAGGCATGTGCCTCTAAGGTCATTTGGAGCAACTCGAAAAATCACGATTTTTCGGATTTTTTTTTTAGTCGATTTGATCGGAAAATCAACGATTTTACGTTTTCCCTGCTGGGCGCTCTACCAAGCGGCACACTTTCAAATATTTTTATGGGGACTTAGCCCCATATGTGGCGCATATTTTGAGCGCTCGTCCGTTCTCGTACTCCCACAGCTCCCAGAGTTATCTCGCTTTTCGTGAAAAAAGTACGTTTTTTTGAGAAATATTTCTCTCTTCTTAAGGCCACCCTGTACAAACGTGATGGCCCAAGGGGGCCTACTATAACTCATTGTGCTTGTATTTGGGCCCTCTATGACCCCTCCAAATATCGTCCGAATCGGTTGAGTCGTTCTCGAAATGGAATTTCATCGAGATGGCAAAAAACGCGTCATTTTCGAAAATTTCGAAAATTAAAACGTCTTCCAAAGTATATCAAGTGTGGTCCGGTATGAACCGTATGACTCTCCTGAATCGAATGAGGCTATCGGCATCGAGATTGGACCGTTCGTTTAGAAGTTTAATTTTATTAGCCCTATTTTGCTATTTTTTTAAATTTCACAACTTTGAGGGCGGATATCTCGAGAACCGCTGGGGCTAGGAGGCTGAATGTGTGCTCATTGGAATCAGGAGGGTCCAATTAGTCTAGGCATGTGCCTCTAAGGTCATTTGGAGCAACTCGAAAAATCACGATTTTTCGGATTTTTTTTTTAGTCGATTTGATCGGAAAATCAACGATTTTACGTTTTCCCTGCTGGGCGCTCTACCAAGCGGCACACTTTCAAATATTTTTATGGGGACTTAGCCCCATATGTGGCGCATATTTTGAGCGCTCGTCCGTTCTCGTACTCCCACAGCTCCCAGAGTTATCTCGCTTTTCGTGAAAAAAGTACGTTTTTTTGAGAAATATTTCTCTCTTCTTAAGGCCACCCGGTACAAACGTGATGGCCCAAGGGGGCCCACTATGGCTCATTGTGCTTGTATTTGGGCCCTCTATGACCCCTCCAAATTTCGTCCGAATCGGTTGAGTCGTTCTCGAAATGGAATTTCATCGAGATGGCAAAAAACGCCACATTTTCGAATATTTAGAAAATTAAAACGTCTTCCAAAGTATATCAAGTGTGGTCCGGTATGAACCGTATGACTCTCCTGAATCGAATGAGGCTATCGGCATCAAGATTGGACCGTTCGTTTAGAAGTTTAATTTTATTAGCCCTATTTTGCTATTTTTTTAAATTTCACAACTTTGAGGGCGGATATCTCGAGAACCGCTGGGGCTAGGAGGCTGAATGTGTGCTCATTGGAATCAGGAGGGTCCAATTAGTCTAGGCATGTGCCTCTAAGGTCATTTGGAGCAACTCGAAAAATCACGATTTTTCGGATTTTTTTTTTAGTCGATTTGATCGGAAAATCAACGATTTTACGTTTTCCCTGCTGGGCGCTCTACCAAGCGGCACACTTTCAAATATTTTTATGGGGACTTAGCCCCATATGTGGCGCATATTTTGAGCGCTCGTCCGTTCTCGTACTCCCACAGCTCCCAGAGTTATCTCGCTTTTCGTGAAAAAAGTACGTTTTTTTGAGAAATATTTCTCTCTTCTTAAGGCCACCCTGTACAAACGTGATGGCCCAAGGGGGCCTACTATAACTCATTGTGCTTGTATTTGGGCCCTCTATGACCCCTCCAAATATCGTCCGAATCGGTTGAGTCGTTCTCGAAATGGAATTTCATCGAGATGGCAAAAAACGCGTCATTTTCGAAAATTTCGAAAATTAAAACGTCTTCCAAAGTATATCAAGTGTGGTCCGGTATGAACCGTATGACTCTCCTGAATCGAATGAGGCTATCGGCATCGAGATTGGACCGTTCGTTTAGAAGTTTAATTTTATTAGCCCTATTTTGCTATTTTTTTAAATTTCACAACTTTGAGGGCGGATATCTCGAGAACCGCTGGGGCTAGGAGGCTGAATGTGTGCTCATTGGAATCAGGAGGGTCCAATTAGTCTAGGCATGTGCCTCTAAGGTCATTTGGAGCAACTCGAAAAATCACGATTTTTCGGATTTTTTTTTTAGTCGATTTGATCGGAAAATCAACGATTTTACGTTTTCCCTGCTGGGCGCTCTACCAAGCGGCACACTTTCAAATATTTTTATGGGGACTTAGCCCCATATGTGGCGCATATTTTGAGCGCTCGTCCGTTCTCGTACTCCCACAGCTCCCAGAGTTATCTCGCTTTTCGTGAAAAAAGTACGTTTTTTTGAGAAATATTTCTCTCTTCTTAAGGCCACCCGGTACAAACGTGATGGCCCAAGGGGGCCCACTATGGCTCATTGTGCTTGTATTTGGGCCCTCTATGACCCCTCCAAATTTCGTCCGAATCGGTTGAGTCGTTCTCGAAATGGAATTTCATCGAGATGGCAAAAAACGCCACATTTTCGAATATTTAGAAAATTAAAACGTCTTCCAAAGTATATCAAGTGTGGTCCGGTATGAACCGTATGACTCTCCTGAATCGAATGAGGCTATCGGCATCAAGATTGGACCGTTCGTTTAGAAGTTTAATTTTATTAGCCCTATTTTGCTATTTTTTTAAATTTCACAACTTTGAGGGCGGATATCTCGAGAACCGCTGGGGCTAGGAGGCTGAATGTGTGCTCATTGGAATCAGGAGGGTCCAATTAGTCTAGGCATGTGCCTCTAAGGTCATTTGGAGCAACTCGAAAAATCACGATTTTTCGGATTTTTTTTTTAGTCGATTTGATCGGAAAATCAACGATTTTACGTTTTCCCTGCTGGGCGCTCTACCAAGCGGCACACTTTCAAATATTTTTATGGGGACTTAGCCCCATATGTGGCGCATATTTTGAGCGCTCGTCCGTTCTCGTACTCCCACAGCTCCCAGAGTTATCTCGCTTTTCGTGAAAAAAGTACGTTTTTTTGAGAAATATTTCTCTCTTCTTAAGGCCACCCTGTACAAACGCGATCGCCTAAGGGGGCCCACTATGGCTCATTGTGCTTGTATTTGGGCCCTCTATGACCCCTCCAAATTTCGTCCGAATCGGTTGAGTCATTCTCGAAATGGAATTTCATCGAGATGGCAAAAAACGCCACATTTTCGAATATTTAGAAAATTAAAACGTCTTCCAAAGTATATCAAGTGTGGTCCGGTATGAACCGTATGACTCTCCTGAATCGAATGAGGCTATCGGCATCAAGATTGGACCGTTCGTTTAGAAGTTTAATTTTATTAGCCCTATTTTGCTATTTTTTTAAATTTCACAACTTTGAGGGCGGATATCTCGAGAACCGCTGGGGCTAGGAGGCTGAATGTGTGCTCATTGGAATCAGGAGGGTCCAATTAGTCTAGGCATGTGCCTCTAAGGTCATTTGGAGCAACTCGAAAAATCACGATTTTTCGGATTTTTTTTTTAGTCGATTTGATCGGAAAATCAACGATTTTACGTTTTCCCTGCTGGGCGGTCTACCAAGCGGCACACTTTCAAATATTTTTATGGGGACTTAGCCCCATATGTGGCGCATATTTTGAGCGCTCGTCCGTTCTCGTACTCCCACAGCTCCCAGAGTTATCTCGCTTTTCGTGAAAAAAGTACGTTTTTTTGAGAAATATTTCTCTCTTCTTAAGGCCACCCTGTACAAACGCGATCGCCTAAGGGGGCCCACTATGGCTCATTGTGCTTGTATTTGGGCCCTCTATGACCCCTCCAAATTTCGTCCGAATCGGTTGAGTCGTTCTCGAAATGGAATTTCATCGAGATGGCAAAAAACGCCACATTTTCGAATATTTAGAAAATTAAAACGTCTTCCAAAGTATATCAAGTGTGGTCCGGTATGAACCGTATGACTCTCCTGAATCGAATGAGGCTATCGGCATCAAGATTGGACCGTTCGTTTAGAAGTTTAATTTTATTAGCCCTATTTTGCTATTTTTTTAAATTTCACAACTTTGAGGGCGGATATCTCGAGAACCGCTGGGGCTAGGAGGCTGAATGTGTGCTCATTGGAATCAGGAGGGTCCAATTAGTCTAGGCATGTGCCTCTAAGGTCATTTGGAGCAACTCGAAAAATCCCGATTTTTCGGATTTTTTTTTAGTCGATTTGATCGGAAAATCAACGATTTTACGTTTTCCCTGATGGGCGCTCTACCAAGCGGCACACTTTCAAATATTTTTATGGGGACTTAGCCCCATATGTGGCGCATATTTTGAGCGCTCGTCCATTCTCGTACTCCCACAACTCCCCGAGTTATCTCGCTTTTCGTGAAAGAAGTACGTTTTTTTGAGAAATATTTCTCTCTTCCTAAGGCCACCCTGTACAAACGTGATGGCCCAAGGGGGCCCACTATGGCGCATTGTGCTTGTATTTGGGCCCTCTATGACCCCTCCAAATTTCGTCCGAATCGGTTGAGTCGTTCTCGAAATGGAATTTCATCGATATGGCAAAAAACGCGTCATTTTCGAAAATTTCGAAAATTAAAACGTCCTCCAAAGTATATCAAGTGTGGTCTGGTATGAACCGTATGACTCTCCTGAATCGAATGAGGCTATCGGCATCGAGATTGGACCGTTCGTTTAGAAGTTTAATTTTATTAGCCCTATTTTGCTATTTTTTTAAATTTCACTACTTTGAGGGCGGATATCTCGAGAACCGCTGGGGCTAGGAGGCTGAATGTGTGCTCATTGGAATCAGGAGGGTCCAATTAGTCTCGGCATGAGCCTCTATGGTCATTTGGAGCAACTCGAAAAATCGCGATTTTTCGGATTTTTTTTTTAGTCGATTTGATCGGAAAATCAACGATTTTAGGTTTTTTCAACTGGGTGCCCTACCAAGCGGTACATTTCAAATCTTTTTATCGGGACTTAGCCCCATATGTGGCGCATATTTTGAGCGCTCGTCCACTCTCGTACTCTCACAACTCCCCGAGTTATCTTATCTTTCACATGATATATATATATTTAAACATTAAATAATTGGGGAAACGGAAATCTTACATAAATAAAAATTGTTCACTTCATTTGTGCTAGTGCTAGTGATCGACATACTCGTAGTACATATTTACTATAACTTCCTGTATTATGGTTACATAATGGTTAATATGTCTTGGCACTTGTTGGGATTAACAATGAAATACACATTTAAACTACGACACGATTTGCGAGCAAGGACGCAACATTCACACCTGAAAAACTGCTCCTGAAACGTTAGTTTCCGGAGGCACGCATGCTAATGATACAATTAGCTCTTCCTGTTATTGATTTGCCTTTTTATACGGTTAATGTTGTCGGCCTTTGTTGCTCTGTGAAATGTCAACATTAGAGGATGCAGAAGCGTGTGTCCACCGTTTCACACTTGCGAAATTGTTCAAGGGTGCACGAAGCTTATTTTTTTAAATATTACCAATAATAGGCGAAATAATTCTGATGATTTTATTAAGTTGGCGAAAGAAAAAAAAATCATCATTTTAAACAACTATACTACTTTTAGTGTACGTTGCTTGCAATCTTAACCAACTTAGGCGTGAGTTGCAACTAAAAACTAGGAGATTATGCTTGTGGCATCCTTTTTCATCTACCAAGGTGATGCATAATTTTGCAGCAAAAGTCGTTGCCATCAAATTACCCGTAATCACTAATAAACTAATAATCAATACAATTTTATTAATTATAAGTAATTGAATCGCCGACATGTGAGATATTATGATTAAATGGCACACATAAGGAAAATAAACTTACATACTTTGAACACTTCTAGAATTAACTTGAGATATATTTCTGCAAAGATTCTTTCATTTGAAGAGTATTTAAATTGATAAGTATTTTAGGTTTGATTTAATTTTGACAAGTTCGTTTTATAGTAGTAGTAATAGTAATAGTTTATTGGTGCAATAACAGTAATGTAACACAAGGCAACACAATAGAGAAGAGTACGTAATGATTAAAAGTAGCAAATGGAGACAGATTTAAACAAATATACACATACAGAAATTAAAACTTACAAGTTAGATATTCATTGCAATCATAAAAGCAGTTTAGTATTAGCAGGTCCTTAACCTTACTTTGGAACTCCTTGAATGCAAGATCTCTAATAAAAGCTGGCAAGACATTAATAAACTATACTGAATAAGTAAACTCTATTTAAAAATTATTTAAAAAAAATCTTTCAAATTGTTAAATATGCTTCAGATAAATAAAATTTTATGGATATTTTGAAAATCTAAATATTTATCACGACCAGTTTCAATTCCCAAACTAATTCGAAGACATTTATAAGCGAACTGCATCTGAAATGAATCATTCGCGCATCCATAATGCAACTGATGTAAGTCACTCTTTTTATGCCTTCAATTAAGCCCACAATCTTCAATCTCAGCATCCTTCACGTTTACTGCAGACATGCTCAAGGTCCACAGGTCGAGACCTCGTTGCGAATTCACTATTCACGGTCTGTGAAGCCTCATTTGCCTCCGGCGATTTCTTTGCTCCATCTGAATCGTGCAAAAAATACTACGCACCGTTTACTTGATTTGGTTAGTTGTTTCAGTGAGGCGACAAAATTTTCAAGTTCACTGCGCATTAACGCCGGACAATGGCAGCAGTTTCTTTCCATTTCCACACTGAACAGGGGCATTGTTCTCGAGCTTTACCTCCGCAATTATCATGTAGCAGTGTGTGGATCGATTTAAATGCACTCTGTTTTCATAGATTCTGAAGGATATGAGGTGTAAAAGTAAGATTGTTGTGTTATAAGAAGGTATGACCTGTATAGTATCAGTATCACAAGAAGAACGAAGTCGACTATAGATACGGGCCTAATCTCTGTATCTATAGTCCGTACTTGAGCATGAGTTCGAATCAAGTCGAATATTAACAGCAGAGGAAGACAAGGAATTGGTTTCAGAATGTATACCCCACACATTTTGATAGCGAGCTGAAAAATTAGGCACGGTTTAAAAACCATGAACCGCTTTGTTCAAAATCTACTGAAATTTGTGATTTTGATGGTACTTTCGCTTTTGTTTTATCCTAAAATCTTAGATGATATCCAGAGGTCATGCGTTATTAATTAATTCTAGTACAGATGAGCAATTTATTGCATCGTAAATATAATAAATTTGAACCACAAAGTCTGCGAAAAAGAATGAAAATAAGGAATTTTGCAGCTTGAAAGTACACAAAACTTCTACGAAAAAATGACAGGTATGCAAACAGTTTTAGAAAAGTTACCGAATGTACCAACATCAATAAACAATTATCTAAAAAACCAAAACAGTTTACAAAAGTGTAATAAATAAAACTTGGTAATTGGTATAAACTTCTACGAAAAAATGACAAGTATGCAAAGAGTTTTAGAAAAGTTACCGAATGTACCAACATCAATAAACAATTTTAAATGATTATTTGAAAAACTTAACAAAAGTGTTATGAAACTGAAGTAAAGTAAACACGAGAAAGATGGAAGTAATCGCAATATCAAAGTATACAAATCATTATATAAGTTGAATTACAGTAGGTACAAATCAAAGCAAACGCATTTTAAAATACTTAGAACAAAATGAAAAACGATCAAATGTTTATGAAGTTGCAGAAAACTTATCATAATATTAAAATATACAAACAAATTTACTAAATGAATTACTGATTACCTGATATAGCTGACTTTTCCTTATCTATAAAAACATTAAATCAGGATGGATCTACACACCTTCATAAATTTACAAAACTTTGAAAAGTTTCGAAAACATGATAAGTTTCATTAGAGTTACACAACATTGCATAAATATTTCATTATCACAGTAAAAAATCAACATGCATACATGTATGTATGCATGTATGCATGTGTGTGCGCATTTATGCATTTATGCTCATGTATCTTAGGTATAATTGATGGATTAGTGAGCATGTATAATATTATACTACATATTTTAAATATTGTATATAAATGTTGCTATTTTATTTTATTGTTAACACTACACACCTTGATAAATTTATGAAACTTTCAAAAGTTTCGATAACATATGATAAGTTTCATTAGAGTCACCCAACATTTCATAAATATTTCAAAAATTATCCAAAATACTTAGTTTTATGGAGATTTTAAAATATTTAATTAAAATATCAAAGAAGTGAACAATTAAAAAATATTTAATCAAACACTAAAAGGTGCAGAAACTGGGCATATTATATCAACAAATGTTATAAATTACAAAAATTGGCAGACAACGTAATTATTTAAATATTTTTCAAAAGTGTCAAAAACTTCTAAAGAACATAACCTGTTTCCAAATAATCCGAAAATTGTCTTCAGAACGTACATACTTATAACAAATCTGAGAAAGGTAATACCTATAAAAGTCCAAAACGTTTTTGATTCAGCAACAATAAATTACAACAATTTATTATAATTGTTTTGTACACGTAAATAATCCTAAAAAAAGATCTAGATTTAAATTATATTTCAAGAAATGGCGTTAAAATTGGATGTTGGTTGGTTAAACGTTTGAAGTTTAAATGGGTAAACAATTAAAAGGTGTTTAAACAAATACCAAAACATACAGAAACCTTGCACATTATATCAATAAATGTTAATAATTATAATACCTGTTATAATTTACAAAGATTGGCAGAAAACGTAATTGTTTAAATATTTTTTAAAAGTGTCTAAAATTTCTATAGAACATAACCTGTTTCCAAATAATCCGAAAGTTGTCTTAAAATCGTGTTATACTTATCAAATCTGAGAAAGGTAATATCTGTAAAAGTTTAAAACGTTTTTGATTTAGCAACAAAAAATCAAATATTTTATTATAATTGTATTGTACACGCAAATAATCCTAAATCAGATCTAGATTTAAATTATATTTCCAGAAATGGTGTTAAAATTGTATGTTGGTTAGTTAAACGTTTTAAGTTTAAACGACTAAACAATTAAAAAGTGTTTAAACAAATACCAAAACGTACATAAACTGGGTACATTATATCAATAAATGTTATAATTTACAAAAAATGGCTGAAAACGTAATTATTTAAATATTTGTGTCCAAAACCTCTATAGAACATAATCTATTTTCACATAATCCGTATTGTATTTCCCTGCCTAGGGAGGTAAATAAAATTTTCCTACCTAGAGAGGACGTTGCGTACTTTCAGCACTAATTTCAGGGACCAAAAGCCTACTTTCAAAACAATTAGTAAAAAAAAACTGTTTTTCATTTAGCAATAAAAATCAAATCTTTTATTACGTATTATAATTGTATTGTACATGCAAATAATCCTAAAAACGATTTAGATATCATTTATGTTTCAGGGAAATAAAAATTAATAGGCAGGTAATTACAATTTTCCTCCCTAGGGAGGCCTACTTTCGGCCCTAATTTCAGGGAGTAAAAGCACACTTTTTATACAACGAGTAGAAAAAAGTTTTTGATTTAGCAGTAATAAACCAAATATTTGATTACATATAATTGTATTGTACCCGCAATTAATTCCAAAAAATATCTAGATTTAAATTATATTTCATGGCGTTAAAATTGTATATTGGTTAGTTGAACGTTTTAAGTTTAAAGGAGTAAACAATTAAAAAGTGTTGAAACAAATACCAAAACGTATTTGTAAAAACCAAAATTGGGCACATCATATCAATTAATGTTATGATTTACAAAAATTGGCAGAAAACATAATCAATTAAATATTTTTCAAGTCTCCAAAACTTCTATAGAACATAACCTGTTTCCAAATAATCCGAAAGTTGTCTTAAAATCGGGTTATACTTATAACAAATCTGAGAAAAGTAATATCTGTAATAGTCCAAAACGTATTTGATTTAGCAACAATAAATCAAACATTTTATTATAATTGTATTGTACACGCAAACAATCCTAAATAAGATCTAGATTTAAATTATATTTTAGAAATGGTGTCAAAATTGTATGTTGGTTGCTTAAACTTAAACGTTTTATGTTTAAAAGAGTAAATAGTTAAAACGTGTTTAAACAAATACCAACACGTACAGAAACTGGGCATATTATATCAATAAATGTTATTATTTACAAAAAAATGTAATTATTTGACTATTTTCAAAAGTGTCCAAAACCTCTATAGAAACTAACCTGTTTCCACATGATCCGTATTGTATTTCCCTCCCTCGGGAGGTAAATAAAATTTTCCTCCCTAGGGAGGACATTGCATACTTTGGGCCCTAATTTCAGGGAAGAAACGCCTACTTTCTAAACAAGGAGTAGAAAAAAGTTTTTGATTTAGCAGTAACCAACAAAATATTTTATTACGTATTGTACACGCAAATAATCCTAAAAATGATCTAGATATAATTTATGTTTCAGGCAAACATAAATTAATAGAGAGGTAAATAAAATTTTCCTCCCTAAGTACGCTTACTTTCAGCCCTAATTTCAGGGAGCAAAAGCCAACTTTCTAAACAAGGAGTGGAAAAAAGTTTTTGATTTATCAGTAATAAACCAAATATGTTATTACATATAATTGTATTGTACCCGCAATAAATCCTAAAAACGATTTAGATATCATTTATGTTTCAGGCAAACATAATCTAATAGGGAGGTAAATAAAATTTTCCTCCCTAGAGAGGACATTGCCTACTTTCGGCCCTAATTTCAGGGAGCAAAAGCCAACTTTCTTAACAAGGAGTGGAAAAAAGTTTTTGATTTATCAGTAATAAACCAAATATGTTATTACATATAATTGTATTGTACATGCAATTAATCCTAAACACGATTTAGATATCATTTATGTTTCAGGCAAACATAAATTAATAGGGAGGTAATTCACATTTTCCTCCCTAGGTAGGCCCACTGTCAGCCCTAATTTCAGGGAGCAAAAGCCAAGTTTCTAAACAAGGAGTGGAACAAAAGTTTTTGATTTATCAGTAATAAACCAAATATGTGATTACATATAATTGTATTGTACACGCAATTAATCCTAAAAACGATTTATATATCATTATGTTTCAGGCAAACATAAATTAATAGGGAGGTAAATAAAATTTTCCTCCCTAGACAGGACTTTAGGCTCCAATTTCAGGGAGCAAAAAGCTACTTTCTAAACAAGGAGTGGAAAAAAAAATGATTTAGTAGTAATAAACCAAATATTTGATTACATATAATTGTATTGTACACGCAAATAATCCTAAAAATGATCTAGATATAATTTATGTTTTAGGGAAACATAAATTAATAGGGAGGTAAATAGAATTTTCCTCCCTAGGGAGGCCTACTTTCAGCCCTAATTTCAGGGAGCAAAAGCCTACTTTCTATACAAGGACTAGAATTTTTTTTTTTAGCAATAATAAATCAAATATTGTATTACATATATTTGAATTGCACACGCAAATAATCGTGAAAATTATCTAGATATAATTTATGTTTCAGGAAAACATGTTAAAATCTTGTTTCGTTAAAGTTTTAAGTTTCATAAACCTGATGTGTTTGTATCAACTGCACATATAACTTGTTTTAAATTTAGCAGTAATCTTTCTAATTATTTTGCTTAATTATTGCAAAAAAAAAGTTCTAAAAATATTATAAATTATTTCAAATAGGTGTAGCTTCACATTATTGCAGCACTGGTAAAGAAATTATTCAAAAATATTTAGAAACACTAATATTTTTGATTAAGTTAACAAATGGTTGTAAAACTCCCAAAAACTCAAAGCTACATTTTTTGCATATGCTCCCAAAAATAGAGCTAATTTATGAGTCTTTTCAGAACTCAAAAATTTGTAAACATGTTACACACAAAATTTGTTCTGCAAACCTAATATTTCTAAAAAATCTCTCTGATATTATTCATTTTTTTTTAAAACACTGATATTTTTGATAAAGTAAACAAATGGTTGTAAAATTCCCAAAAACTCAAAGCTACATTTTTATATATGCTCCCAAAAATAGAGCTAATTTATGAGTCTTTTCAGAACTCAATCCCAAAAAGTTGCCATTGTTACTAAAACCTGGCAATTCAAATCAGAAGCTAACTATTTTCGAAAAATATTTGCTCCTATGACATAAATCATACATAATAACAGGTTTGAATGTGTTTTTGGGAGAATATTATTATGCCCAAAATTTGGAACTCTTATTTCGACATTGTGGGAAAAATTCTAAAACAGTTCAATTAGTATTTCCAAAAATCTACATATTGGCCTTAAGTGCTTCTATTTTATATCAACTTTAATAAAATTATGACATAACCCATTGTGGTTTTTTTTTGTAATTACTACATTCTAATTGTCTTGTCCTTTCAGTTAGTTCTTGTGATTCTCTAATAAAAATTTGTAAACATGTTACACACAAAATTTGTTCTGCAAACCTAATATTTCTAAAAAATCTATAAAAATCTAATATCTATAAAAAATGTCTAATCTAAGTGTTAATTATTAATATCATTTTAATAAATCTTAATATAATTTAAATTTGCTTACATTAGTGATACATAAAAAAAACTCGCAGCATGGCAAGTAAATTATCAAAATTCAGTAAATTTTCTTAATCCATAGGAATAAAACACATGTTTTATACCTTTGCTTCCTACTTGCAATTGATTCAATCATAATTGGTGTGACACTAGGAATTGTCTTCGACTTATTATCGATTGATTTAGTTTTTGAGCTGTGCTTGCTGGTAATTAGAGTATAACAGACGGCGTTTGTTCGTAGACGGAAATATTTTTTTGCATTCTGGCAGACTAAAATTTACAATGGGCGATGTGGTACACTGAGGTGTTGCAATTTCTGTATGTGTATGTGTCTGTTTATACTGGGGGGAGTCGCGAAGGCTACGCCGGCACACTCCCAATATATATAACGACAAAATCTCCATATCAGAAATACATTTCGTCTAATTCAGTGAAGTGATCTGGTCAGGATGAAGTACGTTGTAAGTATCAACATCACAAGACACAATTACACTTAGAAAAATCAAACAGTAGGAATATGATCGATTGTAATCGTACAAAATAAATATCTATTAATAACATTAATAACATATCAGTCATTCAATTTTGATCTAAATAAATAAACGACCAACAAAAATTGCGTCGTTGACTAATTTTTTTACAATTATTTTTTGTACTTATAGAATAGAGGATAGAGGCAATAATAATTATAACTACACTTGTACTGGTAATTGACCATAGCAGAAGATTTCTTCCCTAGACGATTTTCTTCTCATGTAGCTATACGAGCTATATGAGCCATTGGTATTAATATAGAAAATATGCAGGTAATTCAAAAAAAAAAAAAAAAGAAATAGGAAATAACTTTTTATTTCTGTATTCAATAATGAACTATTTCTGCTGCTATGGTCAATTACCACTACAAGTGTAATTTAGTTATAATTTTAGTTATTGTTTGCATTTTGAAACCTCTTACTAATTTTACAAATATTAAAAATGTGCCATGATTAATTAATATAAACAAGTTAGTAATTTTTTACGCACAGTTATTTTACAATAACTTACAAGAGCAATAAGTTCTTTCAAGAGGGTTTAGTTCATAACGGTAATGCAAAATCACGACATTAACTTCAAAGTTGTAGCAAAACTAATAGTTTTGCTACAATTGGCAAAATAATTGTAAATATGTCATCGTTAAATAGACACAAGCAAACTACATCCACTTTAATATTTGTCTGAGGAAAATTTGTAAGTACTTAAATTTCCAACAATATAATTCTTACAAAAAAGGAATAGTAAGTGTTCAGCAAATATCACTATATTCCAGTTGTTCAGCTGTACAGTTCAGATGTACTTTAAACAATGTTTCAAGTGTAAGTAACATTAATGTGGATAAATGATATAACCATTTACGCCGAAAAAAAAATTGGGAATATCTTAAGATGTAGTGACAAAAATTTACAGGGTAGTAGATCACTACTTAGAAAAAATAAATGGCCAAAAAAGCATAAAGAGGTTGTCGTTAAATAAACAAAAATAAAAATAAATAGTATCTACAGCTACTTTAATATTTGCCTGATCAAAATTTGTAATTTGTTGTCGTTAAATAAACAAAAATAAAAATAAATAGTAACTGCAGCTACTTTAATATTTGCCTGATCAAAATTTGTAAGCACTGAAATTACTAACTATTTTTTACTACAAAATAGGCAATTGCCAACATTCAACAAATGTACCAGATAATTATGTCTGATTTGCAAAATTAACTAATACAAACGAAGTCTCAATTATAGATTCCTTTTTGACGATATTTATTAACCCCAGAAACAGGAATAGACATCATTATTGAAAAGAAAACAAAAAAAAACAACACATAATTTGTGTTGTTTTTTAAAAGCCAAAAATACAATTTTTGCTATACATATTTTTACCACAGAAAATTACATTACAATACAATATTTTTGTACCAGAGTAAATTACAGTACAATACAATATTTTTGTATCAGAGTAAATTACAGTACAATACAATATATTTGTACCACAGTAAATTACATTACAATACAATATTTTTGTACCAGAGTAAATTACAGTACAATACAATATTTTTGTACCAGAGTAAATTACAGTACAATACAATATTTTGTTAATACGACAGTTCAATTGGAAATAATGAAGACTAAATTGTAACACAAATGTTATAAGAAGCTTCCAATTTCATTGAAATTACGTTTAATAATCGATTTACGTTGATAATATAATTGAAAATGGACCAAACATTGCAGGAATAACTTCCACAAGAGTACTTAATACAAAAATGCATTAATTATTTCCTTAGAACATAGATACCTACAATAAGAAAATTATAAATGATTCCTAAAGGAATTAAAATTCAATGAAAAAATCTCTTGAAATTTTTGTATAAATTGAAATTTACACAAAATCTATAAAATTGCAATGTCTAGTACATTAAAATTCGAACAGACATATAAAAATTAGTAGTATTATTATAAAAAGTATTACTGAAAGGACAATTAGAATATCGGAAAATTTTAGATTAGAAAAATTAGAAAATTCAATTATTACACGTGTATAAAATATTCTAGTGAAACTTCACAAAGAAGTTCTACAAAGATGGATTATTAGAGATTAAGTAATACACAAAAAAATACTGAGAAGACAATTCGAATATTGGAAAATTTTAGAATGAATAAAAATTGAAACAAAAAACCACAAAAAGCTAAGCAAAACTTCAGAAAATCCTAAAACGACCTAAATCCTAAAATTGGTTTCATTGGTAATACATGTATAATAAATATTCTAATAAAACTCCACAGAAAAGATCCAGAAAGATCCAGTAATAAAAAAAAAATTAAAACACCATTAGAATATTGGAATATTTTAGAAATGAATAAAAATTGAAACAAAAATCCACGAAAAGTAAAGCAAAAGTTCAGAAAATCTTAAAATGACTTAAATCCTAAAATTGATTTAATTGGTATTATTACACGTGTAATAAATAATCTAATAAAACTCCACAAAAAATTTCCAGAAAGATCTAGTAATACACCAAAAAGTACTGAAAAGACAATTAGAATATCGGAAAATTTTGGATTAGAAAAAATAGAAAATTTAATTATTACACGTATATTAAATATTCTCATAAAACTCCACAAAAAAGATCCAGAAAGATACAGTAATACACCAACAAATACTGAAGAGACAGTTAGAATATGGGACAATTTTAGAAATGAATAAAAATTGAAACAAAAATCCAAAATCCGCAATGTCTAGTACATAAAAATTGGAACAGACATCTAAAAAATATTATAAAATTATTATAAAAAGTATTACATGTCCATTAAATATTCTAATAAAACTCCACACAAAAGTTCCAGAAAGATCTAGTAATACACCAAAAAATACTGAAAGGACAATTAGAATATCGGAATATTTTAGAAATGGATAAAAATTGAAACAAAAATTCACAAAAAGTAAAGCAAAACTTCAGAAAATCTTAAACCGACTTTAATCCTAAAATTGGTTTAATTGGTATTACACGTATAATAAATATTCTAATAAAACTCCACAAAAGAGATCCAGAAAGATACAGTAATACACCAAAAAATACTGAAGAGACAATTAGAATATGGGACAATTTTAGAAATGAATAAAAATTGATACAAAAATCCACAAAGAGTAAAGAAAAACTTCAGAACATCTTAAAACGACATAAATTCTAAAATTGGTTTCATTGGTATTAGACGAATAATAAATATTCTAATAAAACTCCACAAAAGAGATCCAGAGATCCGGTAGTAATACAAAAATTTAAGAAAAATTTTGGAAAATTTTAGAAATGAATAAAAATTGAAACAAAAATCCAAAATCCGCAATGTCTAGTACATAAAAATTGGAACAGACATCTAAAAAATATTATAGAATTATTATAAAAAGTATTACATGTACATTAAATATTCTAATAAAACTTCACAAAAAAGTTCCAAAAAGATACAGTTATACCGAAAAAATACTGAAAAGACAATTAAAATATCGCAAAATTTTAGAAATGAATAAAAATTGAATCAAAAATTCATAAAAAGTTAAGCAAAACTTCAGAAAATCTTAGACCGACATAAATCCTAAAATTGGTTTCATTGGTATTACACGTATAATAAATATTCTTATAAAACTCCACAAATAAGTTCCAAGAAGATAAGATAATACACCAAAAAATACTGAAAAGTCAATTAGAATGTCGGAAAATTTTAGAAATGAATAAAAATTGAAAAGAAAATCCACAAAAAGTAAAGCAAAACTTCAGAAAATCTTAAAACGACTTAAATCATAAAATTGGTTTCATTGGTATTACACGTATAGTAAATATTCTAATAAAACTCCACAAAAGAGATCCAGAGATCCGGTAGTAATACACCAAAAAAATACTGAAAAGACAATTAGAATATCCGAAAATTTTAGAATAGATAAATTAGAAAATTCATAAAAAGTAAAGCAAAACTTCAGAAAATCTTAAAACGACATAAATCCTAAAATTGTTTCATTGGTATTACACGTATAATAAATATTCTAATAAAACTCCGCAAAAAAGTTCCTGAAAGATCCAGTAATATACCAAAAAATACTGAAAAGACAATTAGAATATGGGACAACTTTAGAAATGAATAAAAATTGAAACAAAAATCCACAAAAAGTAAAACAAGACTTCAGAAAACGCTAAATCGACGTAAATCCTAAAATTGGTTAAATTGGTATTACACGTATATTAAATATTCTAATAAAACTCCACAAAAAAGTTCCAAAAAGATAAAGTTATACCCCTAAAAATACTGAAAAGACAATTAGAATATCGGAAAATTTTAGCAATGAATAAAAATTCAAACAAAAATTCACAAAAAAGTAAATAAAAACTGAATCCTAAAACGACCTAAATCCTAAAATTGGTTTCATACAAAAAACAAGAATTATGAAAATCCTTGGAAATTTACTGAAATTTATAAAATATCTATAAATTTGCAATTTCTGCACATAAACATTCAACATGATACTCAAACTCAAAATTATTACTCAAACTAAACTTACTCAACTTAAAATTAACTCAAATATTAGAACATTCTAGTAATATATTAAACTTTCTAGTAAAATACCACAAAGAAGTTCTAGAAAGTTCCTAATAGTAATACTCCAGAAATTCTAAAAGAACCATTCAAATATTAGAGAATATTGAGCAATCAGTAAATAAAAATTGGAACAAAAGTCCACAGCAAAATGAAACTTCAGAGAATTGTAAAAAGACAAAATCGAATAACAAAAAATCAAGAATTATGAAAATCCATGAAAATTCAATGAAATGTACATAAAATCCACAAAATTGCAATTTCTCAACATCAAAATTCCAAAAGGAAACTCAAATAATTAAACAAATTTAGTAATATATTAGTTAGTAAACAAATCACAAATATTAAATTACATAATTGTTATGCATCGATATTATAATTTTCAAATCCTGTCTTTCAAATACAAATCAAAATTTCAAAAATTAGAGATCCTTTATCGTTCTATCTATATTTCCATATTTGTCGAACGATTCAAATCCTAAAATTGGTTTCATACAAAAAAACAAGAATTACGAAAATCTATGGAAATTTACTGAAATTTATGCAATATCTATAAAATTGCAATGTCTACACATAAAAATTCAACATGATAACTCAAATATTAGAACATTCTAGTAATATATTAAACCTTCTAGTAAAATACCACCAAGTTCTAGAAAGTTCCTAATAGAAATTAATAAACTCCAGAAATTCTAAAAGGACAATTCAAATATTAGAGAATTTTGAGAAATTAGTAAATAAAGAAATAAAGATGAAAGAACATCTTCATAAAGATGTGAACTAAAATTCACAGCAAGTAAAACGAAACTTCAGAATATTCTAAAAAGACAAAATTGAATGAAAATATTCAAGAATTATGAAAATGCCTGAAAATTCAATGAAATGTACATAAAATCCACAAAATTTCAAATTCTCGATATCAAAATTCGACAAGAAATTCAAAATATTAAATAGGTTTAGTAATATATTAGTTATTAAACGAAGTACAAATATTAAATTGCATAATTGTTATGCGTCGATATTATAATTTTCAAATCCTCTCTTTCAAATACAAATTAAAATTTCAAAAAATTGTCGAACGGCCTAAATCCAAAAATTGGTTTCATACAAAAAACAAGAATTACGAAAATCCATGGAAATTTACTGAAATTTATACAATATCTATAAAAATGCAATGTCTGCACATAAATATTCAACATGATAACTCAAATATTAGAACATTCTAGTACTATATTAAACCTTCTCGTAAAATACCACCAAGTTCTAGAAAGTTCAAAATAGTAATACTCCAGAAATTCTAAAAGAACCATTCAAATATTCGAGAATTTTGAGCAATCAGTAAATAAAAATTGGATCAAAAATCAACAGCAAAATGAAACTTCAGATAATTGTAAAAAGACAAAATCGAATAACAAAAATCAAGAATTATGAAAATTCATGAAAATTCAATGAAATGTACATAAAATCTACTAAATTGCAATTTCACGACATCAAAATTCGACAATAAACTCAAATATTAAACACATTTAGTAATATATCAGTTATTAAACAAGCTCATCTCATCTCATCTCATCTCATCTCATCTCATCTGATCTCATCTCATCTCATCTCATCTCATCTCATCTCATCTCCTCTCCTCTCCTCTCCTCTCCTCTCCTCTCCTCTCCAATCCTCTCCTCTCCTCTCCTCTCCTCTCCGCTCCTCTCCTCTCCTCTCCTCTACTCTCCGCTCCACACCACTCCTCTCGTGACCGTTTCGTGTCAGTTTGTGTTTTCATTTTGATTTCCTTTCCCTTTTCCGTTTGCCTTGACCTTTGTATTTTCCATTTCTTCATTTGAAAACATTGTCTACAAATAAATTATTCTTTGATTTTTATTACAAAAGGCAAAAATACACATCAAATAATAACAAACTACTGCTTCTATCTCTTCTCTTCTCTAATGTTCTCTTATATCATTTTATCTTCTCTTCTCTTATATCATCTTATCTTCTCTTCTCTTCGCTTCCCTCCCCTTCCCTTCCATTCCCTTCCCATCTCTTCTCTTCTCTTCCCTTCTCTTCTCTTCTCAGACTGTTCCGGTGTCTGTCGCCTCTACTGCATCTACATTTGCACATAATTAAAATTTCTTTCTTGTACTTTACCTTTTCCCTTTTATTTTCCTTTTACTTTGTGTGTTATTTTTGTTTTCAATTTCCTCTTCCTTATTCTTTTCGTTTTCGTTTTTCGTTTCATTATTGTTTTCGTTTTAATCTTCATTTTTGTTTCGGTTTTCCTTCTCAATTTTGTTTTCGTTTGTCTCCTTTCAGTTTCGTTTCCCTTTTCATTGTCCATGTCCTTTTCATTTTAGTTTTCCGTTGTTTTTTGTACATGTCCATTTAATTTTAGAAATCCGTTTCGTTTTAGATTTCGTTTTCGTCTTCATTTTTGTTTCGGTTTTCCTTCTCAATTTTGTTTTCGTTTGTCTGTTCCTTGTCCTTTCAGTTTCGTTTTCCCCTTCGTTTTCCTCTTCCGTTTCACTTTCGTTTTCATTTCCCTTGTCCATGTCCTTTTCATTTTAGTTTTCCGTTTGTTTGTATATGTCCTTTTAACTTTAGAAATCCGTTTCGTTTCAGTTTTTGTTTTCATTTTGTTTTCCTTTCCCTTATCCGTTTGCCTTGACCTTTGTATTTTTTACTTCTTCATTTCTGCTTCACTTCTTCTTGCACGTATTTTTACTCTTTAGGATTTAGTTTTTGTACCATCCCATATCATTTCATTGCTTATGTTTTAACTTTTATGCCCATTACTTTTCTGCTTTTGCGTTTTGTCGCTTCAAGATGGCGAATTTGTAATTGTCTTTTAACTCCTAGCAGACAATTGAGAATTTATCACTTAATTAATTTCTGATTGATCAATTATTTGCAAATAACTACAAGTTATTGGTCCATTTGGTTCAGAAAATGATAGCAGGTGTAGCAAAGGTCTTCCCTTTGCCACACCATTCTGCTACTTATCTCTTTTCATCCTTTTGATCGTTGCTACTTCTATATCTGCACATGGTACATATTTCATGTTTGGTCTCTTGCTTTTTCTTTCAATTCCTCTATCCAGATTCCTCTTACTTCCTTCTTTGTATTTCTATACTTTGTGCTTGATACAAGTCATTGGTTGATTTGGTTCAGAAAATGATAGCAAGCAGAAAATGATAGCAGATCTTCCCTTTGCAATACCGTTCTGCTATTTATCTCTTTTCATACTTTTGTCCGTTGCTACTTCTATATCTGCACATGATATATATTTCATGTTTGATCCCTTGCTGTTTCTTTCAATTCCTCTGCTCTAGTTTCCTCTTACTTCCTCCTTTGTATTTCTATCCTTTGTATTTGATACAAGTCATTGGTTCATTTGGTTCAGAAAATGATAGCAAGCAGAAAATGATAGCAGATCTTCCCTTTGCAATACCCTTCTGCTATTTATCTCCTTTCATCCTTTTGTCCGCTGCTACTTCTATATCTGCACATGATATATATTTCATGTTTGGTCTCTTTCTTTTTCTTTCTATTCGTCTACCTAATTTCCTCTTACTTCCTCCTTTGTATTTCTAGTCTGCACTTCAATATTCATAATAGATATCATGACGATGGTGATTTTTCCTCGTAATACCAGTTTGTGCGTTGTTGTTATTAACAAATAAAATAACAAAAGCCTGTATTATTAAAATACAATAATAAGGTGCTTAAATGCTCGTTTACTGTTTTCTTGTGGAATATCAGAAAATAACCATAATCTCGATTTTGCGATGTGATTGCAGCAATTATTGATATTAATAACACAGATTGATGACTTAATCGTCTCTGCTGCACAAGCAAATTACAATCACCGGCATGCACCTTTGCCCCTGCACAGCGTTAATTACCACCGGTAATTGCTCTAATTAAATCACACAGACACCCGTTCATCTTGAACCATTGGAGTCCCCTCGTCCACCACAATTACGTCTAATGAAAATAATTTGTTTTTGCGCAACACCATTCCTCGTTGCGTGGTCTTAATGGGGTTCCGAAACAAAAAAAAAGGCGCATTTAAACGAGTTTTTGCGGAAAACTTATGGTAAACGGTTTGGCTCGCTATGGAGAATGGCCGAGGAAGTTGCACAATCCATGGGGATTGAGTTGTGATGTTTGAATGGAATGAAAGTAGCCGTGGCCTTCGAGAACGACACGCCGAAATTTGCAATTAAAAGTGAATTGGTTTCGAGAAGAGGTTAATGCGTTTGTTCGCAGAAGTTTGAGGATTGAATGAAATTTAATGCGAAAATTCAAAATAGGAGGCAGATATGAGAATACCAAAATGTTACATTTTGAAATAAAAAAATGAACGTAACGAAGATTTCAAATTATGACATAAAACTGCTACGAAAACGACAAAATTTAGTTTAAAGTTTATTTTTTCAAAATATTATTAATGACGATACGTGTCGCAGTGAAATATAGACATATGATGAAAATATGCCAAATTATCTTTTTCGAGTTTCTTTTCAAAATATTTCCAATTACGATACGTGTCGCAGTGAAATATAGAAATATGATAAAATTATGCCAAATTATCTTTTCAGATATCGCTGTTTGTGTGTTCACTCATTGCTGGGGTGAAGTGTGGAGGATATGGACTGTTGGGAGGCCTTACCAACGACGTATATGGCTCAGGATATGGGGGTGGCATAGGCAGCACGTTGGGAGGCGGCTATGGGGGCGGCTACGGCGGCAGCGGCATCGGCAACACCATAGGAGGTGGCTATGGGGGCTACGGAGGAGGCTACGGAGGCAACTCCGGCTACGGAGGTTACAATAACGTGGGAGGCTACAGACCAGGTTATTATCGGCCAGATTTCTATCGACCAGGTTTCTTTCCAGCAGGTATCATCCTCATGAACATTCTTTATCACTTACACAAACTAAACCAAATAACGACAGTTGATGGTAATAATCGTTACAAAATATGGTACTGTATAACGTATCTTAAGACAATATTTACTAAATAATAATCACATAACCAATATAACATATTGCTAATGAAGCATTGTGGGATATTTACGATTTTAGTAGAAGAATTTCATGAATAAAAGAAGGCCGGAATAACAGCGGCAGTAAAATTTTAATACTAATCGTATATTTCATTAAGACTCTGTAAATTTAAATTTTGACGAATTTTGACAGTTGCTGTTGAAAATATGACAGATTTTGACAGTTCCAGTTGAAAATATTACCGAATATGACAGCTACAGTTCAAAATATCAGAAATATCGACAGCTACATTTCAAAATATCAAAAATATACAAATTAGCAAGCTACAGTCGAAAATATTATAAATTTTGTCAGTTACAGGCGAATTTTGATAGTTGCCGTTGAAAATATGATATATTTTGACAGTTCAAGTTGAAAATATAACCTTTCACAGCTGATGATAAAACTTCGCAGATTATGACTGTTACCGAATCTGCTGCGTATCGAAAGATACAATTAAAAATATGACAAATATTGTCAGTGACAGTTGAAAATTTGACCAATTTTGTCAGTTAGGGTTGACTACATAATACATTTTAATAATAATAATAATAGTTAATTCGTGCTATTCCCAGGATGGGTTACATACATCATAAGAGAGATATTCAAAATATTGAATAGATACAATTAAAAATTTTGACACTACAGTTGAAAATATTACAGATTTTGACAGTTGTAGTTGAAAATATTACCCAATATCACAGTTGCAGTTCAAAATATAATGAACTTGACAGCTACAGTTCAAAATATCAGAAATATCGACAGCTACATTTCAAAATATCATAAATATGCAAATTAGCAGTCTACAGTTGAAAATACTATAAATTTTGTCAGTTACAGACGAATTTTGATAGTTGCCATTGAAAATATGACATATTTTGAGAGTTCCAGTTGAAAATACAACCAATTTGGATACAGTTTCATATGAATATTTAAAATATTTGACGAGTTCATTAAATTTGGCAAATTTCGACAATTGGAGTTAAAAGGTTGAGAGACTTTCACAGCTGATGACAAAAACTTCGCAAATTATGACAGTTACAGTTAAAATTTCAAAATTTGACAGCTACAGTTGGAAATATAACAAATCTTGACAATTACCGTTGGAAATTTGACAAATTTTGACAGTTCCAAATGAAAATATGACAAATTTGGATACAGTTTCAGATGAAAATTAAACAGATTTAACTAGTCATGAAATATGACACATGACGACAAATTATTAAACATTTTAAAGACTTTCAAAGCTGATGATAAAAACTTCAGAAATTTTCACTTTTACAATTAAATTTTTTTGATACTGTAGTTGAAAATATGACAGATTTTGATAGTTACAGTTGAAAATATGACAAATTTGGATACAGATTCAAACGAAAATTAAACAGATTTAACGAGTCATCAAGTTTGGCAGATTACGACAATTCTTTAAACATTTTAAAGGCTTTCACAGCTGGTGATAAAAACTTCTCAGATTTTCACAGTTACAATTAAAAATATGATAAATTTTGACAGTTGCAGTTGAAAATATTACAGATTTATATAGTTACAGTTGAAAATATGCTTCGTATCGACAGATACAATTAAAAATATGACAAATAATGTCAGTGACAGTTGAAAATTTGACTAATTTTGGCAGTTAGGCTTGAATAAATAATACATTTTAAAAATAATAATAATAATAGATTATTCATGCTATTCCCGGAATGGGTTACATAAGTCATAAGAGAGATATTCAAAATATAAAGTAGTTACAATTAAAAAAATTCACACTGCAGTTGAAAATATGACAGATTTTGACAGTTGCAGTTGAAAATATTACCGAATATGACAGTTACAGTTCAAAATATAATGAACTTGACAGCTACAGTTCAAAATATCAGAAATATCGACATCTACATTTCAAAATATCATAAATATACAAATTAGCAAGCTACAGTCGAAAATACTATATATTTTGTCAGTTACAGACGAATTTTAACAATTGCCGTTGAAAATAAGACATATTTTGACAGTTTCAGTTGAAAATATAACCAATTTAGAAACTTGGAACTTCATATGAATATTTAAAATATTTGACGAGTTCATTAAATTTGGCAAATTTCGACAATTGGAGTTAAAAGTTTTAGAGACTTTCAGCTGATGATAAAAACTTTTCAGATTTCGATAGTTACAGTTAAAATTTTAAATACTGACGGCTACAGTTGAAAATATAACAAATCTTGACAATTACCGTTGGAAATTTGAAAAAAATTAACAGTTCCAGATGAAAATATCACAAATTTGGATACAGTTTCAAATGAAAATTAAACAGATTCAACGAGTCATAAAATTTGGCAAATTACGACAATTCTTCAGACATTTTAAAGACATTCTCACCTGATGATAAAAATTCCACAGATTTTCAGTTACAATTAAAAATATGATTAATTTTGACAGTTGCAGTTGAAAATATTACAGATTTCTATAGTTACACTTGAAAATAGCTTCGTAACGACAGATACAATTAAAAATATGACAAATATTGTCAGTGACAGTTGAAAATTTGACTAATTTTGGCAGTTAGGAAAAAAACCGAAAAACGAAATAAAAATCGGGCAATCGGGAAAAGTTTTCCGTACGTGGTTCTAAAAATGATATTTCGCACAGAAAAAATCAAAGTTCGTAAAAAAAAATTCCGAGCGTAGTTCTTAAAATGCCATTAGCGCACGGAAAAAAATCGAAGATTGGGAAAAGTTTTCCGTGCTCTGTTCAGAAGATCCCACCTTTACGTCATTGTAAAAACGGATGAAAATAAGGTGTTTCCAGATAAATATAATAAAAAAGCTATTTCAATATTGGACTGCCAATATTGAAATAGCTTCTTTAGACTGATAGATAGATAGCAGTTTTTAGACTGCGAAGAATATTTAGTTTTTATTAAAATGCCACCTTTACGTCATTGTAAAAACGGACGAAAATAAATATATAAATAATGTATAAATAAATATATTCCAGATAAATATAATAAAAAAAGCTATTTCAATATTGGACTGCCAATATTGAAATAGCTTTTTTAGATTGATAGATAGATAGCAGTTTTTAGACTGCTAAGAATATTTAATGTTTACTAAAATACCACCTTTACGTCATTGTAAAAACGGACGAAAACAAGGTGTTTTCAGATAAATATAATAAAACAGCTATTTCAATATTGGTAGTATAAGGATATTTAATTTTTACTATTTCAACTGGGGATTTTAAAGAAGATTGAAAAGGTATTTCAATATTGGCAGTCTAAGAATATTTAATGTTTGCTATTTCAACTGGGGATTTTAAAGAATATTGAAAAGCTATTTCAATATTGGCAATCTAAGAATATTTAATTTTTACTTTTTCGACAGGGAATTTTTAAGATTTTTATTTTATATTATTGTGAACAAATTTTAAATTTAAATAAATTTAATATAGTTAGAAGCTGAAAAAGAATAGTGGCTGAGGGGTGGGAGCTTGAAATTTCTTCTCTGATTGATAATTTAAAAATAAAAATTGGGAGCTTGAACATTCTTCTCTAATTGATAATTTAAAAATTAAAAAAATTAAAAAAAAGTCCGAGCATTTTTTCCAAATATTTGTCTCAAAAATTTGATTGATTTTATCAGGTACATTCGAAACTTCATGTATATTATTGTTATTGCGGGTAAGTAAAAAATCGATAAATGCAACAGCAACTTTCATACTTGATTGTTTTTTCGTCATTTATTATAATATTATTTTATTGTGTTGTTTTCTAATCCTTTCTTAATTCTATTATAAATTAAGAAAGGATTAGAAAATGAAAACCACTTATCGTGAGATCTGTCAAATGTCATACTTATGTAAAAAAAAAAAAAAAATTGTTGCTCTTGCAGAGAGTTGAAAATAGAGAATGATGCATTTAAGGAGTTGCATTTATCGAATTTTCACTGTATTATTAATTAATAACACTTTTCAAACAAGAAGTAGTATTAAAATTTGTAAGTGAGAATTACATAAACGAGACCATTAACCGTGTCAACGCACTAAATATATTATTTAATGGTGTGTTCAACGTCCTGGCCGACTTTGCTTGCCGAGCGAAGGAGAAAGTCAACGGGAAAAACCAAAATATTGCAGTCATCCTACGCCCTTACACATTTGGAACGTTGGATTTCATAACTGCGAAGAGATTGAATCAGCGCAACGGTTTCATAACAGGCGATTGCCATTGAATTATTCCATTGAATTATTCTTCGTGTCAGTAATTTGAAAATCACATCAATGTTTCTTCTTTTTCGACAATTGCCTATCAACTTCTGGATTTTCGCGATAGCAAGTTTTTTTTTTGTTACTGAATCCTGGCTACCTAGTAATTTGAAAATCACATCAATGTTTCTTCTTTTTCGACAATTGCCTATCAACTTCTGGATTTTTGGCGATGGCAAGTTTTTTTTTTTGCTACTGAATCCTGGCTGCCTGTTATATCTGCATATATTTCCGTTTCAATGCTTTAAAGTTTTTAGGTTTTTAGGTTTTTAGGCAGTTTTAAGATTTTTAGGCAGTTTTTAGGGAGTTTTTAGGCCATAGCTCCTATTTCATCAACCTCGATTTTAAATGTTTTAATATATTTCGATTTTAATTGTCATAATCAATAATAATTGAACCTGACAATTATTGTCAAACTACGTATATTTATTTATTTTTTAAATTTATTTATACAAAAATATCTATTATATCTGATGTTGATTTATCCAATCAACTTAATAACATTGGAGTATCTGTAATTTCTTCATTTGTCACTCATAAAATCTTAAACATACGAAGATGTTTTTGTTTTTTGAAAAAAACCATAGTTTTTGTGTTTGTGGCAGTTAGAAATCATTAAAACAAACAACTTTTCTTAGTTAAAATTTTTGAATTGGAGCCCAAGTTCATAGTTATTGGCGTTCTTTTGTTTTTCGAAAAATCGTCATTACTCCCTTATTTTAAGGAATATTTAAAAAATACAAACACGTTCAACATGCGCTTTCGGTTCTCTAAAACATTTGTATATACAATTATTTTCTATTTTATCAAATAACAAAATGGCGACCGATCAAAAATTTCTAAGCAAGATATTTTGAAAACCAATCGATCGATTTTTAAAAATAAAACATTTATAAAATCCTTGTACTATTTTATAACATTTGTCTGTTTTGATAATTATGCATTTTTATACACAAATTATGCAAAATGCGCACACAAATGATAAACGTGACAGAAACTTTTCAAGATGAAGCAGAAATTTCTGAAGAACAAGATCAAAAAGTATTTAAATTTGAACGTACAAACTAGAAAACACGTGCCTCAACTTGTTTAATGGCCTAACTTAAGGTGAGCCTACTTTGTTTTTAAATGATTGCTGCAGTTTGTTAAAATTTATCTTGTAATTCAATCTGAATAACAACTTTTTTTGGACAGATCGAAAAAAATGTTTCAGACAAATGTTTTAAGGATTTCATAAATGTTTTATTTTCAAAAATCAATCGAGTGATTTTCAAAATATCTTGTTTCGAAATTTTTCTTCGGTCGCCATTTTGTTATTTGATAAAATAGAAAATAATTGTAAATACAAATGTTTTATAGAACCGATAGCGCATGCTGAACGTTTTTGTATTTTTTAAATATTCCTTAAAATAAGGGAGTAATGACGATTTTTCGAAAAACAAAAGAACGCCAATAACTATGAACTTGGGCTCCAATTCAAAAATTTTAACTAAGAAAAGTTGTTGGTTTCAATGAGTTCTATCTGCCCTTTTCGGGTGTTACAACTTAGTATTAACATCCTGTATATATGTATATATATATATATATATATATATATATATATATATATATATATATATGTATATATATATTTATTTAAACAGAGGAGAGTACAAAGAACTAACATTAACACATCAAACAAAGAAGAAAAACACAAAAAAGAACTACCCAGAAATACAGGGTGATTCATTGGGAAATGCGCAGTAATGGTAGATGCGGCACCCAGAGGTGATTCTAAATAAACTATATTTTATGGGTCTATCGTTCTTTATAACCAATATACAGGGTGATTTATTAATATCGCCCCCATTTTCAAATAATCATAACTTACGAACCACCCTATAAATTTTTGTAATGTTTGGTACGTATGTTCTTTGTCCACTGTAGTGTCGATTAACATTATAAATGAAAATCTTATTCTAGGTCCGGCCTTAAAAAAATTAATAGGTAGGTTTCGACTCGAAACAACACACTGTATAATAATATTTTAAAGTTATGTTTGCATAATTGGAAAGAGCAGAAAAAATTAAGTAACACTGAATGTATTTGAATAAGCCAATTATTTGGAAATTAGCAGTTTCAACCTTCAGATTTTTGTTGATGACATTGACGGCTATAGCAGATGACATACAGGGTGTTAATACTAAGTTGTAACACCCGAAAGTGGCAGTTAGAACTCATTAAAACAAACAACTTTTCTTAGTTAAATTTTTTGAATTGGAGCCCAAGTTCATAGTTATTGGCGTTCTTTTGTTTTTCGAAAAATCGTCATTACTCCCTTATTTTAAGGAATATTTAAAAAATACAAAAACATTCAACATGCGCTTTCGGTTCTCTAAAACATTTGTATATACAATTATTATCTATTTTATCAAATAACAAAATGGCGACCGATCAAAAATTTCTAAGCAAGATATTTTGAAAACCAATCGATCGATTTTTAAAAATAAAACATTTATAAAATCCTTGAACAATTTTATAACATTTGCCTGTTTTGATAATTATGCATTTTTATACACAAATTATGCAAAATGCGCACACAAATGATAAACGTGACAGAAACTTTTCAAGATGAAGCAGAAATTTCTGAAGAACAAGATCAAAAAGTATTTAAATTTGAACGTACAAACTAGAAAACACGTGCCTCAACTTGTTTAATGGCCTAACTTAAGGTTAGCCTACTTCGTTTTTAAATGATTGCTGCAGTTTGTTGAAATTTATCTTGTAATTCAATTTGAATAATAACTTTTTTGGACAGATCGAAAAAAATGTTTCAGACAAATGTTATAATATAGTTTAAGGATTTCATAAATGTTTTATTTTCAAAAATCAATCGGGTGATTTTCAAAATATCTTGTTTCGAAATTTTTCTTTGGTCGCCATTTTGTTATTTCATAAAATAGAAAATAATTGTAAATACAAATGTTTTAGAGAACCGATAGCGCATGCTGAACGTTTTTGTATTTTTTAAATATTTCTCAAAATAAGGGAGTAATGACGATTTTTCGAAAAATAAAAGAACGCCAATAACTATGAACTTGGGCTTCAATTCAAAAATTTTAACTAAGAAAAGTTGTTTGTTTCAATGAGTTCTAACTGCCATTTTCGGGTGTTACAACTTAGTATTAACACCCTGTATATGCAACAAATACCAACCATCACCATGTTAACTATGGAAAATGACATCCACTCGAACCTTCACCATAAAATGAATGCAAATATTTCTCTTTAATTCCGCATTGATATGCAGGTATTATAAAGAAAACAACGTATGATATACGTGCATAAGGGTGTTTCAAGCACTGCGCCGTTAAAAGCACTCCGCTTCGATTCGTGCTCTTATGCCTGGCCAGTATTCTGTTAACGCTCTCTTATGCACATGTATCATAACATACTATTTTATATCCATTGTAAACATTTCATAATCAGAGCATTGTGTCATCAACATCAATGCACACGTTAACTACTAATCAGGCACTTATTTAGGTTACAATACTTCAGGATACCGTCCAGGATATTCAGGATACCGCCCAGGATACTCAGGCTATGATGGTGCCAGGCCAGGATATCGTCCTGGATACGGTGGAGGCGGCATCGGCGCCGGCGGCGGTTATGGAGGATATGGTGGAGGATACGGAGGCTACCCAGGTTCCACCATTGGAGGCGGTTATGGTGGACAAGGCGGCTATGCTGGTGGATACGGAGGAGGCTACCCAGGTTCTGGGATTGGAGGCGGTTACGGAGGTGGCAACAATTTCGTAGGGTACGGTGGTGGATATAATGGGTACGGTGGATATGCTGGGTATGGAGGAACTGGGTTCTTCCATAAAAAATAAATCCATGTGATTGAATTATGTAAGTTATGTGATATCGAGGTGTAAAATGCTATCTTCTTGTGTACACATATTTTATAACAGTATACGTTTTTCATAAAATTCTTGTAGAATTATCCGAAAATCAGAAAGCAGAAGCTTCAAACTCCTTATTATTGGTTATTTGGAAACTAGTAGTTTCAACCTTTAGTATTTTGTTGATGACATTGACAGCTATAGCATATGACATTTATGCAGAAATGCCAACCATCTCCATGCTAACGATGAAAAATGACATCCACTCGTACCAACCTTGTAAAATGAACGTAAATATTTCTATAACGGAATTTTGACGAAATTATTTTATTTCAAAACAAAAAAAAAAGGATAACATAATTAAAATGCAACTCTAGTCAATAAAATGTTGAATTTCATTGGATATATCTAGAATATCGCACATTTAAATATTTTCATATAAGATATAAGCATTTTCCAAAGTTTGGGGTTGAAATAAGATGTTTTTTTAATAATTGGGAATTTGTTTTTTGTTTGCATGTCCTGAATTTAATCATTATGGACATTTAAAGTGGGTGTTTAGTTTTATGTGAAATATTCCAAATAAATATAGAATTTAGCAATATTTTTACTGTAATTAAATATTTGTACACATATGTCGATAGTTGTTTACATCTCGTGCGATATTATTTATTTCGATTTTGAATGTTCATTACACATTAACTGCCAAATCTACACAATTGTCGCCTTTTATACGAAAATTTGTAATGTATATTATTATAGACTTGAATTGTTATTAAAACGAATTTTTTTAAGTAAATCTGACTGAGTTTTATTACCATTATTATTACCTTTTGCCACGATGTCAATGACCTTGCCAGAGCCGGGCCTAGAGGAATTTTCACCTGAGGCAGGAGAATATACAGGGTGTCTCCTAAAAAAAACGTCGCTGACCATAACTCCTTTATTTATTGACCGATATCAAAAAAACAAAAACAAGATTAAATGGCTCCACGTGTTCTACAAAGGGGCCCTAATTTTGTTTTTTTTGCAAAATCAATTTTCATTTCAGCAATAATCAACTTTTTGTTTTTTCAAATGGTTACATATATTTTCTCTTCTTTTTTCTAATACAGATTATTTTTCTGAATCGAAAGATGTATAATAAGTTGGCTATGTAACCATTTGAAAAATAAAAGTTGACTATCGCTGAAATGAAAATTGATTTTGCAAAAAAAAATAAAAATTAGGGCCCCCTTTATAGAAAATGTAGAGCCATTTAATCTTGTTTTTGTTCTTTTGAAATCGGCCAATAAATAAAGGAGTTATGGCCAGCGGCGTTTTTTAGGATACACCCTGTATATAGGGGTGCAAAATTGTATTTGCACGTTTTTACAAAACTACATTTTGTGTTGAGTTTCAGCCTATACTTATTCCCAAATTTTCCACAGTTTTTCAATACGAACTTTTCTAACAGAAAATGATAAAAGTTAAGAACAAGCAATCTTTAGTTTATTCTGAACATTTGTTTAAATTCTTGAATACGGTGATAATCGATTCGATAATCGATTAATCGAAAATCGAATTTTGTATATAATTTTGCAGGTTTTGAGAAAATCAATGTTTTATGAAGTTGAGTTTCAGCAGTATTCAGCTATACTTATTACTAAATTTTCCACAGTTATTCAATACAAACTTTTCTAGCAGAAAATGATAAAAAATTGAGAACAAGCAATCTTTAGTTTATTCTGAACATTTGTTTAAATTCTTGAATGCGGGGTGATAATCGAGATTTTGTAGATAATTTTGCAGGTTTTAAGAAAATCAATATTTTATGAAGTTGTGTCAAAATTAAATATTTATATATATATATATATATATATATATATATATATATATATATATATATATATATATATATATATATATATATATTTAAACTCACTCGTGGGTCAGCTATTATTTCTATTAGCTATTGCTTTAAAGTGTTCGTTTTGGATCGCATTTTATTGTTACATATTTATGTGTTTTCTATTTTTTTTTTGTAATTTGACATGTGTAAAATATACTGGAATTCTGACACAGTAAATTGAATTTAAAATAGGACAAGTAAAAAAAAATTTTGAATGGCACAAGTAAAAAAAAAGCATTAAAATATTATATATTTTATTTTAGATTATAAAACATAGAAACCATAGTTCTTAATTTTCTTTAGTCACTGTTATTTTTTTGTAAAAATGCTTATTATTTGATTGTTGTAAGTTTTTAATAGGAATTTATATTGGGAAATCTTTGGATTTATTGAAATATCTGCAGAAATTTGATCATTATTGCGAAATTTGTAGAGATCTTAAATATAATTGAGAAATCAGAGGAATGATTGAAAAATCTCTCGAAATTTGACATTACATATTTAGAAATGTATTGATACTTTTTTTAAATTCCCGACAAATTTGGAAAATGAAAAATGATTATCTAAATCAATATTTAGAAATATCTTCATATTTTTTAAAGTATCGACAAATTTGGAGAATGAAAAAATATGAGTAATATATGTCGATCATTTTGCATTTTTTGATCTCGAAAATATCTCTCAAAATGTTGAAATCTCGAAATTCATTAGAAAATCGTGGCTATTATTAAGCAATCTCTGGAATTATTGATATTTATTAGGAAATCTGTGAAATTTGAAATATTGAAAATACCAATTTGCATTTCTTTATCTCGAAATGATCTCCAGATTATTGGGAAATTTGTAGAAATCTCCAAAAATATTGAGAAATCGTATAAATTATAGGGAAATCTCTCGGAATCTTGCTAAAATTTAAAAATGTTTAGATATTTCAAGAATCATGGAAAAATTTGTAGAATGAAAAAAAAATAATCGGGTCAATCGTCTGAACCAATTTGATTTTTCTGATTTTAATGAACTCGAAATTATTGAAAAATCTCTCGCAATTTTGGAAACTAATTAAAAATAGAATAGAATTTTTTACTTATGCGTGTCATTACCTGACTTGCACAAGTCATACAATTACAATACTTTCTTCTGTATATTCGGTATATTCTTTATTCTGTACGAATCTGATTAAATCTCGAATATTATTAAGAAATCTTGGAAATAATTGAGAAATTTCTAGAAATCTTAGTATTGTAAAATCTATAGAAATTCGGATAATTATTTTGAAATCTGTATAAATCTCGAACAAAATTGAAAAATGTTGGAAATGATTGAAAAATTTATAGAAATTTTAATAATGAAAAAAATTGACAAATCATTAAATATTAATTAAATGGAATACTAATTTAATGGAAAATAATGGAAATGATTGGCCAATCTCCTGATACTACTTAGAAATGACTAAGTAGATATTTTAAGAATTATCAAGAATTTTGGAGAATGAAAAGTGTATGTAATAATCGTGCAAACCAATTTGCATTTCCTGATTTTATTGATCTCAAAATTATTGATTAATTATGAAAATATTGGAAAATCATCTCTTGAAATCATGTTATTAAATGAGAAATCTACAGAAATCAATAAGAATTATTGAGAATGTCTCCACTTTTTAAAAGAAAGGAAAATAATGGAAGATATGGGAAAATCTCTTTATACTACTTAGAAACGACTAAGTAGATAATTTGGGAATTATTAAGAATATTGGAGAATGAAAAGTGTATGTAATAATCGTGCCAACCAATTTGCATTTTCTGATCTCAAAATTATTGAAAAATCATGAAAATATTGGAAAAACATCTCACGAAATCATGATAATAAATGAGAAATCTACAGAAATCAATAAGAATTATTGAGAATGTCTCCACTTTTTAAAATGAAGGAAAATAATGAAAATTATTGAAAAATCTCTTTATACTACTTAGAAACGACTAAGTAGATAATTTAAGAATTATCAAGAATTTTGGAGAATGAAAAGTGTATGTAATAATCGTGCCAACCAATTTGAATTTTCTGATCTCAAAATTATTGAAAAATCATGAAAATATTGGGAAATCATCTCACGAAATCGTGATAATAAATGAGAAATCTAGAGAAATCAATAATATTGATTGAGAATGTCTCCACTTTTTAAAAGAAAGGATAAGTATTTTTGAAAAAAAAAGAGTGTGAAGAGAATTAAGAGCACTACAATAATTAGGCGTGAAAATTGTCATTAATAATTCTTAAAATGTTGAAAGTTGTCGGTAATTTTTCTAATATATGAAAAAATTCAAATATAGTTTGCAAACATTTAATTTTTTTCCAAGTTATCTACAATTTGATAATTCAATGTTACATTTTTTTGTTAAACAAAATAGTTACAATTTTTGCAATTTCCATCATTTTAATGATATTTCTGTTATTTTTTTAAAATATTTTTCCAATGCGTCTTAAAACGTTTAGTAATTATTGTCAAATGTCTGAAAACTATTAGTAATTTTGCTAAAATGTCATAGATTTTTAATGTTGCAAAAATTCTGCTAAAAAAGACTGCTACTGATTTTAATCAAACATTTTGAAATGGTGATATCTAATAATTTTAAGGTAACAATATAAAGACATTGTTTTAAATTTTCAATCCAAGGCACTAAAATGTCTTAAAATCGGTAGTAATATTGCTTAAATATCTGTAAATGCCAGAAATAATTGTTAAAATGTCGAAAATTACCAGTAATAATTTTCAAAATGTCAGTAAATTAAAACAAAAAACAAAAATTTGGTTAGAAAACATTTGATATTTTGTGGTTTGTTACATTCTTGAATCTTACATGTTTTGTTAAACAAAATATGTAGTTACGAATTCTGCAATTTTGGTGCTTTTAAACATTAACTTTTTTATATATTTTGTCATAAAATGTATCTTAGATCCGATTGTAAAAATAATTAGTAATACTTACAACGTTTCAAAATTGCCAGAAATATATGTCAAAACAACTGACATTTGTAAAAAATGTATGAAATATTTTTGCCTAATACTTTCAGTAATAGGTAAAATTAAACGCAGATTACTTTGTTTATATCACTTGAGTATATTAAATCGTTTCAGTAATGATTGTCAACTGTCTATAAATTATCAGTAATTATGCTAAAATGTCATATATTTTAAATGTTGCAAAAATTACTGAAGACTGCTACTAATATTAATAAAATATTTTGAAATGGTGATTTCTAATAATTTTAAGATAACAATTTCATGACATTGTCTTAAATTTTCTGTCCAGGGTACGAAAATGTCTTAAAATCGGCAGTAATATTGCTTAAATATCTGTAAATTGCACCAAAAAAATGTTAAAATGTCGAAAATTAACAGTAATAATTTTCAAACTGTAAGTATATTACAACAACAACAAAAAAATGGTTAGAAAACATTTGTTATTTTGTGGTTTGTTACATTCTTGAATCTTACATGTTTTGTTAAACAAAATATGTAGTTACAAATTCTGCAATTTTGTTGATTTTAAACATTATTTTTTTTTAAATATTTTGTCATAAAATGTATCTTAGATCCGATTGTAAAAATAATAAGTAATAATAGTTAAAATATTTTAAATACCAGTAATATTTGTCAAAACAGCTGACATTTATCAAAAACTGTCTGAAAAATGTCAGCAATTTTACTAAAATTGAAATAATCCAATTCGTTTAGCAGATATATATTTTTTTATTTACTGCTACATTGATCAAAAAAAGTCTAACTAGATGATCTACAATTTATATCTTTACAATTTATAACTTTTTATGTCTTGCAATAAAATGTATCTTAGATCCGATTGTACATAAAAATAATAAGTAATAATAGTTAAAATGTTTCAAAATTGCCAGTAATATTTGTCAAAACAACTGACATTTATTAAAAACTCTCTGAAAAATGTCAGTAATTTTACTAAAATAGAAAAAATCCAATTCGTTTAGCAGATATATTTTTTTTTTATTTACTGCTACATTGATCAAAAAAAAGTCTAACTAGATGATCTACAATTTATAACTTTTTATATCTTGCAATAAAATGTATCTTAGATCCGATTGTACATAAAAATAATAAGTAATAATAGTTAAAATGTCTCAAAATTGCCAGTAATATTTGTCAAAACAACTGACATTTATCAAAAACTGTCTGAAAAATGTCAGAAATTTTACGAAAATTGAAAAATTCGAATTCGTTAGGCAGAGATTGAATTTTTTTATTTACTGCTACATTGCACAAAAAAAATCTAACTAGATGATTTACAATTTATATCTTTACAATTTATAACTTTTTATATCTTGCAATAAAATGTATCTTAGATCCGATTGTACATAAAAATAATAAGTAATAATAGTTAAAATGTTTCAAAATTGCCAGTAATATTTGTCAAAACAACTGACATTTATCAAAAACTGCCTGAAAAATGTCAGTAATTTCATCAAATTAGAAAAAATCTAATTCATTTAGCAAAGCTTTATTTTTTTATTTACTGCTACATTGCACAAAAAAAGTCTAACCAGATGGTCTGAAGTTTACATAATACATATTTCTTATTGCAATATTTTAAAATGATGATTTCTAATAATTTTAACCTAACGATTTTAAGCAAATCATTACTGAAAATATCAAGTTTTGTTATAAACGCGTTCATATTTTTAAACATGGTTAATACAACTTTGTGAGTAATTGTAGACGGCAAATAATATTTAGAATAATGATGCTTTTATAATAATATTGAAATCACTAATTGTTTACATTGTCAATGTTTACTTCATATATAAGTACCGATAATTGAAAAAACAATATTATTTGATTAGCAATTTATTTTTAATTCTGACCCAGATCTAGATAAAAAATGATTAATTAGCCGGAAGAACGGTGAACTAAATACACTTTAGTATCCACGTGTGGAATTAATTTAATCCAGGTTTTGAGATTAATGCCTACACCAATTATTAATTATGTAGAGTTGTGGTGCCATCCAAATTAGATTCGAATATAAATTTTCCGTAAAATATAGATGTGATCAATTTTAATGCAGCTGTGAAAAGCACAGTTGCGGTTGATAAATCTAAATAATTTCTACTACCTCCGTCAGTTAAGGCTCTGATTTATCAATGCATTTATACATGGCCATAATAATTATGTAATAAAATAAGCCGATCAAAGCGACATACGATAAAGAAACCAATGCGGATATTAAATTTAATGTATAAATATGCGTACAAATTTGAATAACCTAATTCACAGTACATAATTGGAAATTCCGACGAATCACCTAGCCTACAATGAATATCGATATAATATATCTCGAATCCGTGCTCCTGAGCGTAATTACATAACAGATTAAAAGAGCGAAGAAAACTCTCTCTCTCGGCTCAATCTGCATCCGCAACGGCAGTCCTGAGCAGAGCTCTGATGCACAAACTACTCCAAAATCGAGTAAAGTGTAATATGAGAGTAGGATTTAATTTAGTCTTTATAGTGACGCGCAAATTGCAAATCGGTGCGACGAAAGTGAATCAAGTTATTCGAATTAATCGCGGAGCTTCGAGATCCATAAGGCATGGAGAGCAAAGTAAGTGTGCGATTTATAAGTGTAACGCTTTTTAATTTCCGATGCAAAGAAAGAGACGTTGACCTTTAGTATTAAGGCATGGCAATGAGGAGTGACATATTTAGATCTCAATGTAATTATATTAAAAAATTAAAAAAAAAAATGACTTCAAACTGACATAACACAAAAAACCCAAAATCAACTTTGAATACATATAATAAATTACAAAAACATACCCCTAATGATGGCCAAATTTTAAGCAGAAACTAGTCGGGATAAATAAATAAATAAATAAATATTATAAAATACCCATAAGTAAACTCTGTTCCGTTTTTATTTTTAACTATGTTGGCTCTGTTAGGGTGACAGTATTGTTGGCCAATGTAAATATGTCACTAGACTTGAAAAAAATAGGTTATATTAAAAAAAAAGAGGTTATATTTGTTGACAGTTGCTATCAAATTGAGTATCTATTGAGTACAGAATTTATTTGCTATTTTTATAAATTATAAATAATAATATAATAATATTATTATAATAAAGAAAATAAATAAAATTTATAAAGAATAACACAAGAATGTTAAGCTATTACTAGACAAACCTTCAAAAAGTTCGCGAAGAGTTTGAAAGGAAGCTATATTTTTGTTTAGAAAACAATGAAAGCCATATGCAACATTTACTTGAACACGTTATTTGAATTTAATACATTGCACACTTTTGCACTTAATTTGCACTTAATTCCAAAACTAGTTCATCAAATCGTATTTTTAAGAGCTTTCCAACGATGTAACACAAGTAAGGGAGTGCCATTTTAATTTTTTGTAGATGAAGGTGGCTGTGGCTTAAAGGGTGGGTAGGGGGTCGACACTACCTACGCCATTTTGGTTTCCCCTCTGAACCACCCAAACGGTTTTGAGTAATTTTAAAAATAATCATTAGTTCGATGAAAAAAGTCGGTGGCAACTTTTCAAATTGACACCCTGTATAATTTTAAGCATTGGAACAACATCCTGCAAAGATAGCAAATTTAGACTGATGTTTTCTTTATTATTAATCATCTGTATTATGATCCATCATGAGTCATCTAGTTTGATCATGATTTCGTATCAATAACATGATGATTCCTATTGATTCCGGATCAAGTCAGATGATAGTTATAGTGTGTCCACAGACCCAACCTCCAATAAAAATTTTATATAATGTAAAGCATTGGAACTACAATGTCCTGCAATGATAGCAGATTTAGATTGATGTTTCGTTAAATACGAATCATCTGTATTATGATCCATCATGAGTCATCCAGTTTGATCATGATTTCGTATCAATAACATGATGATTTATATTGATGCCGGATCAAGTTAGAGGATGTTATAGTGTGCCCACCCACCCACCCTCCAATCAAAATTTTATGTAATTTAAAGCATTGGAACAACAATGTTCTGCAATGATATCAGATTTAGATTGATGTTTCCTTTAATATCAATCATCTATATTATGATCCGTCATGAATCATCCAGTTTGATCATGATTTAGTATCAATAACATGATGATTCATATTGATGCCGGATCAAATTAGATGATAGAGTTATGGTGTGCCAACCCACCCACCCTCCAGTCAAAATTTCCTTTAATATTAATCATCTGTTTCTTAATCATTTTTAAAAACAATTGCAAGTCAAGTATTGATCATTATTCATATAAAATATGAGGGTAAGTGGGTATAATCATTCTAAACAAGTTGATCTATAAACAAGTATAATCATTCCTCAAAATCTATGTGCAAATCTATCCCCATGACTTTGTATTATCATCCTCAAACAATTCTTCTATATATGTATATTTATGTCATGTTTTCAGAGTTTCCTTTACATCGACAAGAATATTTCCTGTTGGTCCCACCCACCCTCCAATCAAAATTTTATGTAATTTAAAGCATTCGAACTACAATGTTCTGCAATGATAGCAGATTTAGATTGATGTTTCCTTAAATATTAATCATCTGTATTATGATCCATAATGAGTCATCCAGTTTGATCATCATTTCGTATCAATAACATGATGATTCCTATTGATGCCGGATCAAGTTAGAAGATAGTTATAGTGTGCCCACCCACCCACCCTCCAATCAAAATTTCCTTTAATATTAATCATCTGTATCTTAATCATTTTTAAAAACAATTGCAAATCAAGTATTGATCATTATTCGTGTAAAATATGAGGGTAAGTGGGTGGGTACAAGTATCATAATTTCCCAAAATCTATGTGTAAAACTATCCCCATGTTTTTGTATTATCATCCTCAAACAATTCTTCTATATATTTATATTTCTGCTATCTTTTCAGAGTTTTTTTTATATCGATAAGAATATTTCCCTGTTGGTCCCACCCACCGACCTATCAAAAATTTTATATAATTTAAAGCATTCGAACTACAATGTTTTTCTTCTTTATCTCGAAATTATCTCCAGAAATCATGATAATTATTGGCAAATCTGTAGAGATCTCCAAAAATATTGAGAAATCATCATCGAAAAATGATGGAAATGATTGACAAATTTCTAGAAATTTTAATAATGAAAAATATTGACATTAAATATTAATTAAATAGAATATTAATTTAATGGAAAATATATAAAATTATCGGAAAATCTCTTGATACTAATTATAAATGACTAAGTATTTTAAGAATCATCAAGAATTTTGGAGAATGAAAAGTGTATGTAATGATCGTGCCAACCAATTTGCATTTCCTGATTTTATTGATTTCAAAATTATTGAAAAATCTCTCGAAATCATAATGATAATTGAGAAATGTACAGAAATCAATAAACATTATTAAGAATGTCACCACTTTTTAAAGGAAAGGATAAGTATGCTTGAAAAAAAAATTAGTGAAGAGAATTAAGCCACTACAATAATTAGGCGTGAAAATTGTCATTAATAATTGTTAAAATGTTAGCTTTAAATGGGTAAAGGTAATTTTTCTAATATATAAAATAATTAAAATATAGTTTGCAAATATTTATTTTTTTTCTAACTAATTGATCTACAATTTGATAATTCAATGTTACATTTTTCTGTTAAACAAAATAGTTACAATTTTTGCAATTTCGACCATTTTAATGTTACTTTTTTTAATAGTTTGCCAATACGTCTTAAAACTTTTAGAATGATTGTCAATTGTCTGAAAATGATCAGTAATTATGCTAAAATGTCATAGATTTTTAATGTTGCAAAAATTCCTGAAGACTGCTACTAATTTTAATGAAACATGTTGAAATGGTGTTTTCTAATAATTTTAAGATTAGTATATTAAAGTATACGTGGATATCAAGGCCTTTCAAGCACGAACGTTTTTCAAAAAACCGACCCGTCGCTCCCCGCGCAGCGGGGAGCGGGGGGGTTTTTTGAATAGAGTGAGTGCTTGAAAGGCCAGATATCCACGCATACTTTACGCTATTTTTTATCATTGATGCCGTAAATTGGCCTAAACATTTGTAATTATAATTTCTATCTGATGTGCCGTCGATTTTGCCGTACAGTTTTAGTATCGTTGCTAAGATACTGAATAAATAACTAGCTAACATGGCGGCTGATACCGCCATGTTATGGCGGTATCCATGGATACTTGTTTTGTATCCATGAAAACCTTTACAGGAAACGCGCGTTTTTGAAAGCCTGTTTTATGCACGCTACACGATGTTTTAAACAAGCAATATGATGCATCAATGATAAAAAACAATTTAAAGACATTGTTTTAAATTTTCAATCCAAGGTACTAAAACGTCTCAAAATCTGCAGTAATATTGCTTAAATATCTGCAAATAGCCAGAAATAATTGTTAAAATATCAAAAATTGGCATTCATAATTTTTAAAATATTAATAAATTAAAACAAACAATTAAATTTGGTTAGCAAACATTTGATATTTTATGGTTTGTTACATTATTGAATCTTATATGTTTTGTTAAACAAAATATGTAGTTACGAATTCTGCAATTTTAGTACATTTAAACATTAAATTTCTTATATCTTGCATAAAATGTATCTTAGATTCGATTGTAAAAATTATAAGTAATAATAGTTTTAGTTAGTAAATGTTTCAAAATTGCCAGAAATATTTGTCAAAACAACTGACATTTGTAAGAAAATGTATGAAATATGTTAATATTTTTAGTAATGATTGTCAAATCTCTGAAAATTATCATTTTCAATTATATATATATATATATATATATATAGTCTTCAGGAATTTTTGCAACATTAAAAATCTATGACATTTTAGCATAATTACTGATCATTTTCAGACAATTGACATATACAGGGTGTTAATACTAAGTTGTAACACCCAAAAATGGCAGTTAGAACTCATTGAAACAAACAACTTTTCTTAGTTAAATTTCTTGAATTGGAGCCCAAATTCTTAGTTATTGGCGTTCTTTTGTCTTTCGAAAAATCGTCATTACTCCCTTATTTTAAGGAATATTTAAAAAATACAAAAACGTTCAACATGCGCTTTCGGTTCTCTAAAACATTTGTATTTACAATTATTTTCTAATTTATCAAATAACAAAATGGCGACCGATAAAAAATTTCTAAGCAAGATATTTTGAAAACCAATCGATCGATTTTTGAAAATAAAACATTTATAAAATCCTTGAACAATCTTATAACATTTGTCTGTTTTGATAATTATGCATTTTTATACACAAATTATGCATAATATGCACACAAATGATAAACGTGACAGAAACTTTTCAAGATAAAGCAGAAATTTCTGAAGAACAAGATCAAAAAGTATTTAAATTTGAACATACAAACTAGAAAACACGTGCCTCAACTTGTTTAATGGCCTAACTTATGGTTAGCCTACTTTGTTTTAAATGATTGTTGCAGTTTGTTAAAATTTATCTTGTAATTCAATTTGAATAATAACTTTTTTGAACAGATCGAAAAAAATGTTTCAGACAAATGTTATAATATAGTTTAAGGATTTCATAAATGTTTTATTTTCAAAAATCAATCGAGTGATTTTCAAAATATCTTGTTTCGAAATTTTTCTTCGGTCGCCATTTTGTTATTTGATAAAATAGAAAATAATTGTAAATACAAATGTTTTAGAGAACCGATAGCGCATGCTGAACGTTTTTGTATTTTTTAAATATTTCTTAAAATAAGGGAGTAATGACGATTTTTCGAAAAACAAAAGAACGCCAATAACTATGATCTTGGGCTCCAATTCAAAAATTTTAACTAAGAAAAGTTGTTTGTTTCAATGAGTTCTAACTGCCATTTTCGGGTGTTACAACTTAGTATTAACACCCTGTATATATATATATATATATATATATATATATATATATATATATATATATATATATATATATATATATCTTTATTATTAGTATTAGTATTTGCTATTTAAGCTACTCAATTATTTAATTTCATGTATTGACTTGTGTAAGATTTTATATCATTCGCACCAATAAACTATTATTATTATTATTATTATTATATTATTATAGTATAAATAAAGCAATTGCTTGTTTCACAAATTTTTCAATTTTAATTGTTTCGGTCTCACGACCTTTATCAAGAGACAAATAAGACTAACTACAAATTCATGAATTTGTACTTTGTTGCTTTATTGTTCTAAAGAACAGCTTCTGGTTCTCAAAATAATTTTCATTCATTTTTTGCCCGATTTTTTTTGTGGATTCTTCTTTGGTTTTCTCGACCTCCCTTATTACTTTCTTTCGTTGTCCGTATTTTTCGTAGTCTTTTTTGTTCTTCGTGATTAGGTATTAGTGCTATTTAATTTGTTTCTGTTATTTTAGTGCAGATCTTCTTGTTTCACCATTCTGTTTTTCTCTCCACCGTATTTGTTATTTTCTTCGTTCCGCAACTTATTTTTGCTGCTTTTATTATGCTGTTTTTTAAAGTACTTAATTTTTTCTCTACTCCGTATTGTGTTTCTTGTTTACTCAACCTTCTCATCTCCTCTTGATATTTCTGTCTGCAAGTGCTTTTTTACAGTCTGTAAGCTCTTATCTTGTCTTTTGTTTTTGTTTTCCTTTTGTCTACTGCTTCGTTCTTTCCCTTATTTGTAGTCTTTATTTCCCATTCCCATTCTTACCAGGTTCTCTCTTAATTACTATAAATCACCATAATCGCTATAATTTCATAAGTATTCTATTCAGTTTGCTTTTTCGATTTTTCCTTTTCCAGGTGGTTTTTCGAAGGTTTCAACAAAGCTTTTTTTTTATTTGGTCGTGTATATCATTATCGAGTTCTCTTTTGTTTTCTCTCAGTTCTCACTTAATCACTATAAATCACCATAATCGCTATAATTTCATAAGCCTTCTATTCAGTTTGCTTTTTTGATTTTTCCTTTTCCAGGTGGTCCTTCGAAGGTTTCAACCAAGTTTCTTTCAATTTGGTCTAGTGTATATCATTGTCGAGTTCTCTTTTGTTCTCTCGCAGTTTTCTCTCAGTTTTTCTTACTTTTGCTTGAATATCCCTTTTTACTTGCTGTTTGGTATTTCCGTCTTTTAAAAGATTGATGTCTGTTCGTTTTGTCTCAGTTGACTTTTTAATTCTTGTAAGTCTTACTCGAAATTTTGCGGGATTATTATTTTCATACACTATATTACTAAACTATATCTATACTATAGTACTATACTATAGTTTCATATAGTACTTAGGTACTTATAGGTATAAGTATAGGCATAGGTCTTTGTACTTCATTGATTTCACATTTAAATTACACAACATTAATACTTCTGTTATTACATATACATAACCCGCAATTAAGTGTATGAAGAGGTGTTTGACACACTTCATCAAATTTGGTGGGTTTTATTGCCGAAAATTAGCTTCAATTAATTGGCAGTTAAAAACATATATTTCTCTTGACCATAACAGTGTTGTATCATTGACCATACTGATCAGGGTCAGGTTTGCGAAACGCATCTATCTGAATTTCTGCAGGCTTATGGAGGTCGATTTGCGTAGGTGTAAGTGAAATTATATAAAGTGTATGATGCAAGGTAATATTTGCGAATCTCAGTGAAAGTGGGCGCCACAGGTCTATAAACAGTTTATGTGACTAAATGAGATAATAAGGCTACGGAAAACCGCATGACAAAAATATATATTTTTTTAAGTTTAAAGGTTTTATCATTATATATTTTTTTGTTGGTTTTTATTTAATTAATAAATTATTATACACTTACGACCTTTTTGCAACAGAGTTGGCTGGGTTTTGTTTTTGTCATGTTGGACAAACTGATTCAGTGACGCAACAGACGTTAATTATTTTTTGTGTCGATGTCTATTAGATATTTGCTTCCTACCACATTGTCAGATTTATAGTTTTTTTCACTACTAGCTTTCATCTCTAATAATTTAAACTTTATATAGAACATTATTTAAAAATTATAACCTCAAATTGAAAACAACTTAACCTAAAAAATTTTTGACAAGTTCCATTGGGGAATTCAGTTATTTGTGAAACACTACCAACAAAATTACTACATATTCATAGACTCCCCTGACGCAAAAACATCGTGAATGGAGAGTGTATTATAATTTATTATAAAATATAAATAAAAAATAAATTAATATTTATAATCCAAACTTGAAACTGACACAACACAAAAAGTCAAATATCATCTGCAAAAATCAAATTTAATTTACAAAAACCCCTGAAGATGGCTGAATTTTAAGCCAAAACTAGTCGGTATAAATAAATAAACAAATATTATAAAATACCAGAAAGTACTAAAATAACAAATAACAAATAATAATCAAAAAAATATGTGTAATGAGCGATTATTAAAATAATACCATTGCTCAGTTTAATGATTTAATGCGTATTATTACCAAATAATACCAACTACCAGACTAAACTACCAGATAATATTAGGTTATGTACAACTGTAAAGCAGTTCAAGTCTGACTTAAATGTGTTCTTAATAGAGAAATCCTATTACTCACTTACTGAACATTTCTTGTGATCACAATGCGGTTTCATGAAATATTATATCTTGTAATATAATATGTAATGTAAATAATGTAATAATATGTAATGTAATTGTAATTATAATATGTAATACAATTGTAATATTTGACGTTTCCTATACTTTGTGTTTCAAGGAATAAAGGTATTATTATTATATTATTATTATTATTATTACTATTATTATTATATAAGCAGTTTCAAATGTCAGTTTATCTAATAAAATCGTTTAGGAAAATATTAGAAAATAAAGTGCTTCTAATAAAAAATAAACAAAACAATATAAAATACAATAATAAGTGGTATAAATATGGATGAAACGATAACAAAAATTTGAAAAATGGTCGCTCTGATGGATATTTTTTAAAATTGTTATTTATAGATTATTTTTTTTAAATCCCCACCCACTCAACACATAAGCGTTACCATCCCCACCTGCAAAAATTCTAAATTCAAAATTTAAACATAAAAATTCACCTGCCGGAGAATTTTTTTCAAATAATTTTGCCAATGATTTTATTGATTTTCAGTTATATTTGAAACTCCGTGTATGATTGTGGTAAACATGGTTTGATGTTCATTTGCCTCCGATTAATGACAATAACTAAATTTACCATTTTTATCTAGGTTTTTTTATTCAATGGATTTAATTTTAGAAGTTGTATCTATTTCTTATTTATATCTTATTATCTCTTGTCTTAATCTTTTATCTTATCAGTCTTTATCAATATGTATCAATCAAACAATATTTTGATCAAAATGTCAAATAATAATCAATCAATCAGTATATCAATTAAACTGAAAGTATGTGTGGATATCTAATCTAATGGACCTAACAGATTTAACCTAATCAGTATATCAATCAATATATCATTCAATCGATCAATCAAAATATCGATCAATATATCAATCTTTGGTACAACATCAGTTTGCAGCAACAGAGTTACTCAGTTTATTAGTATTTATTAATATACATCAATCAAACAATATATTAATCCAAATGTCAAATAATCAATCAATCAGTATAACAATTAAATTGAAAGAGAATGTGGATACCTAATCCAATGGACCTAATGGATTCAACGTAATCAATATATCAATCAATATATCATTTAATCGATCAATCAAAATATCAATCAATATATCATTCAATCGATCATTCAAAATATCAATCAATATTTCAATCTTTGATGCAACATCAATTTGCAGCAACAAAGTTAATCAGTATATCAGTCTTTATCAATATGTATCAATCAAAAAATATATTAATCAAAATGTCAAATAATCAATCAATCGGTATATCAATTAAATTGAAAGTGTGTGCGGATACCTAATCTAATGGTGATAATGGATGTAACCTAATCAGAATATCAATCAATATATCATTCAATCGATCAATAAAAATATGAATCAATATATCTACCTTTGATGGAACATCAGTTTGTAGCATCAGAGTTACTTAGTATATCAGTCTTTATCAATATGTATCAATCAAACAATATATTAATCAAAATGTCAAATAATTAATCAGTCAGTATATCAATTAAATTAAAAGTGTGTGTTTCTACCTAATCTAATGGACCTAATGGATTTAACCTAATCAATATATCATTTAATCGATCAATCAAAATATCAATCAATATATCAATTGAAAAATTCATGTCCTCAAGAAACATATATAATATAGCAATTTTTAATCCAACATCAGTTTGCAGCAACGGAGTTTCTCAGTATATCAGTCATTATCAATATGTATCAATCAAACAATATATTAATAAAAATGTCAAATAATCAATCAATCAGTATATCAATTAAATTGAAAGTGTGTGTAGAGACCTAATCTAATGGAATAATAAATTTAACCTAACCAGAATATCAATCAATATATCATTCAATCGATCAATCAAAATATCAATCGATATATCAATCTTTGATGCAACATCAGTTTGCAGCAACAGAGTTACTTAGTATATCAGTCTTTATCAATATGTAACAATCAACCAATATATTAATCAAAATGTCAAATAATCAATCAGTATATCAATTAAATTGAAAGTGTGTGTAGATACCTTATCTAATGGACCTAATGGTTTTATCCTAATCAGTATATCAATCGATCAATCAAAATATCAATAAATATATCAATTTGTGATGCAACATCAGTTTGCAGCAACAGAGTTACTCAGTATATCAGTCTTTATCAGTATGTATCAAGCAAACAATATATTAATCAAAATGTCAAATAATCAATCAATCAGTATATCAATTAAATTGAAAGTATGTGTGGATACCTATTCTAATTTACCTAATGGATTTAAGCTAATCCGTATATCATTCAATCGATCAATCAAAATATCAATCAATGTATCAATCTTTGATGCAACATTAGTTTGCAGCAACTGAGTTACTCAGTCTTTATCAATATGTATCAATCAAACAATATATTAATCAAAATGTCAAATAATCAATCAATCAGTATATCAATTAAATTGAAACTGTGTGTGGATACCTAACCTAACGGACCTAATGGATTTAACCTAATCAGTATAACAATCAATATATCATTCAATCGATCAATCAAAATATCAATCAATAGATAAATCTTTGATGCAACATCGGTTTGCAGCAACAGAGTTTTACTCAGTATATCAGTCTTGATCAATATGTATCAATCAAACAATATATTAATCAAAATGTCAAATAATCAATCAATCAGTCTATCAATTAAAGTGAAAGTGTATGTGGATACCTAATCCAATGGACCTAATGGATTCAACCTAATCAATATATCAATCAATATATCAATATTTGATGCAACATCAGTTTGCAGCAACAGAGTTACTCAGTATATCAGTCTTTATCAATATCTATCAATAAAACAATATATTAATTAAATGTCAACATATCATTCAATGGATCAATCAATATATCGATCAATATATCAATCTTTGGTGTGACGTCAGTTTGCAGCAACAGAGTAACTTAGTATATCAGTCTTTATCAATATGTATCAATTAAGCAATATATTAATCGAAGTGTCAAATAATCAATCAATCAGTATATTAATTAAATTGAAAGTGAGTGTGGATAGCTAATTTAATGGACCTAATGGATTTAACCTAATCAGTATATCAATCAATATATCATTCAATCGATCAATCAAATATCAATCAATATATTTATATCTTATTAAGATTTTCTGTTATTTCTTTCTGTCGGAAGTTGTATCATTTTAATAGTTTATAATTTTTTTAATTTAATTATTGTACTTTCTGCTTCATAAGCATCAATTCTCATCAGGACTACTTTTTGTAGTCCATTGAAGTAAAAAAAAGTTTTGATTAGTATAGAAAGTTAAAAAGATGTACACAGCCTCTTTAAATTTACAGATAGAAAAGCGAATCTTTTGAAGATATTCAGTTTATTTTTTAAATTAAAAAAAAAAATGCTTTTAGTGATAATCTATAGATACAGTGTGTTTCAGGAGGAAGTGCAAATATTTTGGGAAGTTGTAGTACTACAACTACAACTACTATAAGTTATACACTACTACAACTTCCCAAAATATTTGCAGTTCCTCCTGAAACACCCTGTATATATATATAATATCACTAATAGCATTTTTTTGTTATACAGGGTCTTTCAGGAGAAAGTGCAAATATTTTGGAAAGTTGTAGTGCTACAACTACAACTACTAGAACTTCTACACTACTACAACTTCCCAAAATATTTGCACTTCCTCCTGAAACACCCTGTATATATAGAATAGCACGAATAGCATTTTATTTGTTAAACAGGGTGTTTCGGGAGGAAGTGCAAATATTTTGGGAAGTTGTAGTACTACAACTACAACTACTACAACTTCTACACTACTAGAACTTCCCAAAATATTTGCACTTCCTCCTGAAACACCCTATATTTTAGTGGGTATTAAAATTATATTGTGAATTTGTATTGGAAACGATGTTTTTTTGTACAATTTTTTCTCATAGAAAAGAAGCTCATATGCATTCAATGGTATGATCAATACCTTTGAAACACAATTTCTTATTAGTACTAGTTTACTACAACTTCTACACTACTTCAACTTCCCAAAATATTTGCACTTCCTATTGAAACACCCTGTATTTTAGTGGGTATTAAAATTATATTGTGAATTTGTATTGGAAACGATGTTTTTTTGTACAATTTTTTCTCATAGAAAAGAAGCTCATATGCATTCAATGGTATGATCAATACCTTTGAAACACAATTTCTTATTAGTACTAGTTTACTACAACTTCTACACTACTTCAACTTCCCAAAATATTTGCACTTCCTATTGAAACACCCTGTATTTTAGTGGGTATTAAAATTAGGATGTGAATTTGTATTGGAAATGGGTTTTTTTGTGAACAATTTTTTGTCATAGAAAAGATCGAACTTAGTTCGAACATGTTTGTTTCTTGCTTGAGTTAAGCGAAAAAAAAAATAGTCACAGGTTTAGCTAGTTTTAATTACTGAAAACAATCACTGTAATTATAGCAGGGCTTCCAACTAAAAAACTAAAGTTTAGTTCCAACCGGAAGGAGAAGGAAGGAGAACTAAACCGGAAAAGCAAAAAACCGTTATTTTAGTTTGAACGAAAACCACAACAAAACCGAAAAACATATCGGTTAATTTCAGTTTCGTACATGTTCAAACGCGTGCATAAACACAATCTTACTTTGGACTTTCAATTGTTTGAAAACATTTGAAAAATTTAAAAATCATTGACTCGGAGCAACCGAAATCCAAAATAACCGTTATATTTGCTGCAACGTAAACGGGAACAGAACTTGATTCTTTGATTTTGATTTTTTGACTTTGATTTTTGAATGAATCAAACATTTTCTTTATTGAACCGAAATGAAAAACAATATCGGTTGGGAGCCCTGAATTATACCGCGCGATTTTTTATCTCTGAACATTGGCTATGTTCAGTTTTAAAACGACAGTATCAATTGCATTGCTTATATGCAATTGTTATGCAACCAAAATTACATGCGCGTGCACTCGATCATTTCAAATATCAAAACTCTTGACAGAAAATGTATTTCAACGAAATAAGGTATTTAAATAGGACGTTTTCACAAATGAGTTACTATTTCGGGATTAACAGTTGATAAATCTTGTTTGAACGGGATTGGTGTTATTTAAAGGATGATTCTTGTGTTGAATACATTTTTGTCAATAGTTTTGACATTTGAAATAATCGACTTGCACGTGCATGTAATTTTGGTTGCATAACAATTGCATTTTAGCAATTCAATTGATTCTGTCGTTTTAAAACTGAACATAGCCAATGTTGAGAGACAATCGCGCGGTGTAATTCAGGGCTTCAAACCCTTCAAAATTACTTGCATGTAATTTTGGTTGCATAACAATTGCATTTTAGCAATGCAATTGATACTTTCGTTTTAAAACTGAACATAACCTATGTTCAGAAAATTAAAAAAATGCGCGGTATAATTCAGGGCTCCCAACCGATATTAGTTTTGATTTCGGTTCAATAAAGAAAATGTTTGATTAATTAAAAAATCAAAGTCAAAAAATCAAAGTCAAAAAATCAAAATCAATGAATCAAGTTCTGTTCCCGTTTTCGTTGCGGCAAATTTAACGGTTATTTTGTATTTCGGTTGCTCCAAGTCAATAATTTTTAAATTTTTCAAATGTTTTCAAACAACTGAAAGTCCAAAGTAAGATTGTTCATATCGGTACATATCAATTTCAATAGTCTTCAATATTCTATTTTCAGATTATTAAAGTAAACACTTTAATCCTACTTCTTGCTGTAATGATACTACAATTCGTAGTCTCGCAGGATTTCGACTACGATGAGGGCGATGGACGGCGACTCCACAGACGCAAGAAACCTCAAAATGGAGGAGGTGGTCCATGTGGACGCAGCCCAGAAGGAGATGGCCGTTTCTTCGCCCTGCAGTACCTCAACCTGAACTACAATTACAATTGTGGTGGAGGCGGTGGAGGAGGCTACTACCCGCAGCAGGGATACCTAGGAGGAGGTCAAGGAGGCTTTGGTGGAGGAGGTGGACATAAGCCCCAAAAACCTCAGAAGCCACACCGACCTGGCCACCACCAAGGAGGAGGCGGAGGATTCGGAGGAAGCCACGGAGGAGGCGGATTTGGTGGAAGCCATGGAGGAGGTTTGGGTAGTCAGGGAGGTGGAGGTAGTCACGGTGGACAAGGAGGACTTCTAGGAGGTAAATAACAAAATGTAATTTTGAGGATTTGTAGTTTGGGAGTCAGCAATATCAGGTACTATGGCTTACTAATATCTACTATGGCTTCCTATATATCAGACAATATAATCAAATATATGTAATGCGCATGGACTAGTTTCGACCTGTGGGTCATCTTGCACTAGGTCGAAACTAGTTCAGTACTTGTTTCGACCCGTGGGTCATCTTCAACTAGGTCAAAACTAGTCCACTAGTTTTGTCTAGTCTAGTTTTGTCAAGTCAAAACTAGTCCAATAGTCCACTAGTCACTAGGGACTAGTTTCGACCTGTGGGTCATCTTTAACTAGGTCGAAACTAGTTCCTGGACTAGTTTCTAACTGTGGGTCATCTTCAACTAGGTTGAAACTAGTTCATGTACATTAAATATATTTGATTATAATACCTTATAGTGCTGATTCCCAAACTACAAATCTTCAAAAGTAATCAAAATCAGGATGGATCTACAAAATTTTCAACAAAATATAAGTCTGGAGGTAGTTTAAGTTCGCTGGTAGCTTAAGTTCTCTGGCATCTTACGCTTCATATAGGAGAAGGGGGAGTTAAATAATAGTATTTTCACAGGCTTTATAGGGATTCAAGGAAGTTTCTTCATTTCCAGATCTTCAATACCAAATTTCACAGGCTTTATACGGATTCAAGGAAGTTTCTTCCTTTCCAAACTTTCATTAACATAAATTTGTTAGCCTGAAATGTCGGTAGCTTAAGTTCTGTAGTAGCAAACGCTTAATTCAGGAGAAGTGAGAATTGAATCCTAGTATTTTTACAGGCTTTATATGGATTCAAGGAAGTTTCTTCCTTTCCAAACTTTCACGTTGTCAGCCTGAAATGTCGGCAGCTTAAGTTCTTTGGTAGTTAACGCTTCATTCAGGAGTAGTGGCAGTTAAATCCTAGTATTTTCATAGGCTTTACATGGATTCAAGGAAGTTTCTTCCTTTCCAGACCTTCATCATACATTTCTTAGCCTGAAGTATCGATAACTTAAGTTCTCTGGTAAGCTAACGCTTCATTCAGGAGAAGTTGGAGTTCAATCCTAGTATTTTCACAGGCTTTATATGGATTCAAGAAAGTTTCTTTCATTCCAAACTTTCAAAAACGTAAATTTGTTAGCCTGAAATGTCGGTAGCTTAAGTTCTGTAGTAGCAAACGCGTAATTCAGGAGAAGTGAGAATTGAATCCTAGTATTTTCACAGGCTTTATATGGATTCAAGGAAGTTTCTTCCTTTCCAAACTTTCACGTTGTCAGCCTGAAATGTCGGTAGCTTAAGTTCTTTGGTAGTTAACGCTTCATTCAGGAGTAGTGGGAGTTAAATCCTAGTATTTTTACAGGCTTTACATAGATTCAAGGAAGGTTCTTCCTTTCCAGACTTTCAACATACATTTCTTAGCCTGAAGTATCGGTAACTTAAGTTCTCTGGTAGCTAACGCTTCATTCAGGAGAAGTGAGAGTTGAATCCTAAGATTTTCGCAGGCTTTATATGGATTCAAGGAAGTTTCTTCCTTTCCAAACTTTCAATAACATAAATTTGTTAGCCTGAAATGTCGGTAGCTTAAGTTCTGCAGTAGCAAACGCATTATTCAGGAGAAGTGAGAGTTGAATCCTATTATTTTCACAGGCTTTATATGGATTCAAGGAAGTTTCTTCCTTTCCAAACTTTCAATTTGTCAGCCTGAAATGTCGGTAGCTTAAGTTCTTTGGTAGCTAACGCTTCATTCAGGAGTAGTGGGAGTTAAATCCTAGTATTTTTACAGGCTTTACATGGATTCAAGGAAGTTTCTTCCTTTCCAGACCTTCACCATACATTTCTTAGGCTGAAGTATCGGTAACTTAAGTTCTCTGGTAGCTAACGCTTCATTCAGGAGAAGTTGGAGTTAAATCCTAGTATTTTCACAAGCTTTAGACGGATTCAAAGAAGTTTCTTACTTTCCAAACTTTCAATTTGTCGGCCTGAAATGTCGGTAGCTTAAGTTCTTTGGTAGCTAACGCTTCATTTAGGAGAAGTGGGAGTTAAATCCTAGTATTTTCACAGGCTTTACATGGATTCAAGGAAGTTTCTTCCTTTCCAGACCTTCACCATACATTTCTTAGCCTGAAGAATCGGTTACGTTCCCTAATAGCTAACGCTTCATTCAGGTGAAGTTGGAGTTAAATCCTAGTATTTTCACAGGCTTTCCATGGACTCAAGGAAGTTTCTTCCTATCCAGACCATAAATCTGTTAGCCTGATATTTTTTTGGGTCATCAAAACTAAATTTGCTATAGAGCTGCTGAACGTCCAAAATCAAATCTAATCTATGTTATTTGTTCTTTTAGGAATCTTTGGAGGTAACCGTCCTCAAACAGTAGTCCAGGACGTGGTGTCTGGTGTGGGAGACGTCTTGAGCAAACCTCCGTTTACCGGAGGAGGTGATGGTGGAGGGGGAAATGGAGGTCTATTCGGCTTCGGTCTCTTCGACGGAAGCATCATCAATAGTTTTACCTCGCTTTTCACTAACAATAACCAAAGACCTCCTGCTGACACAGGCGTACAGTTTCAGCAGGACATAATTAATAATAATAACGATAACACTAATAATAATGATAATAATAATAACAATGACGTGATTGTGGATGAGAAGCCGGTGCATGAGGATCATGACGAAATTCCTGAGGTGTACACTAACAAGCTAAGAAATGGTCAATATGTTTCAGCTTCTTCGCCGTTTGGAGGCTACGGAGGTTACGGAGGAGGAGGAGGACATGGGGGCTACGGAGGCTTCGGAGGCTTTAACTATAACAAGGCTATTAAGAAAGTTAACAGGCAGATTAACAGCGCCATTAGGCCTCTCTACAGTTTCTTCAGGAGGTAACCTCAAGCTAATCATTAATTATTTCTAGTAAAGTAAATAACCGCAGCTTAACCATAATCCAATGTTAATTAATATAGTAATTATATAATAAATAAATATATTTTGTATAATGTAAGTGCAATTATTTTTCCCGTCATTCAAACTTGTAAAAATTGAGCGGCATTAAAATTGAAAAATAAGAAAACGGTAAAATTTCGGAATTTAAAGTTTTTTTTGTTACGACAATAAATGGGCAATTCCAAGGTGAAGATAGAGATGATGATTGCAAACGTCCTGAATGGAGATGCCATATAAAGAAGAAGAAGAATAAATGGGCAAAGATTAAGCCTTATACAGTACGTTTCAAATTAAGCCACCTAATTCGCCATTTACATCTACCAATTATTTTTCCTGTCATTCAAATTTGAAAAAAATGATTTCCATTAAAATTTAAAAACAAGAAAAAGGTAAAATATTTAGGAATTCAAAGTTTTTTGTGTTCGAACAATAAATGGGCAAAGATCAAACCTTATATAATAGCAGTATTAGTAATAGTTATATAGTAATAGAGTATATGCTGGTTTGACTAAAATAGATTCGCTGACAGTAATATTTTTTTTAATCAAAAATGTTTCTCCATTTATCACTATTAGTTATTATGTAGGAGATAAAACTTATCTAATGTGCAAAAATACATAATGCACATTTCTGAAATCCGTACGGCAAAATGAGTTAAGGCTCTGATGAATGAATAGTCTTGGGTCAGTGGTCACCAAAGACATTTAACACAGTTGTGCAGTTTGCCTCCAAAGATAAGTTGTCTCAAACATATGCTAAAACAATCACCAAAGACAAAAATCACAGCAATTCTTAGGGTAAATTAAACTAAAAAACCTATTTTTTTGCAAAAATATACAGAGTGATTAAAATTTAAGGAACCTCTTCCCTCGATCTTTTATTATTTTTAGAAAAAAAAAGTTTGAAAGCTAATTAGTTTGTCACAATTTGATGGTGGTTTTCATTTTTGTTTTTGTAGCTTGACGCTTTTTGTAGACAGTGACGTATTTTTAAAATGGCCATTTAATTTTTTATATACATTTTTTGTTTCATTTCTTTGCGAATATCTAAAAATATCATGTAGTTGCAAAACGAAAATTTCTAAGAATAAACTCAATTTTTTTAGTATTTTTTGTAGAGTTGAAGAGTTTAATGCCTGATAACAAAAATGTAAAAAAAAATTAAAGACTGCTTTGGAAAACAAATAATACAAGTTGAACAAATACTGTATAAGGCCAATTGCACGATCGTGAATTATCCTTGATCATGGTTCAGTTTCTAAGGATACCACTGTATTAACAATTGTATTCTAGATAACTGAACCATGGTTAAGGATGAGCCACGATAACGTGGATTATCTTTGATAGTGGTTCAGTTTCTAAGGATGCCATTGTATTAACAATTGTTTCGTAGGTATCTGAACCATGATCAAGGATGATCCACGATCGTACAACTGGGCCTACATGTTTCTAATCATCATGTTCCTCATCAAGTGGATCATCATTGATCGTGGTTCAGTTTCTAAGGATGCCATTGTATTAACAATTATATCCTAGGTAACTGAACGTAGATCAAGGATGATCCACGATCGTACAAATGGGCCTAAGTGTTTCTCATCATCATGTTTCTAATCAAGTGGATCATCCTTGATCGTGGTTCAGTTTCTAAAGATATCATTGTATTAACAATTGCATCGTAGGTACCTGAACCAAGGTTAAGGATGATCCGCGATAACGTGAATTATCTTTGATAGTGATTCAGTTTCTAAGGGTACCATTGTAGTAACAATTGTATCCTAGGTTACTATGATCTAGGATGATCTACGATCGTACAACTGAGCTTAATTGTTTTTCATCATCATGTTTCTCATCAAGTGGATCATTCTTGATCATGGTTCAGTTTCTAAGGATACCATTGTATTAACAATTGTATCCTATGTAACTGGACCACGATCAAGGATGATCCACGATCGTACAACTAGGTCTAAGTGTTTCTCATCATCATGTTCCTGGTCAAGGCCCAGTTGTACGGTCGTGGATCACCTTGACCATGGTTCAATTACCTAGGATACAATTGTTAGTACAATGGTATCCTAGCCAAGTGAACCATGGTCAAAGATGATCCACGATCGTACAAATGGGCTCTAGTGGATCATCCTTCATCGTGGTTCAGTTCCTAAGGATACCATTGTATTAACAATTGTATCCTAGGTAACTGAACCATGATCAATGATGATCCACGATAGTACAACTGGGCGTAAGTGTTTCTAATCATCATGTTTCTCATCAAGTGGATCATCCTTGATCATGGATCAGTTTCTAAGGATACCATTGTATTAATAATTGTATCCTAGGTAACTGAACCATGGTTAAGTATGATCCACGATAACGTGGATTATCTTTGATCGTGGTTGAGTTTCAAAGGATACCATTGTATTAACAATTGTATCCTGGGTAACTGAACCATGATCAAGGATGATCTACGATCGTACAACTGGTCCTAAGTTTTTCTCAATGAATACCAGATTCACCCAATTAATACACCCAGATTCATCAAAAAGCAGTGTACAGGATAGGATGTCATAAAAATACTAATTTTTCAAATTTACAAAGTTTCTTCAACTTACAAACATTTAAAATCTACCTCTAAAAAATATAATTTTTAGAAGGACAAAACACATTGTAAAAATTAACTATTGTCTAATAAAATCTTCAAAAGAAGATTCTTCATAATCTCCATGGTATTTATGAAGATTGCAGACTTGACCTACATCACACTTTCTAAAAACCGCGATATTCCTGATAGGGCCCTTCATAATGTTCATAAGGATTGTAGGCTTAGTTTTCCTCGAACTTGACCTTCCCCATCTAAGGCTTCATAAGTTTGGGGTGGAACTTCATGATGGTCCTCATGTCCTCCTCATCAACGCCAGGATTTGCGCTTTCAAGATTGGCATGTTCTTCTTCTATGAGACCAGAATCAAAGCTTCCAAGATTAGCATATATCCAGATTCTTCACAAAAGGAGTGCTCAGGTTAGGATGTCATAAAAACACTATTTTTTCAAATTTACAAATTTTCTTCAAGTTACACATATTTCAAATCTACCTCTAAAAATATATTTTTTAGAAGGACAAAACACATTGTAAATATTAACTATTATCTAATAAAACCTTTAAAAAAAAGATTCTTCATAATCTCCATAGTATTTATGAAGATTGCAGACTTGACGTTCATCACACTTTCTAAAAACCGCGATATTCTTCGAATCCTTCCTGATAGGGTCCTTCATAATGTTCACAAGAATTGTAGGCTTCGCTCTCCTCGAACTTGACCTTCCCCATGTAAGGCTGCAAAAGTTTGGGGTGCAACTTCAACATGGTCCTCTTGTCCTTTTCATCAACGCCAGGATTTGCGCCTTCAAGATTGGCATGTTCTTCTTCTACGAGACCAGGATCAAAGCTTTCAAGATTGGCATATACCCAGATTCTTCACAAAAGGAGTGCTTAGGTTAGGATCTCATAAAAACACTATTTTTTCAAATTTACAAATTTTCTTCAAGTTACACATATTTCAAATCTACCTCTAAAAAAATATGTTTTTTAGAAGGACAAAACACATGGTAAAAATTAACTATTATCTAATAAAATCTTCAAAAGAAGATTCGTCATAATCTCCATAGGATTTATGCAGATTGCAGACTTGACCTTCATCACACTTTCTAAAAACCGTGATATTCTTCAAAGTCTTCCAGATAGGGCCCTTCATAATGTTCATAAGGATTGTAGGCTTCGTTTTCCTCAAACTTGACCTTCCCCATGTAAGGCTTCAGAAGTTTGGGATGGAACTTCATAATGGTCCTTTTATCCTCTTCATCAACGCCAGGATTGGCGCTTTCAAGATTGGCATGTTCTTCTACGGGATCAGGATCAAAGCCTTCAAGATTCGCTTTTTCTTCTAAAGTGGAGTCGAAGAGACTTGCAAGGTTTGTGATTGTAGAATTTGGATCTATTTGTAGAGTTTCGTTGAACATTTTCTTGTACATCTCGGGATTTATAGCAGAAACCAAACTACAAAAAACTATATCAATCGGATTGCAAGAACGAGATAAATACATTAAATCGTTGTTATTTACAGTACCTATTAGCAGTATAGTACTAGTAGTAGTATAGTACTAGCAGTAGTATAGTACTAGTAGTAGTATAGTACTAGCAGTAGTATAGCACTAGCAGTAGTATAGTACTAGTAGTAGTACAGTAGTAGTAGAATAATGGTATAAGATAAATGGTCTTAAAATGAATAAAATGTTCTGATACAGTACTTATTAGCAGCATAGTAGTATAGTACTAGCAGTAGTATAATACTAGTAGTAGTATAGTACTAGCAGTAGTATAGTACTAGTAGTAGTATAGTAGCAGTAGTAGTATAATGGTATAAGATAATTGGTTTAAAAATGAATAAAATATTCTGATACAGTACTTATTAGCAGCATAGTACTAGTAGTAGTATACTACTAGTAGTAGTATAGCATAGTAGTATAGTACTAGCAGTAGTATAATACTAGTAGTAGTATAGTACTAGCAGTAGTATAGTACTACTAGTAGTATAGAAATAGTAGTAGTATAATGGTATAAGATAATTGGTTTAAAAATGAATAAAATGTTCTGATACAGTACTTATTAGCAGCATAGTACTAGTAGTAGTATATTACTAGTAGTAGTATAGCATAGTAGTATAGTACTAGCAGTAGTATAATACTAGTAGTAGTATAATACTAGTAGTAGTATAATACTAGTAGTAGTATAGTACTAGCAGTAGTATAGTACTAGTAGTAGTATAGTAGTAGTAGTAGTATAATGGTATAAGATAATTGGTTTAAAAATGAATAAAATGTTCTGATACTGTACTTATTAGCAGCATAGTACTAGTAGTAGTATACTACTAGTAGTAGTATAGCATAGTAGTATAGTACTAGCAGTAGTATAATACTAGTAGTAGTATAGTACTAGCAGTAGTATAGTACTAGTAGTAGTATAGTAGTAGTAGTAGTAGTATAGTAGTAGTAGTAGTAGTAGTATAATGGTATAAGATAATTGGTTTAAAAATGAATAAAATGTTCTGATACAGTACTTATTAGAAGTATAGTACTAGTAGTAGTATAGTACTAGTAGTAGTATAGTACTAGCAGTAGTATAGTACTAGCAGTAGTATAGTACTAGTAGTAGTATAGTACTAGTAGTATAATGGTATAAGCTATTTGGTATACAAACGAATAATATGTTCTGATTGATAGATATCAAATTGTTCTTTACAGTAATTTTTTTATTAAATTAATTTTAATTTTGATATATACTGACAGTACCTAGAATTGTTAAAGTTGTCCAATTGCCCAATATTCTTAGTGTACTTCTTAGACCCATTGTTGTTATCTGAAGAATTGGAACTGGAAGTGTTAAACTGTTGCATTGTTTCAAAATTGTTGGGAAGAGAAGGTTGCCGATCTTCTAGATACGTTCTCATTGAAGAAGGTGCGGAAGAGGGAAATTGAAGAGCACGTGTTGGCTGTTGATCCAACACATCTGGTCCTGGATTTGAAGCAAAATTTGAAGATGTGGAATCAGTTCTAACACCTGAATCTTCTCGGTATGCTCGAGACCAAATTGGAGGTGCAGGAAATGTGCCTGCTTCAAGGTTTTCTGAAGTTTTTGATGAAGGTGATAGAAATTTTGAATTTTGGGAGAAAATCTGGAATGGACTATGCCTTGAAAATTGAGTATATATTGACGGTGGAATGTTAGATGAAGTTATGTCATTAATTTGATCAGCTTGTGATGAAGGATTTATTAAAAAGGGAGCATTTATTGAAGATGGAAGATTTGTAGGAGCAGGCAATGAAGGTGATAGAAATTTTGAATTTGGGGAGAAAATCTGCAATGGATGTCTTCTTAAAAAGTGAGTACATATTGATGGTGGAATGTTAGATGAAGTTATATCATTAATTTGATCAGGTTGTGATGAAGGATTTATTAAAAAGGGAGCATTTATTGAAGATGGAAGATTTGTAGGAGCAGGCAATGAAGGTGATAGAAATTTTGAATTTGGGGAGAAAATCTGCAATGGATGTCTTCTTAAAAAGTGAGTACATATTGATGGTGGAATGTTAGATGAAGTTATATCATTAATTTGATCAGGTTGTGATGAAGGATTTATTAAAAAGGGAGCATTTATTGAAGATGGAAGATTTGTAGGAGCAGGCAATGAAGGTGATGGAAATTTTGAATTTTGGTTGAAAATCTGGAATGGACGACTTTTAGAAAAGTGAGTACTTATTGACGGTGGAATGTTAGATGAAGTTATATCATCAATTTGATCAGCTTGTAATGAAAGATTGATTAAAAAGGGAGCATTTATTGAAGAAGGAAGATGTGTCAAAGTAGAAGGTTTCGTATGTAATGAGGGATTTGTTGAATAATGAGGAGGAAGATTATCTTGTCTGGTTGGTATATTAGATTGGTATGTTTGCAATGGGAGGTTTGATGAAGGTATATTAGATTGGTATGTTTGCAATGGGAGGTTTGATGAAAACTGGGTATATATTGAAGGTGGAAGATTTGGAGATACTAAAGGATTAGCTTGTTGAGCTTGAATTGGGGTATCAAATAAAGGATGCATTGAAGACAGTCCATCAAATGAAGGCAAGCTGCCGATTGGGTTTAACTGGTTTCTCTGATAATTTTGGGTAGCAGAAGGATGTAGATAAACCATTGGGGGTAAAGGATAACCTGACTGATGTACACTTTGAGGAAGATTTAACTCAATTGTAGATGAAGGATTTGTAGTTAATTGAGTTAATGTAGTTAATGGAGAGTAGTCCATTGAAGGTAATCGATCTTTTTCATTATATCCACTTCCAAGCGAAAACTGAAGAAACGATGGTGACAATACTCGATTCTTCTCTAATTCAGCTTTATTTGCATTCATTTGAAGTCTAAAATTCGCCATATTATGATTCAAACTTTCACTTCTTTTAAATCTAGAAGCTTCATCATCAAAATTTACATTTGTAGATTTTGATACCTCATGGCCATGGTGTGGTAACAAGCTTGGTAGGTGCAATGCACTAATTTTTCTATCTTCTCGCACTGGCTTCAATTTTCTTGAAGCTGCTTTTAGTATCTGATTTAATTCAACCACTGACGCCATATTATGCTTCAAACTTTCACTTCTTTTAAATCTAGAATCTTGATCATTAAAATTTGCAGATTTTGATACCTCATGGCCATGGTGTGGTAACAAGCTTGGTAGGTGCAATGCACTAATTTCTTTTTCTTTTCGCGCTGCCTTCAATTCTCTTGAAGCTGCATTTGGTATCTGATCTACTTCAACCACTGATGATTGGCCCAAATCAGAATTTCGTGGTAGCAAATCAGGTCCACTAATAATTGACTGTTTAGTACCTTGACCATTAACATTTTTGCTTTTGAGTTCCAAATTTTCCCCAGGAACAACTATTTCAGGATCATCCACAATTTTACCAGCATTTCTATAAAATAGTGGATTACCATTGGCAATGCCATCACGAAGTATGGTGTTCATCCTGGGAATGACAGGATTCAAAATAGGGATATAAATATTTGGAGGATTAATGATTCTGTTATTCACTTTAGCAACCAGCTTCTCCAAAGGCATCAATATTTCTTGACCATCAGTCAACTTATTATATTTTCTAAGAACTAATTTCTGCAAAGGATTCAAAGTTTCGCCATGATCAAGTACATCATCGTTGATCGATGGTAACTTCTCCAATGGATTTAAAACTTTCTGACCATCAGTCAACTTATTATATTTTCTAAGAACTAATTTCTGCAAAGGATTCAAAGTTTCGCCATGATCAAGTACATCATCGTTAATCGATGGTAACTTCTCCAATGGATTTAAAACTTTAATTAAACGATTATTGAAAATTCTAGGGTTCAAGTTGCGTATCACACCAAAGTTCATAGGACCATTTGGAACTAATTTCGAAGAATTTATAGGGCCAATTTCGAGATTTGGCTTTTCATAGTTTTCTTCTGTGCTCTCCAAATATCTGTAATTGTCGTATCTAGCGGCATGGTTTTTAACCTGATCTTCTTTATCGTACCTTACATCTAGGTGTTCTTCATTTGGGTACTCTATATCTTCTAAGCTATCTCCATTGGCACTGAAATACTGGTTCAACTCATCTTTAGTGGCTTGGTTCATGAAAGGTTTGAGTAGATTTTTGGGCAGATTTAATCCAGCACCAACCGTTTCTTCGTGATTCTTCGTTCGTGAAACCAATGGCATGGTGTCTTCGGTTTGTGTGAATAAATCGTGCAGAAATTTGCTGAGTTCATCTTCGTTTTCGTTGTATGGGGTATTACTGGGTTCTCCTAAATTGTTCCTTGCTTCGGTATTTATAGTCTTCGGTAGTTCATAATTTGTAGCAGTTGAATCCAAATTCATGTGTAGGATGGGATTATGTAGTGTTGGTGTGGTACTTTCTTTCTTATCAAATCTTTTTGCATGGTTCTTTGCTTCAATATTTCTACCATCGTTTCTTCCAAAACTATTTATAGATGGGTCAATAATTTTTGGACTTGAAGATTCCGTATTGGGAGTAGATATGTTCTGCAAATCAGCAGTATTTGTTCCACCAGCAAAGTTTCTTCCAAATCTATTTATAGATGGGTCAATCATTTTTGGACTTGAAGATTCCATATTGGGAGTAGAGATGTTCTGCAAATCAGCAGTATTTTTTCCACCAGCAAAGTTTCTTCCAAAACTATTTCTAGATGGGTTAATAACTTTTGGACTTGAAGATTCCGTATTGGGAGTAGAGTTGTGCTGCAAATCAGCAGTATTTATTCGACCAGCAAAGTTTCTTCCAAAACCATTTATAGATGGCTCAATCATTTTTGGACTTAAAGATTCCGTATTGGGAGTAGAGATGTTCTGAAAATCAGCAGTATTGGTTCCACCAGCAAAGTTTCTTCCAAAACTATTTATAGATGGGTCAATAATTTTTGGACTTGAAGATTCCGTATTGGGAGTATAGATGTTCTGCAAATCAGCAATATTTGTTCCACCAGCAAAGTTTCTTCCAAATCTATTTATAGATGGGTCAATCATTTTTGGACTTGAAGATTCCGTATTGGGAGTAGAGATGTTCTGCAAATCAGCAGTATTTGTTCCACGAGCAAAGTTTCTTCCAAAACTATTTGTAGATGGGTCAATCATTTTTGGACTTGAAGATTCCGTATTGGGAGTCAAGATGTTCTGCAAATCAGCAGTATATGTTCCTCCAGCAAATGAATTTGCCTTTTCGTTAATAGAAGAATCTTCGTTATCACTAAATCTGTTTTTTAAACTTAAGCCCTTTATATCCGGAAACAGTAATCTTGGTTTTGCATTGTTTAAATTCGCTAATCTGTCATTTAATTTACCTTCCAATAATCTATTAGATAACTTCTTGATGTTAGAACCAATTTCTTCATTTTGTCTACTCATAAATCCAGTATATATTTTTTTCGTACCTCGACCAATGTCATCATTATTGAAACTATTAACTTTCTCATTAAATTTGCTTTTGAAGTTACCAATATTTGTTTGTCCTCTACCAATATTTGTTTGCCCTCTACCAATATTTGTTTGTCCTCTACCAATATTTGTTTGTCCTCTACCAATATTTGTTTGTCCTCTACCAATATTTGTTTGTCCTCTATCATTGCCAAGCCTTTCACCATTAATTATTCCTTGAGCGTTGATTCTTCTAATAAGATCGTTGTTTATTTTATTTACCACAGAACCTACCCTTTCATCAATTGTACTAACCACAGAACCTACCATTTCATTATTTAATACTCCAACTTTGTTCCCAAATGTATTTCCCAAAATTCCATCATTACCATTTGAAGCACTAAACAGAATGTTTTCTTTAGTTGGCTTTACATCTTCAAATTTGTTGCTACTTTTTATGTATCCAATAATTTTGTTATTTGGGGCTTCTCTCAAAACTGCAGGGTCATAAGTTTTCTTATTGATTTCTTCTCTATTGTAGAGATTTCTTGATGCGTCTTCTCCATTTAAATTTCCTCTGTTAATATAGTCTGCATCATTAAAATGTTGGAATTTTAGAATAGCCTTATCATAAGTTCTTCTATTTGTAGGAATTCCAGGTTCGTAAACGTTTTGGATTACACCATTGCTTTTGGATTTCAAAAAGTTTGCTGCTAAATTCTTTGGAAGCTTCATGTTATCATTATTTCTGGATTGAAGAACGTTGTAAATTCTTGTATTAATAGCGTTTAGCAGATTGTAATACTTTTCCTTTGCAGTTTCTCCTCGGAATTTTGTAGAAGGGTCAACACCATTATTTCTTCTTTCTGAGGTACTTTCTGTAACACTAGATGGTTTTTGCGCAAGACTTTCACTTATACTTTCTTCTTTATGTGGTATTTGGTTATAAGAGTTTACAGTTTTTAAGTCATCTTTTGTATTATATGTGTGCTTTAGTTTATTTACATAATAGTGGTAGTTTTCTTCATTTCTGTCTTGTTCTTCGTTGTATCTACCTTTAACAGGATCACCAGCACTATTAAATCTTTCTTTTCTCAGATTTTCTTCTTGTAGGTTTAAATTGCCTAAAATAGGTTCTTCAATTTTGAAATTTTGTGTTCCAATATTGAAATTTTCTTTGCGTAACTGTTCTTCTTCACGATTTCTTAGAATTGATGTTCCGTCATTAAATTTTCTTTCCATTTTAGCATCTCCTTCACTATGCTTCAGTTCATTCCTATTAACGCTGTAGTTTTTGTGATTGTCAGCTTGTTTTTCATAATATCTTCCATTAATAAGATCACCAGCATTATTAAATCTTCCTCTCATCACATCTTCTTCTTGTTGATTAGATTTTACTAATATAGGTTCTTCAATATAGGAATGTTGTTTTTCATAATATCTTCCATTAATAAGATCACCAGTAGTATTTAATCTTCCTCTCATCACATCTTCTTGTTGTTGATTAGATTTTTCTTGTATAGGTACTTTAATATAGGAATCTTCTTTTCCAATTTTGATTCTTTTAGGTGTGTCTCTGCTGAAATATAATCTTCCTCTCATCACATCTTCTTGTTGATTAGATTTTACTAACATAGGTTCTTCAATATAGGAATGTTGATTTTCATAATATCTTCCATTATTAAGATCACCAGCACTATTAAATCTTCCTCTCAACACATCTTCTTCTTGTTGATTAGGTTGTACTTGTATAGGTTTTTTAATATAGGAATTTTCTTTTCCAATTTTGATTCTTTTAGGTATGTCTCTGCTGAAATTTTCGCCATTATCTATTTCAACTGATTTAGTTGCTTTGTTCTCTATACCTCTGCTTCGCGGAATTGTATCTTCTTTTAATTGATCCTGAAGACTTTGCTTTGAATGTCCACTTAGTACTTCAATTTGGGATTTGTCCAAATTTTTCTTTCTTACAATTTCTTTGCCGTAATCTCTGGCATTATTTACAGTTTCGTAATTGCCAAAACCATCTTTCTTCATTTTAAATGTTTTCGAAATTTTCTTATTATTATTAGAATCATCTCCTCTTGTATTTGTAAACTGATTTATTGTTTCTCTATTTTCATTTTTGCTGTATTTGTTATTTTTACTACTATTTCCAATCTTCCTTATTGTTTCTCTATTTTCATTTTTGCTGTATTTGTTATTTTCACTACTATTTCCAATCTTCCTTATTGTTTCTCTATTTTCATTTTTTATGTATTTGTTATTTCCACTGTTATTTCCAATCTTCCAAATTTTCTTCACATCACCATTATTGTAGCTTAGGTGTACCTTATTCTGCGTATTTTCTTGTGTGTTATTTTTTATTGGTTTCATTTTTTTATTATTACTGGATTCTTCTTCTTGATCACTTTCAGAATAATTTTCAATCAGTTTTGTTCTTTTAGGCATTGCGTTACCATCATATTCTTGTCCTCTTCTTCCATTTCTACTAATTGTAGATTCTTTTTTGGCAGAATACTTGCTTTTTGCTTCATCGTATGCTTTTTGTTCTTCTTTATCATCAAAGTATTCTTCTTTTGCTAGCATTTCTTCGGAATTTTCTTTCGGATTTCTATTGCGTTCATCACTGTTATGATCATCATAGTTATCTCTAATTCTAATATTTCTGGCATAATATTTGCTTTTTGTTTCATTATACCTTTTTCGTTCTGCTTTATCATCAAGATTTTCTTCTTTTGCTATTATTTCTTCAGAATTTTCTTTTAGATCACCATCATGCTTATCATTTTTATGATCATCACTATAGTTATCTCTAATTCTATTATGTTTGGCATAATATTTGCTTTTTGCTTCATTATACCTTTTTCGTTCTGCTTTATCATCAACGTTTTCTTCTTTTGCTATTATATCTGCGGAATTTTCTTTTAGATCACTAGCTTGCTCATCATTGTAATGATCATCACTATAGTTTTCTCTAATATGTTTGTAATTTTTCAGAAACCATATTGCATCACTATAGTTTTCATTATAGATTCTATTAACAATATCTTCATTGTTTCTTCGTTCAGATGAAGCATGTTTGTATTTTTCTTCATCGCTAGAGTTGTTTTCATAATCTCTGTAATTATCACGTTTTCCATTCGAGTCTTCGTTATTTAGAAACCTACTTTTCAAGAATTCTTTATTATGATAAACATTTGTTTTCATGTTTTCATTATCTCTGTAATTATCATATTCTCCATTCGAGTCTTCGTTATTTTGAAACCTATTTTTCAAGAATTCTTTATCATGATTTATTCTCATGGAGTTTTCCCTCATGTTTTCATTATCTCTATATTTATCAAGTTCTCCATTCCAATCTTCGTTATTTTGAAACCTACTTTTCAAAAATTCTTTATCATGATAAACATTTTTTCTCAAAGAGTTTTCCCTCATGTTTTTATTATCTCTGTATTTATCAAGTTCTCCATTCGAGTCTCCGTTGTTTTGAAACCTATTTTTCAATAATTCTTTATCATGATTTGTTCTCATGGAGTTTTCCCTCATGTTTTCATTATCTCTGTATTTATCAAGTTCTGCATTCGAATCTTCGTTATTTTGAAACCTACTTTTCAAAAATTCTTTATCATGATAAACATTTTTTCTCAAAGAGTTTTCCCTCATGTTTTTATTATCTCTGTATTTATCAAGTTCTCCATTCGAGTCTCCGTTGTTTTGAAACCTATTTTTCAATAATTCTTTATCATGATTTGTTCTCATGGAGTTTTCCCTCATGTTTTCATTATCTCTGTATTTATCAAGTTCTGCATTCGAATCTTCGTTATTTTGAAACCTACTTTTCAAAAATTCTTTATCATGATAAACATTGGTTTTCATTGAGTTTTCCCTCATATTATCATTATCTCTGTAATTATCAAGTTCTCTATTCGAGTCTTCGTTATTTTGAAACCTACTTTTCAAGAATGCTTTATCATGATACAAATTTGGTCTCATGGAATTTTCCCTCATGTTTTCATTATATCTGTATTTGTCATATTCTTCATTCGAGTCTTCGTTATTTTGAAACCTATTTTTCAAGAATTCTTCATCATGATTTGTTCTCATGGAGTTTTCCCTCATGTTTTTGTTCTTCTTATAAATTACTGATTTATCATCACTTGCTTTATGTATTTTTGTATCGTGACTTCTGTCTATGCTATAGTTTCTTCTTTTCGATTCTCCATTATTTATTTCTTGGTTTTTATCTTTGTTTTCATAACTATCTTCATATGAAGAAGGTAGATGTTCGCTAAGTCGAGTCATTATTGAGCCTTGGTTCTGGACAGTTCTGCTTCCCAGGTTATGTATGGGTTCTCCATCTTCGTAACTATCATCATCAAAAGCATGTACATCATCGCCAAATCGGCTTACTATTGAGTTTTTCGTGTTGCCATGAGTTCTTGCAAAGTTATTTCTGCCTTGTTTAACAAATGTATTCGATTTTCTGTTCATTACTTCCATTTGTAAATCATCAATTATTCTTCGGGTGTTTTCATCAGATAACGCATCATTACGTGTTTTCTTCTTTTGGGCGTTTTTTCTTGTTAAATAATTATCCAGGGCATCGTATTTCTTCCTCGATAATGTTAATCTGCGGTCTTTATCAATTCCTCTTGTATCTTCTTCATTTAGTTCTTCAGATGTTTGTGCATCAAAATTTCTTCTTCTTCCATCATCTAAATTTGTGGTTCTTCTAATATTGTTTTTGGTCGGAACTGCCCTACCACTGCTGTGCCTTTTGTAGCCATCCGAAGCATAATTTTCATTCGCAATTTCTTCATCGTAACGATCGACATTTTTCTTAAGAGCTTCTTTGATGAAGAAAAACTCGCGCTTCATTTCGTCCAGGAAGTCTACAAGCGTCTCAGCGCCGACCATATCCTTAACACTCTGCAGGCTTCTCCAAGTATCTCCGTAGTCTTCGCTATCATCTTCGATATCTTCGGAGATGATGTACAGATTTTTTCCGCTTCCTGTGGTCTCCTCATCTGATTGGTCTTCGCCCGATGAGAATCTTGATTGAATAGGTGGTGCAGCACTACCAAGGAGAGATTTTCCAAAATCGTTTCCTTCAACGAGAGCTTTTGGGTTGTTTGATTGATTAAGGTTGTTTCTTTGAAGCAATTTTTGGCGAAGAGGTGGTGCAGCACTCTCTAGAAGAGATTTTTCAAAATCGTTTCTTTGAACGAGCGTTTTTGGGTTGTTTGGTTGATTAAGCAATTTTTGGTTAGTTATTCGAGTTACGGATTGCGGAAGGGTTCTTCGAAGAATTGGTTCGTTCCGTTGAATGACAATGCGTTTTAGGCCCACCTTCTCGTTTGTAGGATTTGATAGACCCACAGCATCCAGGATATCGCCCATTTTCACATAGTCGCCGCGTTCTTTGCTCTGGGCGTCTTCGTCGACGTCCATGAATCTTGGAGCAATTAGGGTCATCTTCTTCTGAAGCACTGGGGCTCTACTGGCCGGGATCAGTAGTCTTGGAATGGCCAATTTGCTGGTCGTGTAAGCCTTACGTGCGCTATGGGCAGCGTTGTTCATATGTTCCATGGCATCCTGCCCAGATTTGATGCTCTCCCTAAGAACAGATCCAACTTTTTGGAACGTCCCCAGGAAGTTGTAAGGATCATCTTCATCTTCCGGCGAAGAAGATCGGACATCATTGCGTGGGGCGAAAGCTGCTTGTCTTAGGCGTGCTTCGTTAACTATGGGCTTTTGAGGGAATCGCTCGCGTTTGAACTTATCGAAGAGCGCGCGCAAAGATTTGGGCTTATCAACAGCAAACTTCCGAAACGTCGTTTCTGGGGTCATCTCGTTATCTCTTCTACTTTTGACCAATTCTTCTCTAGCTTCAGCTTCGGCCCTGTGCGTTCTCACTTCCTCCTCGGCCCTTTCGACCCTAGCCCTCAAATCGGTGACTTCTTGAGGCTTCATGACCACGTCCTTGGTGGTATCTACGATCTTATATTGTGACGGTATTATTAGGCCGTGAGGGGCGATCTTCATGGTGGAGAGCATGGCGTCCCTCACAGACCCCATCATGTTTTTGACATGGTGGGCAGGAGCTCGTCGGTCATCCAAGGAGTTCCTGGCGATGGTTCCGACGTTTTCCAAGGTCTTGGTCATGTCCAGTTTTGCGTTGGGGTCAACCATGAGACGCATTAGAGGAAGCGACCGTTTTAGCCGTGGAACGGAGCGTTGTATGTAACCAAGTTTCCTATGGGGGAACTCCAGAAGATATGGGGATGAAAGGTTATCGTCAGCTTGGCGAAAAAATTGGTGAGGATTCGCGAACTGCGATGCAGATGACGACATGGAGCTCGAACTGGAGGAGGATTGGGTTAGACTTGTAGACCCAGATCCACCAGTTTGGCTTATTTGGGCTTGGTTGCTACCACTGAGTGAATTCGTGAATGTATTGTGGTTGTTATTGATGGTTATATGCGTGGGAGCAGCCGGAAATGAATCCATTGGTGTTCCAAAATGCGAGTGTTGAGGCATGGCGAACGGTTTCAAATGGTGATGGTGAAACATATGGAAGTGCCTAGATTTGGGATTGGTGCTACTTTCTTCTAAGTTTTCCAATCGATCACGTCGTTTTATCGAACCTTGCTTCTCACTGGTTACAGTACTTATAACCATGGGTGTTATTTCGTGGCCATTCCAAAAACTTGGTTTTCCAGAAAGACGTATTTCTACCGTACAGTTACCATCACAAGGAGGCTTACGTTCTAGACCACCCATAGAACGTCTACCTAAATTTTCTCTGGCATAGAAGTTATTCAGAGACCAGATGAAGAGCTCCTCGTCTCGTTTCATATTACTATGGCTTTTTCGTGCATTTGCAACTTCAGGTCTCCCTTGTAAGGATACAGGGCGTTGTTCTTCTAATCTACCCATATCCACATTCTTAGTGGATGCAAAATCTACAACATCTCTAAAGTTAACCTCTTTTTGTGGTTGATCTACCACATCAACATTGCCGACAATAACATTTCTTGGAACCCTTAGAAGATCACTGTTAGGTGAAACGGTTGCAAGTGCAAAATCTACATCATCTCCAAAGTTAACTTCTTTTTGTAGTTGATCTACCATATCAACATTGCGGACAATAACATTTCTTGGAATCCTTAGAAGATCACTGTTAGGTGAAACGGTTGGAAGTGCAAAATCTACACTTTTTCGTGCATTTGCAACTTCAAGTTTCCCTTGTAAGGATACAGGGCGATTTTCTTCTAATCTACCCATATCCAGATTCCTAGTGGATGCAAAATCTACAACATCTCCAAAGTTAACCTCTTTTGGTAGTTGACTTGCCATATCAACATTGCCGACAATAACATTTCTTGGAATCCTTAGAAGATCACTGTTAAGTGAAGAGGTTGCAAGTGCAAAATCTACAACATCTCCAAAGTTAATCTCTTTTTGTGGTTGATTTACCACATCAACATTGCCGACAATAACATTTCTTGGAACCCTTAGAAGATCACTGTTAGGTGAAACGGGTGCAAAATCTACTTCATCTCCAAAGTTAACATATTTTTGTAGTTGATCTACCATATCAACATTGCCGACATTAACATTTCTTGGAACCCTTAGAAGATCACTGTTAGGTAAAACGGTTGCAAGTGCAAAATCTACAACACCTCCAAAGTTAAGATCTTTTTGTACTTGATCTACCATATCATCATTGCCCAAAATAACATTTCTTGGAATTCTTGGAAGATCACTGTTAGGTGAAACGGTTGCAAATGCAAAATCTACAACATCTCCAAATTTAACCTCTTTTTGTAGTTGATTTGCCATATCAACATTACCGACAATAACATTTCTTGGAATCCTTAGAACATCATTGCCAGATGAAACGGTTGCAAGTTTGCCCAAATTAGTCCGAATCTCATTTATTTCCGTCTGATAATCTTTTTGTACGACGGTTTTCAATAATTGTTGCTTAATTTTTACAGGTCTTGCGTCACAAGGAACGCTAGATTCACCTGATTTGATATTTAAATTGTGCAGAAGCTTCACATCCTTCAAAGAATTTTGTCCACTTGAAATGTTTTCGTCTTGATTAACAGGTTTCTGAAAAGCAACTTCTTGTACTTTCAATCCATCATCGACACCTCTTCTAAAGCGTCTGTAGTGGTTTCCAATGCCATGGAAGCCGTAATTATTCATCAAACCGCCTCTTCTGGCAGGCGCAGAATGGTACAAGTTTAATGGTTTCCGAATGATCCCAGCTCTTCGATGAAGAGGTCGCATAGGGTACCTTAACTTACTTCCCATTGCTCGATGTCTTGCATTCGCTTTGGTTCTTAGAGCTAACCCATTGACATGTGCCAGACTCTTCGCCATGCCTGCATGTGCCCTGGCTCCTGCAGTGGCAGCACGAATCAAGGGATGTACCAAAATTGTACCCAAAACAGGGTCTTGCTCAGAGCTCGTTGGTTCTTGGGGATTAAAACTGCTTCTAGGTTCTGCTAGCTGGATATCCGGTTCCTCCGCATAATTTTGATCGCGAATCAAAGGATGTACAAACATTCTACCCAAAACAGGGTCTTGTTCCGAGCTCATAGGTTCTTGGGGATTTAAACTGCTTCTAGGTTCTACTGGCTGGATATCCAGTTCCTCCGCATAATTTTGATCGCCAATCAAAGGATGTACCCAAATTGTACCCAAAACAGGGTCTTGCTCAGAGCTCCTTGGTTCTAGAGGATTAAAACTGCTTCTAGGTTCTGCTGGCTGGAATTGCAGTTCCTCCGCATAATTTTGATTGTAAGGGTATTCATTGTAAAAGAACTGAGGGTTATTAAGTGGTACTTGGCTTGAAATGAAAGTTGCGTTGAATAGAAGTGCTATTACCTGAAACGGATGGAAATTCAAAAATACACTGAGTTTTTTATTCCGCTGAACATAAGCCAAAATTCCAATGTTCAGTTTTAGAAAATACACGTCAATCTTAATAGAGTATTTATGCAACCAAACTTACATTTTACAGTGAATTTGTTTGACGGCATAACCTTCAATTCATTTTTGGTTTATTTATTTGAAAACAACGAGTTTTTAACGGATAAATGCTAGAATTGACTTATTAATGAGCTTTTAATACTATTTTCCATAATATGGGCCTTTTTTTAAATAAAATGTTTTTGCGTCAGGGGAGTCTATAATATCTAGTAATTTTATTAGTAGTGTTTCGGAAATATCTGAATTCCCCAATGGAACTTGTCAGTTTTATGTAGGTTAAGTTTTTCTTTAAAAAATTAAATTGGCATCTCCAGGGCGTAATGAATCCATTACGCCCCGGTTGTTATGGACATGTTTACATGAAAATACACTCCAGAGCGTAATGAATTCATTATGCCCTCTTATTACGCCCCGGTTGTTATCGACATGTTTACATATCTCGTATTCTAGGAGTTATCATTCAATTATAGTAAAGTGAAAAATAAAGAAATTTAAATGAACATTGTAGTGGTTGCAATTGTGTAACATCACTTTTTTGACAAATTATTATATATTTTTTTGAAAATCTTGCCATTTTTGTCACTATTCCGTTAGAAAATATATGACATGGTTAAAACCAAGCACAAGGTAAAGTTTATTTTATAATCGACGTAAAGTTTATCATAAAGTAGGCCATAAAACAACAACAAGATAAAATTACATTATCTTTCAGGACCAAAAGATAGATTGAAAATGTAAATAGAAGTGTGTATTTTGTAGCAATAATATGTTAATTTACATGGATATTTTGTGAACAAAACCATCCATTCGATCGTAGTTAGAGCTCAGAGCTTGATTATAATCGATAGAATATTATCTATCACTGATAATACTTTGACTATTGTCAAATTATCAATTACTTGTAATATATGTAAAAATGGAGTCTTTTTTTCCGTTAAATAAATAAATAAATATTTGGGCATTTGCTGTTACAGATTTTTTGAATGATAAGTAAGTAATTTTATTTTGAAATTTTTTGTTGTTTTTAATTTTAGATTGTTGTCGCATATACAGGGTGTCCTGTAATTACCAGAACGCCTCAACAACGTTTAAAAGGTGAAAAATTTAAAAACATTTTTGTAGCAGGGTGACTAATTTAAAAAAGTAAGTACAGTATGAATTATCTGTCAAAACGGACACCCTGTATATTCAAAATATGCTTCTGTAATGAATGTATAAATTAAAATTAAAAACTATTTGGGCATTTGCTGTTACAGATTTTTTTTAATGATAATGAAGTAATTCTATTTTGAAACTTGTTGTTCTTTTTAATTTTTTATTGTTTTTGCATATACAGGGTGTCCTAAAATTACAGGAACACATCAACAACTTTTAAAAGGTAAAAAAATTGAGAACATTTTTGTAGCAGGGTGATCCATTTAAAAAAGTAAGTACAGTACGAATTACCTGTCAAAACGGACACTCTGTATATTCAAAATATGCTTCTTTAATGAATATATAAATTAAAATTAAAAATATTTGGGCATTTGCTGTTCCATATTTTTTTTAATTATAATTAAGTAATTATATTTTGAAATTTTTTGTTGTTTTTGATACAGGATGTCCTAAAATTACCGAAATAACTCGACAACTTTTAAAAGATGAAAGATTTTAAAACATTTTTGTAGCAGGGTGATTGATTAAAAAAGTAAGTACAGTATGATTTATTTGTTAAAACGGACACTCTGTATATTCAAAATATGCTTCTATAACGAATGTATAAATTGAAATTCAAAATATTTGGGCATTTGCTGTTACAGAATGTACCAAAATTTTGGTGTTTTTGATACAGGGTGTCCTAAAATTACCGGAATACCTCAACAACTTTTAAACGGTGAAAAATTTGAAAACATTTTTGTAGCAGGGTGATTCATTAAAAAGGAAAATACAGTATGATTTACTTGTCAAACCGGACACCGTGTATATTCAAAATATGCTGCTAGAGTGAATGTATAAATTAAAATTAAAAATATTTGGGCATTTGCCGTCACAATTTTTTTTTTAATGATATTTAAGTAATTTTATTTTGAATTTTTTTGTTGTTTTTTACTTTTGATTGTGTTCGCATATGGAGGGTCTCCTAAAATTACGGGAACACCTCAACAAGTTTTGTACGGTGAAAAATTTGAAATCATTTTTGTTGCAGGCTGATCCATTTAAAAAAGTAAGTACAGTATGATTTACCTGTCAAAACGGACACCCTGTATATTCAAAATATGCTTCTATAATGAATGTATAAATTAAAATTAAAAATATTTTTGCATTTGCTGCTACAGATTTTTTTTAATTATAATTAAGTAATTTTATTTTGAAAATTTTTGTTGTTTTTGATACAGGATGTCCTAAAATTACCGAAATAACTCGACAACTTTTAAAAGATGAAAAATTTTAAAACATTTTTGTAGCAGGGTGATTGATTAAAAAAGTAAGTACAGTATGATTTATTTGTTAAAACGGACACTCTGTATATTCAAAATATGCTTCTATAACGAATGTATAAATTGAAATTCAAAATATTTGGGCATTTGCTGTTACAGATTTTTTTAAAATTATAATTGACTAATTTTATATTGAAAATTTTTGTTGTTTTTAATACAGGATGTCCTAAAATTACCTAACACCTCAACAGCTTTTAAACGGTGAAAAATTTGAAAACATTTTTATAGCAGGGTGATTTATTAAAAAAGTAAGTACAGTATGATTTATCTATCAAAACGGACACCGTGTATATTCAAAATATGCTTTTATAACTAATATATAAATTAAAACTAAAAATATTTGGGCATTTGCTCTTACAGATTTCATTTAGTGATAATTAAGTAATTTCATTTTTAATTTTTTTGTGATTGTTAATTTTTTATTGTTTTCTCATATGTAGGGTGGCCTCAAATTACCGAAATACCTCAACCACTTTTAAACGGTAAAAAATTATAAACATATTTGTAGCAGGGTCATCCATTAAAAAAAGTAAGTATAGTATGATTTACTTAACAAAAGGGACACCCTGTATATTCAAAATATGCCTTTATCATGAATGTATAAATTAAAATTTAAAATATTTGGGCATTTGCTGTTACCGATTTTTTTAATGATAATTAAGTAATATTATTTTGAAAATTGATGTTGTTTTTAATTTTTGATTGTTTTCGCATATACAGGGTGTCCAAAAATTACCAGAACACATCAACAACTTTTAAACGGTGAAAAATTTGAAAATATTTGTATAACAGGGTGATCCATTTAAAAAAGTAAGTACAGTACGAATTACCTGTCAAAACGGACACCCTGTATATTCAAAATATGCTTCTATAATGAATGTATAAATTAAAATTAAAAACATTTGGGCATTTGCTGTTCCATAATTTTTTTAAATTATAATTAAGTAATTTTATTTTGAAAATTTTTGTTTTTTTTTTGATACAGGATGTCCTAAAATTACCAGAAAACCTCAACAACTTTTAAACGGTGAAAAATTTGAAAACATTTTTGTAGCAGGGTGATTTATTAAAAAAAGTAAGTATAGTATGATTTACCTAACAAAATGGACACCCTGTATATTCAAAATATGCCTTTATTATGAATGTATAAATTAAAATTTAAAATATTTGGGCATTTGCTGTTACATTTTTTTTTTAATGATAATTAAGTAATTTTATTTTTATTTTTTTTGTTATTTTTAACTTTTGATTGTGTGCGCATATACAGGGTGTTCTAAAATTTCAGGAACACCTCAACAACTTTTAAACGGTGAAAAATTTGAAAACATTTTTGTAGCAGGGTGATCCATTTAAAAAAATTAAGTACAGAATGATTTACCTGTCAAAACGGACACCCTGTATATTCAAAATATGCTTCTATAATGAGTATATATAATTTAAAATTAAAAATATCTGGGCATTTGCTGTTTCATAATTTTTTTTAATTATAATTAAGTAATTTTATTTTGAAATTTTTTGTTGTTTTTGATACAGAATGTCCTCAAATTACCGGAATTCCTCAACAAGTTTTAAAAGATGAAAAATTTGAAAAGATTTTTGGAGCAGGGTGATTTATTAAAAAAAGTAACTATAGTATGATTTACCTGTCACAACGGACACCCTGTATATTCAAAATATGCTTCTATAATGAGTATATATAATTTAAAATTAAAAATATCTGGGCATTTGCTGTTTCATAATTTTTTTTAATTATAATTAAGTAATTTTATTTTGAAATTTTTTGTTGTTTTTGATACAGAATGTCCTCAAATTACCGGAATTCCTCAACAAGTTTTAAAAGATGAAAAATTTGAAAACATTTTTGGAGCAGGGTGATTTATTAAAAAAAGTAACTATAGTATGATTTACCTGTCAAAATGGACACCCTGTATATTCAAAATATGCCTTTATCATGAATGTATAAATTAAAATTAAAAATATTTGGGCATTTGCTGTTACATTTTTTTTATAATGATAATTACGTAATTTTATTTTGATTTTTTTTGTTATTTTTAACTTTTGATTGTGTTCGCATATATAGGGTCTCCTAAAATTATCAGAACACCACAACAACTTCTAAAAGGTGAAAAATTTGAAAACATTTTTGTAGCAGGGTGATCCATTTAAAAAAGTAAGTACAGTATGAATTACATGTCAAAACGGACACCCTGTATATTCAAAATATGATTCTATAACGAATGTATATATTAAAATTTAAAATATTTGGGCATTTGCCCTTGCAGACATTTTTTAATGATAATTAAGTACTTTTATTTTCAATTTTTTTGTTCTTGTTAATTTTTGATTGTTTTCTCATATATAGGGTGTCCTAAATTTACCGGAACACCTCAACAACTTTTAAACGGTGAAAAATAAGAAAACATTTTTGTAGCAGGGCGATCCATTTAAAAAGGTAAGTACAGTATGACTTACCTGTCAAAACGGACATCCTGTATATTCAAAATATGCATCTATAATGAATGTATAAATTAAATTATTAATTTAATTTACACATTATTATGTATATATTATTTTATACAAGCGTATTTTGAATATACAGCATATATGTTGATTATTCAAATTGTGCTTCTATAATGATTGTATAAATTAAAATAATAATTTAATTTACACATTATTTTATATACAGGCATATTTTGAATATACAGTGTGTTCATGTTGATAGGTAAATCATGATGTATTTACATTTTTAAATGGAACATCATGTTACAAAAATGCTCATTACAAAAATGTCTTAACCTACAATGACTTGTATTTAAAAAAAAAAAATCTACTCCAAAAAAAACCTTATTAAGGTCAAAATATAACTTCAATATAAATTGAAATAAATGAGTTGAAGCGTAAAAGTGAAAATGATTTTTTTTTTCATTTTTGCCAGTTTCAATTTTTAAAACTTATTTTCCCTGCTTTCTTTTTTTGAGGTCTTGGTCTCAAGATTTGTTTACCAACTAACTATTTCCTACCGTTTACTATATTCCCATGTTGAGCACGATAACTGGGACACCCTGTATATAACTATAATGAATGTATAAATTAAATTAATAATTTAATTTACACATTATTTTATACATTATTTTATGCAAGCATATTTTAAATATACAGTGTGTTCATTTCGACAGGTAAATCATACTGTACGTACTTCTTTAAATGGAACACTCTGTAACAAAAATTCTCATTCCAAAAATGTTTTAACCTACTATGACTTGCATTTTAATAAATTAAATTCTACTACTAAAAAATACTTAATAATATCAAAATATCACTTCAATATAAATTGGAATAATTGAGATAAAGCCTAAAAGTGAAAATGCATTTTTTTCATTTTTGCCAGATTCAATTTTTAAAACTAATTTTCCCTGCTAAGTAGGCCTTGGTCTAAGATTTTTTTCATCAAATTTCTATTTCCTACAGTTTACTAGATCCCCAAGTTGAGCACGATAACTGGGACGCCCTGTATATAACTATAATGAATGTATAAATTAAATTAATAATTTAATTTACACATTATTTTATACAAGCATATTTTGAATATACAGTGTGTTCGTTTTGACTGGTAAATCATGCATTTTAATAAATTAAATTCTACTAAAAAAAAAAAAAAAAACCTTAATAATACCAAAATCAAAACTTCAATATAAACTGGAATAAATGAGCTAAAGCGTGAAAGTGAAAATGCATTTTTTTTCATTTTTAAAACTAATTTTCCCTGCTAAGTAGGCTTTGGTGTCATGATTTATTTTTACGAACTTTCTATTTCGTACCGTTTACTAGATCCCCATGCTGAGCATGATAACTGGTACACCCTGTATATAACTATAATGAATGTATAAATTAAATTAAAAATTTAATTTACACATTATTTTATACATTATTTTATACAAGCATATTTTGAATATACAGTGTGTACATTTTGACAGGTAAATCATACTGTACTTACTTTTTTTAAATAGAACACCCTGTTACAAAAATGTTCATTCCAAAAATGTTTTAACCTATAATGAATTGAATTTTAATAAATTAAATTCTACTCCAAAAAATACCTTAATAAGGTCAAAATATCACATCAATATAAATTGCAATAAATTTCAATTTTTAAAACTTATTTTCCCTTTAGTACTTTAGTACATTAGTCCCCATAGTATTTTATGTCTACTGAAGATGACCACGCAGTGGTTGAAATGTACATTTAGCGAAATCAATATCGTTGTGAAAAAGGATAATTTGTTATTTTTCTTTAAGTTATTTTCCCTGCTAAGTAGGTCTCAAGATTTTTTTTAAAACTATATTTCCTACCGTTTACTAGATTGCTACGTTGAGCACGATAATTGGGGCACCCTGTATATAACAATAAAATATATATGAAAGTACGATTGAGGTCAAAAAAAGTGGAACAAGTCTTATACTGAATTTGTCTAAAATTAAGCTGTGTAAGTCATTCGTCTCTGCAAAGACATCTGACATCTTCAGCTAAACCAAATTTACACTAGGCAAAAAACATGTCCCACTGTTTTATGGTCGCGACCGTACATACAGCTGAATTAAAAAAAAAAACTGGAAATGAAATGTTTCCCAACGTAAAGTTGGTTTTAAGAATTTGTCAATTAATTATCTACTTGAACTATAAATTTTTTTTAATCAAAGTCCTTTTTAATTAGATACATGGGTAATAATTAGTAAACGTAATAATTATTAATATCACCAATTATTGTATTATGTAGGTCCTACTGTTTCTGCAACGTTTCGTTGCAGAATGTTAAGAAATTAATTTGTTCAAACTTAACCCATTTATTTTTAAACTGACATACCGTCAAATAATTCTAACCTATTTCTAAAAACCATTTTCAAACTATAACAAAAGTATAAAAAGAATATATTTTTTATTGATATTTCCCGTTTTTTTTTTAAATTTAGTTGTAGTTTGGAAACCTAAAGTATTTCCAAAATTGCTCAAAATAAAACCATAACCAATAGTTTTTAACCACATGGAATATTGTTTGGAATAAAAAATTGTATGGAATATTAACAAACATATCGTGTTACACTCATTTTACTTACAAAATAATAGAAAGCGTTTTTATCCATCAGTAACTGTCACTTGAAAAAAGTTTCACACATAAAATAGAAAAATTCACATTATAACTACATCAACTGTTATTACTTGTACACTTCACAAAACTGTGTCACATTTCCTAACAAGTCGCGGCTTTGCAAAATACGTGAAAAGCGCTGATTAATCAAGAATGTAATAATGCAAATGAGCATGAAATTATTACTGTAATATTGTGCATCCGATGGTGACGCATGGCATTTTTCCAAATAAATCTAATTGCTTAAGAAGACATACTTAATTAATTAATAAATAATATTTATAGTTCATATATTTACGCAATAAACGTAAGAGTAATTTATTACCATATTTCTATAGAGGTATTAATTCAAACGCAATATTAATTTGTACAATACTCTCAAGGAGACATCAGATATTTTGATTCAAATACAAGATAAACATATATATATATATATATATATATATATATATATATATATATATATATATATATATATAAATATGATATTTAAGGTTGTCATATTATTATTTAGTACTTACTGGTAAAAAATATATATTTTTATTTTATGTTATGATTTATTTATTTTATTTGGTCTGATTAGTTTCGGTTATATACAACCATCATCAGAGTCATATATTCAATGTTTATATATCTTTAATTCACTTGAAATGTAATTTTTAAAATTTGATATATGTCTAATTAGAAGTTTTATGTAATTGTTTTTTATTTTAAATCTATATGATATGTTATATATAATTTAATGATATAATTTAATGATATAATTATATCATTAAATGAAATTATTAGTTTACACTTGGACATTTATTTTTTTATTCATATTCTTGTAATTTTTTTTATATAACCATGTTAGCAAAATTTATTATCGTCAAGGTTTGCTTTGCATTTAAGGCCATACAGCTTAATGCCCTCTTGGATGAAATTAATTTTTACTCGCACGGTATAACGTTGAATTTTCTATAGTATAGGTGTATTATGGGTATATTCTATATTTTAATTTTGTTATTGTACATATTTATATATGAGCCGTTCATTTTGAAAGTGACTTAAGTCCATGTATCTTTAATTTGAAATACTTAAGGTTTTGCGTTTTTACAAAATTAAAAATATACGTAAGATATATGGTTGACTTGCAATGTTAAATCGCATTTAAGGGATTTCATTTTATACATCCTATTAAAAAGTCGCTATTATTAAGTGTATAATATGACCTTGCTTACCTTAAAAGGACTTAGGTCACTTTCAAAATAAAAATTTGTTTTGTTACAAAAAGTGAAAGAGCTTAAGTCCGTTACATATAGCTTAAAAAATAGAAAAAAAAACATTTAAATTATATTTTTACATAATAGAAATAAATTTAGTAACAAGTTATTCGTTAACATTCTCAGTATGCGGGAGTGATTTGAAGTAGTTATGGTGTTCCGGAGGTATATACCGCAATAAGTCCATCATGTGTCAGTATTTTAGTGATGTGATGCTTCTTATACTTTTATATAACGATGGCAATACAATATTCCCAAATTTTTTAGGTCTACCCCGACGTGGCAATAAATCAAGAATTTTAAATTCTGCGTTCTCATCCATGGTTTTGTATAACATTTTATATGGTCCATTTCTTAAAAATCGCATCCAGCATATTTGAAGCCAGTTTATTTTTTCTCCGTTGGTATTTTTGGATCTTTTGTAAACTGCTTCTTCCAAGAGTCTTGTTGATACAAAATCCTCTTGTTTCATTTCATTTAGTATGAAAGTATTACCTTTTCTACATTTTTTAATTATATTATAATAATCTTGTGGCACATACAATAACTGATTTCTTTTTAACGACATTTCTATAACGCCAAAATCTCTGTCATTAGGTAAAAATGAATGCCCTGATATTAAAAATTTGTGGTCTATGATTTCCACATCATTTCCCATCGATAGAATTTTTAACCACATTAAAGATATTTTGATGTTTCTGTTTTGTCCTCCACACATGTCACTATATGCAATTATGTGTTTTTCACCTTTCAGGGTTTTTAGGTGTCTCAAGAGGCACGAAGCCACTTCTTGGGAACCTCTAGAAGCTTTTGTTTCATCCCAAACGTACATGTATACATTATCGTTGTGGAAATTGTGAATGCCTAAATTTAAAATATACATGTTACATTTACAATAAGCTACTGAAGTAGTTAACTTTGGGAATGGTAACGCTTTCTGCAAATGGAATGAAAAGCCAAAATAATGAGATGGATTACTTGATACTCGCTCTTGATCTTGTTTTAACGCATTTCTAGCTGATTCTGCTAGCTTCAAATGAATATCATGTTCTTCCATAAGTTTTTTCTGTTCTTCATGGTTTTCTGACTTTAATGTTTTTATGACTTAATAATTAATGACTTTAATAGATCACATCTTTGACATGTGTCTTTGTGTGGTTGGTGGAAATGTAGATTAAAATCCTTTTTGAATATTTTTCTATAAGTCCATGCATTAACTGCTTTTAAATTATTTTCTTCACAGTGAAGCTCATAAAAATTAAACATTTTTTTTATAGTCAGTTCAGGATGAAGATATTTTCCGTCGGGATTATGGTCCCTAGTATAATGGGATTCAAATTTCGGGAAACTGTTAATATGGCTTTGAACAATCATACTTGCTTCATCACATATTTTTCTCGACGATCCAGGCAAACGCCCACGTAAATCGTTGCCAACGTTTTTAGATTTTAATACACGTTTCAATCGTCCTTCGCTTATTTGAAAAGTATCTAAAAAGATTTTTTTACAAACAGCAACTTTGCCTGTTTTAGAATTTAACCAATACGTAAAACTCTCATTTCTACATGAACCTTTTCCGTTTCTCTGACGTCTTCTTTTTACAACACTGCGTCCGGTCGCTTCGTATAGCAATATATTCTGCTTATTAAAGTCTCCTAAGTTCCAAAACATTTCGAAAATACGTTTTCTTTCTGTTTCATTTAAATTTTTCAAGCAGTCTTTTCGGCATTGGCAATCTTCATTTTGAAAAACTTTGGCAGGAATAAATTTTCCCGATTGTGTATCGTATCTTTTCCCTGAATTCCGTTTAATTTTACGAATTTTCTGAATATAAGTACCACTTCTGTGTTCTCTGAATCCTTCTTTGAAGGTGCTGTTTTGTAAATTCTCATTCTCAATTACTTCCTCTTCCTCTGTTGAAGAATGAACTTCTACAATTCTCCTTCTTTTTTTAAATCTGTTGTATGAGTTTAATTCCTCTTCACTTTCAGAATCAAGAAATCTTGTTATTTTATCCTTTCCCATGGGTTTAATAATTTCTTTAAATTAAATATTATTTTTTAAATTTCAATTTAATATCAAAACGTAATTTAAATTACCTTCATCACTGCTTTCAACATTTTGGGCCGCACTTTTTGACATCGTCAATAAAAAGTGGACTTAGGTCACTTTAAAAATTAGGATTTTCAGTATTTATATTATTTTGAAAATGTACGTGATATAAAATTTTCAAATGTACTAAGTATATTTCAATACCGATTTATTTTTTTGACAGTTCACCATAAATTATAAATGTCACAAGTGCCAACTTGATAAAAGATGAAAATGGACTTAAGCCACTTTCAAAATAAACGGCTCATATAATTTATAGCTTCCAAAATTGCATACATAATTGTATTAACTTAAGATGATAACGTCTTTCCAAATTTGATAATTAAATAAGTTTGTGCATTGATAACTCTTCTCCACCATTTGTTTTTATACCACAGTGAAAAAATTGAACATATTCTTTTATCTATAATAAATCTCACCTATAACCAAATAATTTTAGTATACAGTACAAAACAATCTAAATTGCCTGTTGTGTATTGTATAACGAGGTTTAAATCTGTTATTAATGTTTCAGCCACAAATCCCACCGAATATCACGAGTTATTTAAAGAGTTTTCTCCAAACACAAAATTTATACATGTACGAGTCTCACAATGCGTTTCATAGCATATAATAGCATATTCTTGTGCATATTGGTATTTAACTTCTTAGGAGTATTAGGTGTGAGTAACTCATAATTTATATACTTGACATTTTACAAAAAAATACCTACAATTGATAAATTATTATTCGCCTTATAAGCGAATATTATTACTATTATTATTAAAAATATAGCATTGGTGCTAACTGACAAAAATTAAAACATGCAAATATATAGGTACAGTCGCAGCCAAAAAAGTGGGACAAGTCTTATAGCGAATTTGTCTACAATTAAGCTGTGTAATCAAGTAATTCGCCTCTGCAAAGAAAAACATGTCATTGTCATTATGACATAAATACTTACACGTTACTTAATAAAAAACACATTTTTTTGAATGGCCCCTCAATTTAATGTTTTTAATAAAGCAAGAATACCAGAGACATTGAAAATGGATGGTCTATCAGGCAAGTTGCGTAATTTTTGACATCTTCATCTAAACCAAATTCACACTAGGCAAAAAACCTGTCCCACTTTTTTTATGGCCGCGACCGTACATATACAGGGTGTTAATACTAAGTTGCAACACCCGAAAATGGGAGTTAGTACTCATTGAAACAAATAACTTTTCTTAGTTCAAATTTTTGAATTGGAGCCCAAGTTCATAGTTATTGGCGTTCTTTTGTTTTTCGAAAAATCGTCATTACTCCCTTATTTTAAGGAATATTTAAAAAATTCAAAAACGTTCAACATGCGCTTTCGGTTCTCTAAAACATTTGTATTTACAATTATTTTCTATTTTATCAAATAACAAAATGGCGACCGATCAAAAATTTCTAAGCAAGATATTTTGAAAACCAATCGATCGATTTTTGAAAATAAAACATTTATAAAATCCTTGAACTATCTTATAACATTTGTCTGTTTTGATAATTATGCATTTTTAGACACAAATTATGCAAAATACGCACACAAATGATAAACGTGACAGAAACTTTTCAAGATGAAGCAGAAATTTCTGAAGAACAAGATCAAAAAGTATTTAAATTTGAACGTACGAACTAGAAAACACGTGCCTCAACTTGTTTAATGGCCTAACTTAAGGTTAGCCTACTTTGTTTTAAATGATTGTTGCGGTTTGTTAAAATTTGTCTTGTAATTCAATTTTAATAATAACTTTTTTGGACAGATCGAAAAAAATGTTTCAGACAACTGTTATAATATAGTTTAAGGATTTCATAAATGTTTTATTTTCAAAAATCAATCGAGTGATTTTCAAAATATCTTGTTTCGAAAATTGTCTTGGGTCGCCATTTTGTTATTTGATAAAATAGAAAATAATTGTAAATACAAATGTTTTAGAGAACCGATAGCGCATGAAGAACGTTTTTGTATTTTTTAAATATTTCTCAAAATAAGGGAGTAATGACGATTTTTCGAAAAACAAAAGAACGCCATTAACTATGAACTGGGGCTCCAATTCAAAAATTTTAACTAAGAAAAGTTGTTTGTTTCAATGAGTTCTAACTGCCATTTTCGGGTGTTACAACTTAGTATTAACACCCTGTATATATATATATATATATATATATATATATATATATATTATACAGTTTTGAAATTTCAGTGGGGCCAAAAAGAGTACAAGGTATTTTATGAACGCAGCACATTGCATAATTGCAACAAGAAGTACATGACGGATTGTCATCTAGTCGGCTTTAGGAAAGATCGATCACCAAATATCTATTTCAATTTCACATTCACTGCAATATCTGATTTTTCGCCTAAACTAACCGTGAGTATTACGCAAAAATTACACATGAAATAAACCGGAAGTCTTATCTCACGTGATCACATCTATCGCATGATTAAAATAAAAAAGGCTTGAGTTGTTTTGGCCCAAGACAAAGGCCCGTATCTATAGTCCGTACTTGAGCCCGAGTTCAACTCAAGTCGTATATTTGGTTGCGTATTTTCTATTAACATGTATGCACCAAACGCAACCAAATATACGAGTTGAGTCGAACTCAAGCTCAAGTACGGACTATAGATACGGGCCTAAGGCCCATATCTATGGTTCATACTTGAGCATGAGTTCGACTCATGTCGTATATTTGGTTGAGTATTTTCTATAAACGTATATGCATCAAACGCAACCAAATATACGCAAATATAGGACCTGAGCTTGAGTTCGACTCAAGTGGTATATTTGGTTGCGCATTTTCTATAAACGTTTATGCACCAAATGCAACCAAATATACGCATATATAGGACCTGAGCTTGAGTTCGACTCAAGTGGTATATTTGTTTGGGTATTTTCCATACACGTTTATGTACCAAACGCAACAAAATATACTACTTGAGTCGAACTCATGCTTAAGTGCAGACTATAGATGCGGACCCAAGTATGGCACAAGTATTTTGGGATCAAAAATTTTGGGCTGAAATGGATGTAGGTCTAAATTTTTATTCACCCATAAAATATAATCAGATTGTATAATGCTTTCCATCTCAGCATATATGGGATACAGGAAATCATCAAATTTACCGAATTATTAGAATATTATGTATCATTGAATTATTCAGTCAATATTAATTTCATTTACTTTGTAGGTATGGTTTAAGATGTATAAGTTACAAAACAATGATTATCACCCTTCTAACGTTGAACTTAAGTTTAATCTATGCACTTTCCTAAAAGGAACTGTCTTAGCAGAGGGTAGTACAATTCCGACTTACGGGAATCTTGTCAATTGTCCATTAAAAAAGGTAAACACATCTATTGATATTAATTATTTACTAATTAAGCTTACGTCATGTGAAAGTCATTCTTTAAATTTTATAATTAGTGTAAGCTACTTTCACGTGAGATTTTATACATTTTTGCTAATTTTTGTAATCATTCAAGTTTTCATAACGCCAATTGATAGAGCATTTATGCAACCAAACTTGCATTTTGCAGTGAATTTGTTTTACAACATAACCTTCAATTCATTTTTGGGTTATTTATTTGGAAACATCGAGTGTTTTAACGAATAAATGCTGGATTTAACTGATTAACGAGCTTTTAATACTATTTTCCACAATGGGGCCTTTTTTAAACAAAATAAATATGTATTTTCTATAAATACTTCATATTCTCTCCATTCACGATGTTTTTGCGTCATTGGAGTCTGTGAATATCTAGTAGTTGTGTTGGTAGTATTTCGGAAATAACTGAATTCCCCAATGGAACTTATCAATTTTTTTTTAGGTTAAGTTGTTTTCAATTTGAGGTTATATTTTTTAAATAACATTGTTGCCAGATGTGAAGTTTAAATTATTAGATATGAAAATGGAACGGCAGGAAATTATAAATCTGACAATGTGGTAGGAAACAAATGTCTAATTGACATTGACACAAAAAAATAATTAACTTTAAATAATTTTTGTAATACCTCTGTGTTATTGACATTTATCAGTACTGTCTGCTTGATCGATATGACAGGCGTAAAGGCCTTGGCCGTTATAATAACGGCCGTGGACGTTATTTAAATGACAACGCAAATTTATGAGCAATAAAGTCTTCATATTCCTTCTCATACCTGCTGCTGCTTTTTTGGGGAAGTAAATCGATTGTGGCAGCATTTGCTTCATTTAGTACATCTTCGGGGATACCACAAAACGAAGAACTTTGCACATCTGACATTATTTTTCTAATTTCACTTTGATTTGTTTGTTTGTATTTGAACCGTTGATGTTGCTATGGTATCAAATTGCGCCTGGATAACTAGTTTATTAATTTTGAAATTTAATATTGATAAATTGACCAGTTTTTGTAATTTAGGTATTACAAAAAGTATCGAACAACATACGGCCGATATGCAAATAACAGGCTTGGTTGAATATAAACCTCGGCTGCGCTCCGCTTCGCCTCGGTTTACAAACTTCAACCCGCGCCTGTTATTTGCTACATATCGGCCTAATGGCGTTATATACTATAACATTAACAAACAAAAAAAAACTCAGCCAATTGGCTGCAAAAAGGTCGTGAATGTATAATAAATGTAATTTTATGGAAATATATTATTAATTCAAAATAAATTTTATAGATTAGTTTTACAATGTTAGGTCATCATTATTTCTATTATTAAAACATGTATTTATTTTGATTTCAGGGAGCTTACAAAATTGTTAATTATCTTGCTGGGAGTGACCGCCTTCCTTCTTTTATTCACGAAGGAAGGTACAAAGAAGTGCTAAAGATAATTGACTCAGGAGAGGACCTAATTGAAATACACGGCTATGAACGAGTTGAGTTGCAAACTTAGAAGAATCACTAGGGCCTGTATCGAGTTCGACTTAAGTTGTATATTTGGTTGCGTATTTTCTATAAACGTTTATGCACCAAACGCAACCAAATATACGCAAATACATGACTTGAGCTTGAGTTACACTCAAGTCGTATATTTGGTTGCGTATTTTCTATAAATGTTTATGCACCAAACGCAACCAAATATACGACTTGAGCTTGAGTTCAACTCAAGTCGTATATTTGGTTGCGTATTTTCTATGAATGTTTATCACCAAACGCAACCAAATATATGTAAATATTCGACCTGAACTTGAGTTTGACTAAAGTCACATATTTCGTTGCGTATTTTCTATAAACGTTTATGCACCAAACGCAACCAAATATACGCAAATATACGACTTGAGCTTGAGTTCGAGTCAAGTCGTATATTTGGTTGCGTATTTTCCATAAACGTTTATGCACCAAACGCAACCAAATATACGACTTGAGCTAGAGTTCGACTCAAGTCGTATATTTCGTTGCTATTTTCTATAAACGTTTATCACAAAACGCAACCAAATATATGTAAATAATCGACCTGAACTTGAGTTTGACTAAAGTCACATATTTCGTTGTGTATTTTCTATACACGTTTATGCACCAAACGCAACAAAATATACGCAAATATACGACTTGAGCTTCAGTTCGACTCAAGTCGTATATTTGGTTACGTAGTTTCTAGTAACGTTTATGCACCAAACGCAACCAAATATACGACTTGAATCGAACTTAAGCTGAAGTATAGACTATAGATACGGGCCTAAAATGTACCTTAGATGATATTTTTGAAAAAATTGCATAGTTAAAATCTTAGTAAATCAATGTGTAATGATAATAATGTGGAGTTTAAAATGTACAGCAAATTGTTCCCACTAAGTAATTGGCATTAAACAGAACGTGAAACTCACTTATGAAAATAGGTATATGTATCCAAAAAGCTAGGAATAAAAACATTATTATTGTAACTTTTTTTTTTCAACCTAATAATCCCATTGCTAGAAATTGGCAAGAATCATCAACGATTGTCTTATAAGACTCCATTATTCTATAATCATCTTGTTTGTGTTCTTTACATAAATTTGATTTCGATGCATTAGAATACATATCATTCTAACGTAATATGATGTTGAATTTCGTTTATTTATTTTTCTATTGGATATACAGGGTGCCACATGCAAGTCGTCGCTTAACGGTTTTTGATGTCAAACAAAATTGAAAAAAATCACAAATACACGGTTCATTATGATATTCCAAATGAAAATACGTATCATCAGAACGTGGTAGTCCATATTAAAAAACAGAGAAACAACTTGCTATGTTTTTACCACAAAAAGTTGAGTCGTTTTTTATTGAATATGTCGATATACAGGGTGTTAATACTAAGTAAGACTGAATGTATCTGAATAAGCCAATTATTTGGAAATTAGCAGTTTAAACCTTCAGAATTTTGTTGATGACATTGACGGCTATAGCAGATGACATAGAGGGTGTTAATACTAAGTTGTAACACCCGAAAGTGGCAGTTACAACTCATTAAAAGATACAACTTTTCTTAGTTAAAATTTTTGAATTGGAGCCCAAGTTCATAGTTATTGGCGTTCTTTTGTTTTTCGAAAAATCGTCATTACTCCCGTATTTTAGGAAATATTTAAAAAATAAAAACGTTCAACATGCGCTATCGGTTCTCTAAAACATTTGTATTTACAATTATTTTCTATTTTATCAAATAACAAAATGGCGACCGAAGAAAAATTTCGAAACAAGATATTTTGAAAATCACTCGATTGATTTTTGAAAATAAAACATTTATGAAATCCTTAAACTATATTATAACATTTGCCTGAAACATTTTTTTCGATCTGTCCAAAAAAGTTATTATTCAAATTGAATTACAAGATAAATTTTAACAAACTGCAACAATCATTTAAAATAATGTAGGCTAACCTTAAGTTAGGCCATTAAACAAGTTGAGGCACGTGTTTTCTAGTTTGTACGTTCAAATTTAAATACTTTTTGATCTTGTTCTTCAGAAATTTCTGCTTCATCTTGAAAAGTTTGTGTCATGTTTATCATTTGGGTGCGTATTTTGCATAATTTGTGTATAAAAATGCATAATTATCAAAACAGACAAATGTTATAAGATAGTTCAGGGATGTTATAAATGTTTTATTTTCAAAAATCGATTGATTGGTTTTCAAAATATCTCGCTTAGAAATTTTTGATCGGTCGCCATTTTGTTATTTGATAAAATAGAAAATAATTGTAAATACATGTTTTAGAGAGCCGATAGCGCATGCTGAACGTTTTTGTATTTTTTAAATATTTCATAAAATAAGGGAGTAATGACGATTTTTCGAAAAACAAAAGAACGCCAATAACTTTGAACTTGGGCTCCAATTCAAAAATTGTAACTAAGAAAAGTTGTTTGTTTCAATGGGTTCTAACTGCCATTTTCGGGTGTTACAACTTAGTATTAACACCCTCTATAAATAAACATTTTCTGGTAAAAACATAGCAAGTTATTTCTCTGTTTTTTGAAAATACGTATACGAAAATACTTCCGGTGGAACCGGAAGTGATATAATTGCGACAGCAAAAAAACTGTTTATTTATATATCAACATATATAACGACTCGGCGATATTTTATTGTGTATATTGATATATCAATAAACATTTTGTGGTAAAAACATATAAAGTTGTTTCTGTTTTTTTGAAAATGTATTTCTATCACTTCCGGTTCGCCCGGAAGTATTTATTTTATAGTACTTTTAAAGAACAAATTCAAGAAAAAATGTGTTTTTGTACGTTTTCGATGCAAATTTCAAAGGTCATTTTTGGTTATTTTTCTCGGCACAGGGGCAAAAATTCAAAATTTTGATCAGACCAGGACTGCGAAATTTATCTGGCTATCTCCAGAAAAAAAAACTGGACTCGATACTATTTAAAAAAAGGTTTTTTCATTTTTGCACATTTTTCCAAAAAAGGGCTAAAAGATGAGCAAAAACCGCCATTTTCGATCGGCCGTCGCAGGGGGCACTGGAAGCGCAGGGTCCCCAACTTGACTGCTTTTCGACTGCTTTTAGATGAGAAAATATGGTTATTTCGATTGCCGCAAACTCGGTTCTCGTGGGTTTTTTTGATCAAAAAGTCGGAAAAACTTATTCAAAACCTAATAATCAAACGCATGAATCGATTTTTAAATTTCAACCCGATTCGGATCCGACTTCATGCACTGTTTATTTCCATATTTTTCCACAATTTTTTTTAATATGCTATATGGATGTGGGCATTTTGAAAGTCGTGATAAGTGACAAAAACTTTATTTTTGATAAAAATCAAGGGGGGGGGGGGGGGTTAAATTCTCATGGTAGTAGGATCTAATCGAGACACACGTTGGTTTTTTTTTGTGAAAATTTGTAAGACAGTTTTTGATAAAAATGACTTAGAAAATTGAAAATTTTCAATTCAATTTTCTGACGTTGGTCTGACGTCTGATGAAGGAGGGGTGAGTGTTTAAATTAATATGGTGTGAGGATCTCATCGAAACACACGTTGGATAATTTTGTTGTGAATATTAGTACGACAGTTTTTGAAAAAAAAAAATGGAAATTGAAAAATTCAATTTTCAATTCAATTTTCTGACGTTGGTATGAATATATATATATATATATATATATATATATATATATATATATATATATATATATATATATATATATATATATATATATTAATTTTAAAATATCTTAGATTTTTATATATCTTTAATATTTTTCGTTGCGCTTGTCCTCTATTTTTGGGACATCCTGTATAATAGAGTATACTTTTATGTCGTACTGGTACATAATTGTTTGTTAATAGACTGGTTTCAAGGTACATTATGAAGTACATAATGCCCTGTCGGGTGTTATAAGTTACAATGGTATTAACAGTAAACTGATTTTTTCTTCTTATTTACTGTGATATTACCGGAAGTAATACTTGATGAGCCAATATTCTAAACTATGCTTTGCCATCTTCACACAATGAAACAGATGACACTTGTAAACAAAAAATCAACTTCTTATTGTGACATGTCCAACTCTCCTTTTTCTCCTCTCTCTTTCTCCCTTCACCCTACCTTACCAGCGTTGTCAGCTTAACTCATTCACCCCCCACCCCTTTGTATAGCTATCTCAGTATGGAATAAAGAAGAAGTAAAGATAATTGACTCAGGAGAGGACCTAATTGAGATACACAGCTAAGAGCAAGTTGAGTTGCAAGCTGAGAAGGATCACTAGGGCCCGTATCTATAGTCCGTACTTGAACTTGAGTTCTACTCAAGTCGTATAGTTGGTTGCGTATTTTCTAATAACGTTTATGCACCAAACGCAACCAAATATACGCACATATACGAGTTGAGCTTGAGTGCAACTCAAGTCGTACATTTGGTAGCGTATTTTCTATAAACGTTTATGCACCAAATAACGACTTGAGTGAACTTAGGCTCAAGCAGCAGCTCAGTGAAGACGGTGTGCCAGTCTAGCCTTAACTAGATCTAGGGGGTGGCTCTACGTAATTTTATTAACGAGAGGGTACCAAAGGTTAGTCTATTTAAATTACGAACTAATATCTCCAGACAACGTATGTTTATTTGATAAAAAAATCAGAAGTGAATAAAGCATGGTTATTGGCATAATAATTCAAATAAGTGTTACGCTCTAGATCAAGGCGCAACTTCCTCAAAGATGGTCGGCACCGGCGATTGTGCACAAGCGCAAGCCGCAACCGGAAGTGACGAGCTATCGGCAAAAGGGCCACGTGTGCGTACAATGCAATGAGTTGAACCGATTACCCAGTTTCGATTTGGCTACGCCTTTTCAAAAATTGAAACGGGATGTATTGATTGAATGCCTGTGTTAGGTGTGGTTTACCATTTTCATATATCTTTGGTTATTGCTTATTAAAAATTATTCTTATTTTTGTTAATTTAGTGTTCTAGTTGTAGTGGTATGTACACTTTATTAATTACTTGTAATATATGTAAAAATGGAGTCTTTTTTCCGTTAAATAAATAAATAAATAAATACTCTTCGTTCAAAAAGTATCAGTTTTAACACTAATTTCGTGTAAAAAGTATACTTTAAAACATGATTACGGAACCGAGGAATGCTTTTAATCCCTCAAGTGATTGCGGAAAGGTCCACTATGGGGATGAAAAGTAGTACCTCAGTTCCTTAACACACAGCATACTATGTTGGACGTCCTCTATACAGGGTGTCCCAGTTATCGTGCTTAACATGGGAATCCCGTCAAAGGTAAGAGATAAAGAGTTGGCTAAATTAGACAAAATAATCTTGAGGCCAAGGTCCTCTTAGCATAATTTTTTTAAAAAAATGCATGGTCGTTGAGGACGATAGCTGGGACACACTGTATATAATTTTTAGCTCCTATATTTACATAATTTTATAGGTAAAACAAATTTAATATTTAAATAACTTTGTACCCTGACACTTCTTGTCCAACAGATATGCATTAAATAAATTGGCGATTATTATAATGTAGTTATTTTCTATCTACTTTTATAACATACATCACTTAGAACCAAGAATACATTGGAGATTATTATATTATAGTTATTTTCTATCTACTCGTCTAACATTCATCACCAAGGACCCATCATTTGCATATTATTATGTAAAAATATCTAAATTACAGCTCGAATGACCTGTGAGAAATTGGAGAATATTATTATGTACTTATTTTCTATCTACTCGTATAACATACATCACCAAAAACCCATCATTTGCATATTAGTGCGTAAAATAATCTAAATTACAGGTCAAACGATTTTTAATGTGTTCTATATTTGTTTTTAATGTTATAGCCATAAATATCATCGCAAATCATTGGTTGTTTAAATCGTTACAAGATACATACGAGTTTCACAATGCTTTTCATGGAATTGTGCATATTAGTATTCCACTGCATTGGAGTATTAAGTGTGAGTATTTTAAGTTTATAATTAATGCAGCATTAGACGTACATAATTATTTTTTTCTACTATAGTGTTATTTGTCAAACAATATCATGAAACATTACGTTTTATTATGTAAAAACTAGAAAATTATCAAATTGTGAAAAATGAATGTCTTTTTGTTCATACTTTTTTTTTCTAAAACTAAAAATAAACGCTGTAGCATTAATGTTCTATACTTTATATATAGGGTGGTCACTTTTATTAAAAGGAACTATTAAACGGAAATACATACAGAGTTGGCCAAATGGGATAAAAGTTTCTTATTTTTGTGCCTTTCAATATAACGAAACGAAATCCGGGATGTCTTGTACAGTTCCTGAAATATCGCTGAAAAACTGAAAAAGTGCACATTCATTTTCCTCTTATAACTTTTTTACTTTTGAAGGAAATTTTACGAAACTTGGCACGCTTACATTTTTCGACGTGAGCTTTCTGATGACAGAACCAAACATTTTTTTGATTTTGCAACAAATTTTTAAATTTGCGTTTTTTGGTAGTAAATATTGTCAGATTACTCTGGTGTTATACATGGTTGAAATTGGATTTTTTCGCTCATTTGAATGCCATTAAAATCCAATATTGCGGCCATAAGAAAATCAAAAGTTGACTATGAAAATTTTTGCATCTTTTGGTGCAGAAAATATTTGGCACTGTGATCAGAAATATTACGTCGAAAAATGTAAGGATGCTAAGTTTCGTAAAATTTCCTTCAAAAGTAAAAAAAGTTATAAAAGGAAAAGAAAGGTGCATCTTTTCAGTTTTTCAGCGATATTTCAGGAAGTGTGCAAGATACCCCGGATTTCGTTTCAGTATATTGAAAGGCACAAAAATGAAAAAAAATTATCCATTTGACCAACTCTGTACATATTTCCGTTTAATAGATCCTAATGGTGGACGTCGTAAAAGTGACCAGTATTAACAAATCTATATTATAATTATGTAATTTCAGTGGAGTCAGAAAGAGTATAAGATAATTAATGAGCGCAGTCTATTACACAGTTACAACAAGAAGTACGTTTCGAATTGTCATTATGTTACCTTCAGGAAAGATCGATCACCTACTATCTATGCCAACTTCACATTTACCTCAATATATGACCCTTCGCCTAAATTAAGTGTGAGTATTTTGTAAAAAATAGACACCAGTGAGAATTCTAACAGATCGCAAGTCTTATTTCACGCGATCACTTTTAACGTGTACTTACAAATGTAAAAATTTTGAGTTTTTTTGGCCGGACACGCATTTTAGGATCAAAATTTGTTTCAGCTCAAACGGATTCAAAGTTCAAATTTTGATCTACCTAGGAAACAAAATCAGTTTGTATAATTCTTGCTATTTATGTGCATAGATGGAAACGAGAAATTATTGCATTAAACAAAATGTTAGAATTTTCTACCCAATTTGAACCACTAAATTATTCACTTAATATTAATTATATTTGCATTATAGATATGGATAAAGGCGTATGTGCTTCGAAGCAATGAGTATCGTCCGACAAACATTGAATTGCAGTTTAATCTGTGCAATTTCCTCAAAACAAATCTAGGAGGAATGGGAAATGCATTATCGACTAGCGGAAATATCACCTGCCCAATGAAAAAGGTAAACACATGTTGCTTGATAGCTATGTATTAATAAAACTTACGCCATGAGAGAGTCAATTTTCACACTGCTTTGTACTTAAGTCGTAATCCACATGGAATTGAGAATACTCCTCCTAATTTTTTTGAAATGAAACTAAATGGTATTTATGGAAATTTTCACTTCTTTCAAAATCAATTCTATTGATAGTTTTACAATTTAAATGTTGTTTGATTGAAATATGGATTTATTTTGATTTTAGGGAACATACCGAATGTATGATTTTGTTAATTCGAGTGATGACTTCCCTCCTCTGATTCCCGAAGGTAGATACAAACTAAGAGTAAAGATAATTGACTCAGGAGAGGATCTTATGGAAGTACACGGCTACCTGCGAATTGAGTACCAACTAAAGAAGGAACGCAAAAGAGCTGGTGCATAGCTTGCGTCAATTATGAAGAGAAAAGATAAAAACTCGTATAAATGTAATAAATTGTTTATAAATACAAAATTTCCTGTAAATTTTCAGCTATAACTTATTCATTGTTCAATTATATTTAACACACTGTGCTAAACGTGCAAACGTGCATCACAATAATTGTATTAATATCATTAAATATTGTAAAGCAATATTAAATTTTTTGGCAAAGACAATTTTATACAATTTCTAGATTGTGGATTTTTTAACCAAAAAGTCTAATAATCATCACGTGCTATACATTTTAAATAAATTTAAAAAAAATACTGGTTCAACGTAGGCGGATTTTAACAAGCGAAAATCACTTGTCTAACCGAGGTTTTAATAAAGGCTGAACGCCGTTAAACAATAAGCTTTAATTAGACATATGATCCAGTTGTGCCCAATTAATCTGAAAATGCAATGGTAGTCCAGTCACATCATGTGGAAGAATCGACAAAGAGTCAATCTATTACTGTACGAATTTGTGCAATTTGGGTTGCCTGCATAACTCAACGTAACCACATGGTTCATAACGAAGTACCATTAAATTTATTGTACCTTATGTCATAATTGTTGCAAAATCAAATTCGCAAATCAAAGCGTATATTCATAATTATTTACTATAACAATTTATTAATTGATAGTGAGTAATTTGAAATATATTAATCTATGTTAATGGTGGATTTTTTAGTCAGGTCTATCCCCTAGTCGACTCTATATTTAATATATTAAATTTCCCCATTTTACTCCCAAATTTTCCCAAATGTATGACTTTATATAAGGTGGAGATAAATTATTGCAGAAAATATATAATTTTGTTTCTAATATCTTATATTTTATTCTAATAAGCTAAAAGTATTGTTTTTAAATGTACAAGTCCATACAAAAGTACAAAAGTACGGGTCGAAAAATTTTTGGCCCGTATCTATATCATATATTCACAATTGATTTAAGTATTTTGTGACTACTAAACCTCATCGAGCACACATTGTGTAATTTTTTTGTCAAAATTGGTACGACAGTTTTTGAAATAAATTTCTTTGAAAATTGAATATTTCAATGGTCAATTCAATTTTCTGACGTTGGTATCAATGATGGGATTTTTTTTAAATTTGAAAATATCTTTCCGGAAAAACCCCATGGGGTCGATAGCCAAATAAAGATTGTTTATATATATATATATATATATATATATATATATATATATATATATATATATATATATATACACACACATATATATATATATATATATATATATATATATATATATATACAGGGTGTCTCAAAATTGACGCCTGTGCATTTGTGATTCGATTCAGGGAGTTAAAACAAATCGAAAATTAAGAGTGGAAAATTTTCCGTTTGTCCCTCGTTATAGAGTTCTTGATAAAAATGTAAACAATAACTATAATTATTTTTACGACCACTACTCAAAACAGGATTTTGTTTTATTCATTTTATCAAATATAAGACATAACTGTCAGATTTGACAATTAGTTTGACAGATGTGGACAGTATCTTGTTTTGTAATGTTAATAATTTTAATAAAGATTAACACATTCAATAACTGTCAAATTTTCTATTTTTTTTTCTAGAATTTCATTCATATTTAAGAAAATTTCATAAATTACTAATTATAATCAATAATTTTAGTCATATTCAACAAAATTTCATTAATAACTCTCAATATTTCAATAATTACTGTAAAATATTTTAATTTCTGTGAAAATTTCAATTACCGGCATATTTCCAAATATTTCTACCAAAATTTTTAACAATTACTGTACAATGTTAATTCGATTTTCATGAAATTTCAATAACTGTTAAATTTCCAATTATTTCTATCAAAATTTTAATCATATTTAAGAAAATTTCATTAATTACTGTCAACGTATCAATAATTCGTGTACATTTTTTGTCATTTCTATGAAAATTTCAATAACTGTGAAATTATCAATTATTTGTACTAAAACTTCATTCATATTTAACAAAATTTCGTTAATTACTGTCATATTTTCAGTTATATTTCATTATATTTCAAAATATCATTAATTACTGCCAAAATTTCAATTACTGCGAATTATCAATTAGCTCTGCTTTAATTTCAATCATATTCAATAAAATTGTATTAATTACTGTTAAAATTTCAATAATTACGGTAATGTTTTTGTAATTTCCGTGTAAGTTTCAGTAACTGTACTTTTTTAATTATTTCTATCAAAATTTAAATCATATTTAACAAAGTTTCGATAATTATTGTCAAAATTTCAGCCACATTTCACAAAAGATCATTATTTACTGTCAAAATTTTAATTAATTAATTAATTAATTAATTTTATTATTTTAGTTTCGTGCACATTTGTTATCATTGCTCTGAAATTTCAATAACTGTGAAATTATCAATTATTTTTTCTAAAATTTCATCAAATTTAACAAAATTTCGTTCGTTAATTACTATCATATTTTCAGTCATATGTAAAAACATTTCGTTAATTTCTGTCAAAATTTCAATAATTCGTGCACATTTTTTGTCATTTCTGTGAAAAAATCAATAACTGTGAAATTATCAATTATATCTACTAAAATTTCATTCATATATGTATAACAAAATTGCGGTAATTACTGTCGTAAGTTGAAATGTTATTTATTTTGTTATTTGTGACAATTACTCTATAACGAGGAACAAACGGAAAATTGGTCACTCTTAATTTTCAATTTGTTTTAGCCCCCTGAGTCACATTCTAAAAGCACGGGCGTCAATTTTGAGACACCCTATATATATATATATATATATATATATATATATATATATATATATACATACTGTGATGTTCTTTCATATATTTAATTTGTTATTTTATAGTATACGTTAAATAGAATTTTGTTTATAGAAAATTATACTGAATATATTATATTTGGGGTATTTAGATATTAATAGAATTACTTAGGTAGTCAAATAGGATTTGTATAGCTAGAATTATAATTAATTTAGGGCACAATTAACATAAAATAATTGTAATGAGTCAGTAATATGTATAAAATTCAATGGAAAATTCAAACTCGTCGTACAAAGACGTTCGACATTCGTATAGAAGCAGAAAAATACAAGGATCTCGAATATCAGATTCAAATCACAATTGGAATTATGGTTTTACCCGTATATGGGTAATTATAATCATAATTATAATTTGTTGATTCGTAGCCGTGGTTACAAACTGGATTCGGGTAGCAACTCGACAATTTACACGCTCATATGGATCAACGTAGGCGGATTTTAACAAGCGAAAATCACTTGTTTAACCGAGGTTTTAAAAAGGCTGAACGCCGATAAACAATCAGATTCACTTTAGATCCCGGAGCATCCACGTTGGTCAGCAGAGAAAAAGAAAACAGTTGTACAGAAACAAATATCGTCGAACAATAGTTATTTACATTCACGCGCTATTCAAAAACAGTTTGATTTACGTTTTGTTTGCGCGGATAAAATCAATTTCGGGACGGTAATTATTTGCGTTCGAGCATTTGGAAACACTCGACGTGAACTAGGGAATCATTACAACACGGAACAGCTGAAAGGAGTCCAAGAGGATTCAACGAGAACTTCAACCCCAAAGACGATTCAGCGAGAACGTCAACTATAGAAGAGGATCAACCGAGGACAGCAGGACTTTGAATCGAGGGAATTGGTGCCGACTTAATCGAATTTACTGATTCGACATCTGCAACCAGGATTGCCGATCACCACTGCGAGTTGCCGCTATTCACCAGGAATATGAATATGAATGCCAGGTGGAATTTACAAAAATTACTACACAATTAGGGAGTTAATTGTGCGAATTTAGGGAATTATTGTTATTAAATATTGATAGTGTTAGTTTGTTAATTAGTGATAGGACTTGCTTTCTATTGTCAAGCGTTCATTTCGTTGCATAATGAATTAGTGTAGTGTTTGTTTTGTGATCAATTATCTAAATATTTAATATTATGATAAATAATAATTCAAATTAATATTCTTTGCCTGCCATCTAATTTATTTTGATCCCACTTTTTGACCCTGAGAAAAGAGAAAAACAAAATAATAAAATTCAAAACAACAAAAGTAAGTAATAATTTTATGATTCTTAATTATCAACCCAATAATAAATCTACGCAGTTAATAAACTTAGTATAACAGCACATTTTACAAACACGAACGTGGTGTCTATTCAAATTAAGAACTAAGATCTCCAGACAACGTATGTTTATTTTATAAAAATTTTAGGTTTATTTTATAAAAATTTTAGAAGTGAACAAAGCGTGGCGATTCTCATAATAATTCAAAAAAAGAATGCGTTATGCTCTACATCAAGGGGCGACTACCTCACAGATGGTCGCCACCGGCGATTGTGCACAAGCGCAAGCCGCAACCGGAAGTGACGAGCTATCGGCAAGAGGGCCAAGTGTCCGTACAACGCAATACTCTTCGTTCAAAAAGTAATCACTTTTAACACTGATATCATGTAAAAAGTAAACTTTTAAACATGATTACGGAACCGAGGAATGCTTTTAATCCCTCAAATGATTGTAGAAACGTCCACTATGGGGATTAAACGTAGTTTCTCAGTTCCTTAACACACAGTATACTATGTTGGACGTCCCCTATACAGGGTGTCCCAGTTATCGTGCTCAACATGGGAATCCCGTCAAAGGTAAGAGATATAGAGTTGGTTGAATTAGACAAAATAATCTTGAGGCCAATGCCCAATAGTCATTGAGGACGATATCTGGGACACACTGTATATAATTTTTACCTCCTACATTTACATATTTGTACAGGTTAAACAAATTTATTATTTATATAACTTTGTACCGTAGCACTTCTTGTCCAACCGATTCGTTTGCATTAAATAAATTGAAGATTATTATAATGTAGATATTTTCTATCTACTCGTATAACATACATCAACAAAGACCCATCAATTGCATATTATTGTGCAAAAAAATCTAAATTACAGGTCGAATGATTTTAATGTATTCTATATCTGTTTTTAATGTTACAGCCATAAATACCATCGCAAATCAAGGATTATTTGAATCGTTTCCTCCAAATACATGTTTTAATTAATATACGTACGAGTTTCACAATGAATTTCATGGTATTGTTTATATTGATATTTCACTGCATTGGAGTATTAAGTGTGAGTATTTTAAGTTTATAATTAATGCCGAATTAGAAGTAAATAATTATTTTTTTCTACGACAGTCTCATTTGTCAAACAATTTCAAGAAACTTTACGTTTCATTACGTAACATATAGAAAATTATCAAATTGTGAAAAATGATTGGCCTTTTGTTCATACTTTATTTATTCTAAAACTAAAAATAAACGCTGCAGCATCAATTCTATTTTTTCTACATATGAGCCGTTTATTTTGAAAGTGGCTTAAGTCCATTTTCATCTTTTATCAAGTTGGCACTTGTGACATTTATAATTTATGCTGAACTGTCAAAAAAATAAATCGGTATTGAAATATACTTAGTACATTTGAAAATTTTATATCACGTACATTTTCAAAATAATATAAATACTGAAAATCCTAATTTTTAAAGTGACCTAAGTCCACTTTTTATTGACGATGTCAAAAAGTGCGGCCCAAAATGTTGAAAGCAGTGATGAAGGTAATTTAAATTACGTTTTGATATTAAATTGAAATTTAAAAAATAATATTTAATTTAAAGAAATTATTAAACCCATGGGAAAGGATAAAATAACAAGATTTCTTGATTCTGAAGGTGAAGAGGAATTAAACTCATACAACAGATTTAAAAAAAAGAAGGAGAATTTTAGAAGTTCATTCTTCAACAGAGGAAGAGGAAGTAATTGAGAATGAGAATTTACAAAACAGCACCTTCAAAGAAGGATTCGGAGAACACAGAAGTGGTACTTATATTCAGAAAATCCGTAAAACTAAACGGAATTCAGGGAAAAGATACGATACACAATCGGGAAAAATTATTCCTGCCAAAGGTTTTCAAAATGAAGATTGCCAATGCCGAAAAGACTGCTTGAAAAATTTAAATGAAAAAGAAAGAAAACGTATTTTCGAAATGTTTTGAGACTTTAATAAGCAAAATATATTGCTATACGAAGCGACCGGACGCAGTGTTGTAAAAAGAAGACGTCAGAGAAACGGAAAAGGTTCATGTTGAAATGAGAGTTTTACGTATTGGTTAAATTCTAAAACAGGCAAAGTTGCTGTTTGTAAAAAAATCTTTTTAGATACTTTTCAAATAAGCGAAGGACGATTGAAACGTGTATTAAAATCTAAAAACGTTGGCAACGATTTACGTGGGCGTTTGCCTGGATCGTCGAGAAAAATATGCGATGAAGCAAATATGATTGTTCAAAACCATATTAACAGTTTCCCGAAATTTGAATCCCATTATACTAGGGACCATAATCCCGACAGAAAATATCTTCATCCTGAACTGACTATAAAAAAAAATGTTTAATTTTTATGAGCTTCACTGTGAAGAAAATAATTTAAAAGCAGTTAATGAATGGACTTATAGAAAAATATTCAAAAAGGATTTTAATCTACATTTCCACCAACCACGCAAAGACACATGTCTAAGATGTGATTTATTAAACATTAAAGTCAAAGCATCAGAAAACCATGAAGAACAAAAAAAAAACTTATGGAAAAACATGATATTCATTTGAAGCTAGCAGAATCGGAAAGAAATACGTTAAAACAAGATCAAGAGCGAGTATCAAGTAATCCATCTCATTATTTTGGCTTTTCATTCGATTTGCAGAAAGCGTTACCATTCCCAAAGTTAACTACTTCAGTAGCTTATTATAAATGTAACATGTATATTTTAAATTTAGGCATATACAATTTCCACAACGATAATGTATACATGTACGTTTGGGATGAAACAAAAGCTTCTAGAGGTTCCCAAGAAGTGGCTTCATGCCTCTTGAGACACCTAAAAACCCTGAAAGGTGAAAAACACATCATTGCATATAGTGACATGTGTGGAGGACAAAACAGAAACATCAAAATATCTTTAATGTGGTTAAAAATTCTATCGATGGGAAATGATGTGGAAATCATAGACCACAAATTTTTAATATCAGGGTATTCATTTTTACCTAATGACAGAGATTTTGGCGTTATAGAAATGTCGTTAAAAAGAAATCAGTTATTGTATGTGCCACAAGATTATTATAATATAATTAAAAAATGTAGAAAAGGTAATACTTTCATACTAAATGAAATGAAACAAGAGGATTTTATATCAACAAGACTCTTGGAAGAAGCAGTTTACAAAAGATCCAAAAATACCAACGGAGAAAAAATAAACTGGCTTCAAATATGCTGGATGCGATTTTTAAGAAATGAACCATATAAAATTTTATACAAAACAACCATGGATGAGAACGCAGAATTTAAAATTCTTGATTTATTGCCACGTCGGGGTAGACCTAAAAAATTTGGGAATATTGTATTGCCATCGTTATATAAAAGTATAAGAAGCATCACATCACTAAAATACCGACACATGATGGACTTATTGCGGTATATACCTCCGGAACACCATAACTACTTCAAATCACTCCCGCATACTGAGAATGTTAACGAATAACTTGTTACTAAATTTATTTCTATTATCTAAAAATATAATTTAAATGTTTTTTTTCTATATTTTAAGCTATATGTAACGGACTTAAGCTCTTTCACTTTTTGTAACAAAACAAATTTTTATTTTGAAAGTGACCTAAGTCCTTTTAAGGTAAGCAAGGTCATATTACACACTTAATAATAGCGGCTTTTTAATAGGATGTATAAAATTAAATCCCTTAAATGCGATTTAACATTGCAAGTCAACCATATATCTTACGTATATTTTTTATTTTGTAAAAACGCAAAACCTTAAGTATTTCAAATTAAAGATAAATGGACTTAAGTCACTTTCAAAATGAACGGCTCATATATCCCATATTGACAAATCTATATTATAATTATATAATTTCAGTGGAGTCAGAGAGAGTACAAGATAATTAATGAGCGCGGTCTATTACACAGTTACAACAAGAAGTACGTTTCGAATTGTCATTATGTTACCTTCAGGAAAGATCGATCACCTACTATATATACCAACTTCACATTTACTGCATTATCGGACCCTTCGCCTAAATTAAGTGTGAGTATTTTGTAAAAAATAGACACCAGTAAGTATTCTAACAGACTGCGAGTCTTATCTCACGTGATAACTTTTAACGCACACTTACATTTGTAAAAATATTGAGTTTTATTGGCCGGCCACGCATTTTAGGATCAACATTTGTTTCGGCTCAAACGGATTCAAAGTTCAAATTTTGATCTACCTAGGAAACATAATCAGTTTGTACAATTCTTGCTATCTATGTGCATGAATAGGAAACGAGAAATTATTTCATTCACCAAAATGTTTGAATATTGTACCAATTTTGAACCACTAAATTATTCACTTAATATTAATTATTTTTGCATTATAGATATGGATAAAGGCGTATGTGTTTCGAAGCAATGAGTATCGTCCGACAAACATTGAATTGCAGTTTAATCTGTGCAATTTCCTCAAAACAAATCTAGGAGGAATGGGGACTGCATTATCGACTAGCGGAAATATCACCTGCCCAATGAAAAAGGTAAACACATGTTGCTTGATAGCTATATATTAATAAAACTTATGCCATGCGAGAGTCAATTTTCACACTGCTTTGTACTTAAGGCGCAATCCACGTGGAATTGAGAATACTCTTCCTATTTTTTTTTTGAAATTAAACTAAATGGTATTTATGGAAATTTTCACTTCATTCAAAATCAATTCTATTGATAAGTTTTACAATTTAAATGTTGTTTGATTGAAACATGGATTATTTTGATTTCAGGGAACATACCGAATGTATGATTTTATTAGTTCGAGTGATGACTTCCCTCCTCTGATTCCCGAAGGAAAATACAAACTAGTAGTAAAGATAATTGACTCAGGAAATGACCTTATGGAAATACATGGCTATATGCGATCTGAGTACCAAGTAAAAAAAGAACGTCAACGAGCTGGTGCATAGCTTGCGTCAATTATGAAGAAAAAGATAAAAACTCGTATAAATGTAATAAATTGTTTATAAGTACAAAATTACCTGTCCATTTTTAGCTACAAGTTATACATTGTTTGTTTTTTTTTTACACACTGTGTTAATCGTACAAACGTACATCACAAGAATTGTATTAATATCATTAAATATTATAAAGCAATATTAAATTATTTAGCAAAGACAATTTTATACAATTTCTAGATTGTGGATTTTTTAACCAAAAAGTCTAATAATCATCACGTGCAACACATTTTAAATAAATTAAAAAAAAATACTGGTTCAACGTAGGCGGATTTTAACAAGCGAAAATCACTTGTTTAACCGAGGTTTTAAAAAAGGCTGAACGCCGTTAAACAATAAGCTTTAATTAGACATATGATCCAGTTGTGCCCAATTAATCTGAAAATGCAATGGTAGTCCAGTCACATCATGTGGAAGAATCGACAAAGAGTCAATCTATTATTGTACGAATTTGTGCAATTTGGGTTGCCTGCATAACTCAACGTAACCACATGGTTCATAACGAAGTACCATTAAATTTATTATACCTTATGTCATAATTGTTGCAAAATCAAATTCGCAAATCAAAGCGTATATTCATAATTATTTACTATAACAATTTATTAATTGATAGTGAGTAGTTTGAAATATATTAATCTATGTTAATGATGGATATTTAGTCAGGTCTATCCCCTAGTCGACTCTATATTTAATATATTAATTTTCGCCATTTTACTCCCAAATTCTCCCAAATGTATGACTTTATATAAGGTGGAGATAAATTATTGCAGAAAATATATAATTTTGTTTCTAATATCTTATATTTTATTCTAATAAGCTAAAAGTATTGTTTTTAAATGTACAAGTCCATACAAAAGTACAAAAGTACGGGTCAAAAAAGTTTTGGCCCGTATCTATATCATATATTCACAATTGATTTAAGTATTTTGTGATTACTAAACCTCAGCGAGCACACATTGTGTAATTTTTTTGTGAAAATTCGTACGACAGTTTTTGAAATAAATTTCTTTGAAAATTGAATATTTCAATGGTCAATTCAATTTTCTGACGTTTGTATCAAATATGGGATTTTTTTAAAAGTTAAAAATATATTTCCGACCCCATGGGGTCGATAGAAAATAAATATATATATACAGGGTATTAATACTAAGTTGTAACACCCGAAAATAAAATGGCAGTTAGAACTCATCGAAACAAACAACTTTTCTTAGTTAAAATTTTTGAATTGTAGCCCAAGTTCATAGTTATTGGCGTTCTTTTGTTTTTCGAAAAATCGTCATTACTCCCTTATTTTAAGGAATATTTAAAAAATACAAAAACGTTCAACGTGCGCTTTCGGTTCTCTAAAACATTTGTATTTACAATTATTTTCTATTTTATTAAATAACAAAATGGCGACCGATTAAAAATTTCTAAGCAAGATTTTGAAAACCAATCGATCAATTTTTGAAAATAAAACATTTATAAAATCGTTGAACTATCTTAGACATTTGTCTGTTTTGATAATTATGCATTTTTATACACAAATTATGCAAAATTCGCACACAAATGATAAACGTGACAGAAACTTTTCATGCCGTTTTTGGGTGTTACAACTTAGTATTAACACCCTGTATATATAGTGTGATGTTATTTAACAGATTTAATTAGTTATTTTATAGTATACGTTAAATACAATTTTGTTTATAGAAAATTATACTGAATATATTAGATTTAGGGTATTTAGATATTAATAGGATTACTCAGGTAGTCAAATAGTATTTGTATAGCTAGAATTATAATTAATTCAGGGCACAATTAACGTATAATAAATGTAATGAGTCAGTAATATGTATAAAATTAAATGGAAAATTCAAACTCATCGTACAAAGACGTTCGACATTCGTATAGAAGCAGAAAAATACATCGATCCCGAATATCAGATTCAAATCACAATTGGAATTATGGTTTCACCGGCATATGGATAATTATAATCATAATTATAATGTGTTGATTCGTTGCCGTGGTTACAAACTGGATTCGGGTAGCAACTCGACAATTTACACGCTTATTTGGAACAACGTAGGCGGATTTTAACAAGTGAAAATAACTTGTTTAGCCGAGGTTTTAAAAAGTCTGAACGCCGATAAACAATCATATTCGCTTTAGATCCCGGAGCATCCACATCGGTCATACCATATACCCATATACCCATATATTCAATCACATCTAATATTTTAATATCTTTGAACGTTAACACTTAATTTAGTTTAGTTTATTAAATGAATCATGATACATATAAATTACAAATTAATATTGAATTAAATTGCAAGTTATTTATAATTTCTTGCACACGTGCTGTATTTGCATTAAGCTGAAAAAAAAATTGGAGATGGTTATCTATTATCTACAACATATCTCAGCAACAACCCAGCAAAAGTAAATTATAGTTTAAAAAAATTAATGACTGGCCCAATGCTGTATAATGCGTTATTAATCTGTTTTTAACTTTTAAGCCATACAGTCCGGCGCAAATAATAAATTGTTTAAAGCGCATCCTCTAAATAAATCATACATTCGACTCTCGCAATGCGTTTTCTAGCGATGTGTATAATGTCTATTAATTGCATCGAAGTGTTAAGTGTGAGTATTTTATCTCGGTGTATATTATAATATAGGTGTATATACAGGGTGTTAATACTAAGTTGTAACACCCGAAAATGGCAGTTAGAACTCAATGAAACAAACAACTTTTCTTAGTTAAAATTTTTGAATTGGAGCCCAAGTTCATACGTATTGGCGTTCTTTTGTTTTTCGAAAAATCGTCATTACTCCCTTATATTAAGGAATATTTAAAAAATACAAAGTCGTTCAACATGCGCTTACGGTTCTCTAAAACATTTGTATTTACAATTATTTTCTATTTTATCAAATAACAAAATGGCGACCGATCAAAAATTTCTAAGCAATATATTTTGAAAACCAATCGTACGATTTTTGAAAATAAAACATTTATAAAATCCTTGAACTATCTTATAGCATTTGTCTGTTTTGATAATTATGCATTTTTATACACAAATTATGCAAAATACACACACAAATGATAAACGCGACAGAAACTTTTCAAGATGAAGCAGAAATTTCTGAAGAACAAGATCAAAAAGTATTTAAATTTGAACGCACAAACTAGAAAACACGTGCCTCAACTTGTTTAATGGCCTAACTTAAGGTTAGCCTACTTTGTTTCAAATGATTGTTGCAGTTTATTAAAATTTATTTTGTAATTCATTTTGAATAATAACTTTTTCGGACACATCGAAAAAAATGTTTCAGACAAATGTTATAATATAGTTTAAGGATTATATAAATGTTTTATTTTCAAAAATTAATCGAGTGATTTTCAAAATATCTTGTTTCGAAATTTTTGTTCGGTCGCCATTTTGTTATTTGATAAAATAGAAAATAATTGTAAATACAAATGTTTTAGAGAACCGATAGCGCATGCTGAACGTTTTTGTATTTTTGAAATATTTCTTAAAATAAGGGAGTAATGACGATATTTCGAAAAACAAAAGAACGCCAATAACTATGAACTTGGGCTCCAATTCAAAAATTTGAACTAAGAAAAGTTGTTTGTTTCATTGAGTTCTAACTACCATTTTCGGATGCTACAACTTAGTATTAACACCCTGTATATATATATATATATATATATTATAGTTTGTATTTTTTGAAATTTCAGTGGGGTCAGAAAGAGTATAAGATAGTTAATGAACGAAGCATGGTGCACAGTTACAATAAGAAATACGTTTCATATTGCCATCTTATCTCCTTTAGGAAAGATAGGACACCAAATATCTATACCAATTTTACGTTCACTGCAATATCTAACCTTTCACCTAAACTTATTGTGAGTATTGAGCAAAAATTACACACTTTTAAATGTCACCTAAGTTAACAGTACACGGAACGATTTTAAAATTTAAAATAATTGATTAATTAGGGTTAAATTAGTGCTAATTGGTGGTGCAAATATTAGAATTAGAAAGTTTTTAAGGAAAGTCAAAATTTAATGGGTACTGCCATTATACCCATTACCCATTTTATGGGTACAGGAAGAGTGAAGTTTATAGTACACTTTAAATTTTAAATTACATTTTTCAAGAAAAGTTATCAATTTAATGGCTACTGCCTACTCCACACTTACCCAATACCCATTACCGATTTTATGGGTACTGGAAGCGTGAAGTTGGCAGTAGGTACACTTTAAATTTTAAACTAAATGTTTCAAGAAAAATTCAAAATTGACTGGGTACTGACTACTTCACGCTTATCTGATACCCTTGACCTATTTTAAGGGTATCGGAAGCGTGAAGTTGGCAGTACACTTTCAATTTTAAATTACATTTTTCAAGAAAAGTTAAAAATTGAATGGGTTCAGAAGGTATCGGAAGCGTGAAGTTGGCAGTACACTTTATATTTTAAATTACATTTTTCAAGAGAAGTTAAAAATTTAATGGGTACTGCCTACTTCACACTTACCCGATACCCATTACCCATTGTAAGCGTGCCGGAAGCGTGAAGTTGGCAGTACACATTAAATTTTGAATTAAATGATTCAAGGAAAATTCAAAATCTAATGGGCACTGCATAGTTCACACTTACCCGGTACCCATTACCCATTGTAAGGGTACCGGAAGCGCGAAGTTGGCAGTACACTTTAAATTTTGAATTATTTTTTTCAAGAAATATATAAAATCTAATGGGCACTGCCTACTTCAAGCTTATCTGATACCCATTATCTATTTTAAGGGTACCGGAAGCGTGAAGTTGGCAGTACACTTTAAATTTTGAACTAAATTTTTCAAGAAAAGTTCAAAATCTAATGGGTACTGCCTAGTTCATGCTTACTCGATACAAATCACCAATTTTAAGGGTACCGGAAGCGTAAAGTTGGCAGTACGCCTTAAATTTTGAATTTTCTAAGAAAACTTCATAGAAAACTTAACAGCGCCAATTCTATTTTTTTGCAACACCAATTAGCACCAATTTAGCATTATTTAATCATATATGTCAAAAATGCAATCTAATTTCGGTATCTTGTGCTTTTGCTAATTTGTTTTTTTTTTATGTTTGCTGTTGTATTTTTTTTTTCTTTTTTCTGTCTTTCTGATTTTTTGTTTTAATGGGCATCGTCCCGCAAATAAATAAATAAATATAAATTTTTAATTTATAGTCGTTCCGAGTACTGCCAACTTCACGGACCTCACTTTTAAGTGTGCTAAGAGTCTTATGTCACGTGAACATTCTTAACACATAGCTTAAAATAAAAATGTCTTAAGTTTGTTTGACCGAATGCGTATTTTAGGATCAAAATTAGTTTGGGCTGAAATTGATTCTAATATATTTGTTATTATTCAATCTGGAAAAATTATTATGAACTGGATATAAATTACGTTTACTTTGTAGATGTGGATAAAGATGTATAAGTTTTTAAGCAATGAGTATCGTCCGACAAACATTGAAGTACAGTTTAATGTATGCAATTTCCTGAAGAAAAATCTTGCAGGATTGGGGCGTATAATGACGACTAACGGGAATCTCACTAATTGCCCATTAAAAAAGGTAACAAATTAATCATATTATAATAAAATTAATTAAAATAATATATATATATATATATATATATATATATATATATATATATATATATATACCGGCTGATTCAAGTTTTATTACCAGGCCAAAAATGGCGACTTATAATTGAAATAAAATATCCAAAATAAGTACACATGTTTAGATATTGATGAAGCCCAATCTGACGATAAAAAAAATTAATTTTAACCATCCGGTAGTTTATACGTTATTTCACAAAGAATTCGTAATTTTAGTTATATAGTTTTTGTCAGAACATACTTTAATGCAATTCCAAACATTCCAGTGTAATCCAAGTTTAAAAAAATTGCACCAATTATCGAATTCAATGAATTTTGATATTGCAACAGTAAGATTTATTACTAAATAGTAAAATATGACGGCGGCTACCAGTAATAGTCCCTATAATGGATTTTATGGGTTTTATGATCCTTGGGTCCTGCAAGGCCCGTTCAGCCCACGGGCGACTGGCGGAATCATAAAAAGTCATAAAACGTTCCAACCGCACCGGCGCGGTCAATGCTTTGTAGGGCTCTTGACTTACAAAATCATAAATCATACCGAGGAAAGTTGGTCAGTAATGTAAAAAATGCTTTAATTTGAAATCTAATCATTTTCGTTAATTTTTGATTTCATAAATGGGTTCTATGAATAAAATAAAACAGTTTCGGGCAAAATAACGATAGAGAATTTTGCTCGAAAAGAGTTTTTTTAAATTTTATAACCGTCTATATAATTATATCGAAAAAGTTGAACTACCTTTCCGTAGATTAGTATCAGACCTATATAAATCCAAATTTTCAAATTTTTTGGGCAACTCCAAATACCTAAAAAACCCATGGTAATAAAACTTGAATCACTCGGTATATGAAAAAAAAAACTTACGCCACGAGAAACTTTACAGTACTTTATAATTATTAGGTGGACGCTACGTTGAAGTGAGCTTATATTCGGGTAATATAATTTGCAAATAAATGCAACTTTAATGAATTCGTACTTCATTCAAAATAAATTACAATGAATAGTTTTGTATCGACTTAAGTTGTTTTCATTGAAACATGTTATTTAATTTGATTTCAGGGAACTTACAGAATTTATAATTACCAAACTCAAGGTGATCAATATCCTCCTTTAATTCCCGAAGGAAGGTACAAAGAAGAATTAAAAATAAGAGACGCGGGGGAGGACCTAGTTGTAATACACGGTTACTCGCGAGTTGAGTACCAAGTGAAGAAGGAACAGTAGTATTCTTGTATAAAGTGGTTTGAAGTTTAGAATATTTTGAATAGTTTAGAATTTTGAAGTTTAGAAATTAAGTTTAGAATAAAATTCAAAATCGTTGTGTTTCTTTTTATTTTTAAGAAAATTTGACAAAATTCATAATCGCTGTATTTCTTTTTGTTTTTAAGAAAATTACTAGGGCAGTTCAAATTTTTAAAACGCCACCTAAAAAGTTTCATCTGGAATGTCTTTGGTGATAATATGTACATAATTGCACATAATATGTGCAATAATATCATCGCTTTTTAAAATAAAAACTTTCAATGGTTTCTATTGTTTTTTTAGACCTTCGTAGTACTTAGATGGGTGATATTAAAACAAATGGAAATAACATTACAATTAGACAAGGGCTATATTTATATTTTTGCCATTATGTTCATAAAATTCACCAAATTCAAACAAATAGAGAAGTGATACGATATCTAGTGATATACTGATATATTACGTGCTTAATTTATTTATTGCGAAATGAATGCACATTTCTTGAGATAATTGTAGTTTAGCATGAGTGCCCATCTTTAGATTAAGCACCTGTTTTTAGGTTATGATTGTCGATTTTTGGTACCACTATATTAGTCATATCTCGAAAACTTTATTTATTTTATATTTAATATATTTATTTCATATTTATTAGTGATATTTAGTGATATATTGTTATACTACGTCTTAAATTTAATTAATGTCGAATACTACTGCCTTGGTTATATCTCCAAGACTAGCCCATCAATTTTAATTAAATTTATTAGTGATAATTAGTGATATATTGTTATACTACGTCTTTAATTTAATTAATGTCGAATACTACTGCCTTAGTTATATCTCCAAAACTAGCCCATCAATTTTAATAAAATTCATTCGTGATATTTAGTGATATACTGTTATATTACATTTTTAGTTTAATTAGTACCCCATGCACAATTCTTGAGGTAATTGTAGTTTAGCTCGACCATGCGTCTTAGAGAGATTATCTTATGTATTACCTCTACTGTTTTAGGCATATCTCGAAAACTATCGTATCAATTTTGATTAAATTTGTTGTTAATACTTAGAAATATATTGATATATTACTTCTTAAAATGGATTATTATCCATAACATGATTCCAGATATATGAAGAATAAAATAACTATGTATTTTTAGGTGATAATTGTAAATTTTTGTGACAACTGTTTTAGTCATATCTCCAAAACTAGCGCATCAATATTTATTATATTTGATGGTTAAATTTAGTGATATACTGGTATATTACGTCAATAATTTAATTAATATCCAATGCACAATTCTTGAGATAATTTCAGTTTAACATGACCATGCATCTTTAGGAGATTATCTCACATATTACCTCTACTGTTTTAGGGATATCTCGAAAACTATCGTATCAATTTTGATTAAATTTGTTGTTAATATTTAGAAATATATTGATATATAACCTCTTAAAATGGATTAATATCCAATACATGATTCCAGAGATATGAAGAATAAAATAACTATGCATTTTTAGGTGATAATTGTAAATTTTTGTTATATTTGTTTTAGTCATATCTCCAAAACTAGCGCATCATTACTTATTATATTTGATGGTTATATTTAGTGATATACTGATATATTACGTCTATAATTTAATGAATATCCAATGCATAATTCTTGAGATAATTTCAGTTTAACATGACCATGCATCTTTAGGAGATTATCTCCTATATTACCTGTACTGTTTTAGGGATACCTCGAAAACTATCGTATCAATTTTGATTAAATTTGTTGTTAATATTTAGATATATATTGATATATTACCTCTTAAAATGGATTATTATCCTATACATGATTCCAGAGATATGAAGAATAAAATAACTATTATTTTTAGGTGATAATTGTAAATTTTTGTTACAACTGTTTTAGTCATATCTCCAAAACTTGCGAATCATTATTTATTATATTTGATGGTTATATTTAGTGATATACTGGTATATTACGTCAATAATAATTTAATTAATATCCAATGCATAATTCATGAGATAATTTCCATTTATCATGACCATGCATCTTTATGAGATTATCTCATTTATTACCTTTACTGTTTTAGGGATTTCTCGAACTTTACTGTTTTGGGGATATCTCGAAACCTATCGTATCAATTTTGATTAAATTTGTTGTTAATATTTAGAAATATATTGATATATTACCTCTTAAAATGGATTATTATCCTATACATGATTCCAGAGATATGAAGAATAAAATAACTATGTATTTTTAGGTGATAATTGTAAATTTTTGTTACAACTGTTTTAGTCATATCTCCAAAACTTGCGCATCATTATTTATTATATTTTAAGGTTATATATAGTGATATACTGGTATATTACGTCTATAATAATTTAATTAATATCCAATGCATAATTCTTGAGATAATTTCCGTTTAACATGACCATGCATCTTTATGAGATTATCTCATTTATTACCTTTACTGTTTTAGGGATTTCTCTAACTTTACTGTTTTGGGGATATCTCGAAAACTATCGTCTCAATTTTGATTAAATTTGTTGTTAATATTTAGAAATATATTGATATATTACCTCTTAAAATAGATTAATATCCAATACATGATTCCAGAGATATGAAGAATAAAATAACTATGTATTTTTAGGTGATAATTCTAAATTTTTGTTACAACTATTTTAGTCATATCTCCAAAACTAGCGCATCATTATTTATTATATTTTAAGATTATATTTAGTGATATACTGGTATATTACGTCTATAATAATTTAATTAATATCCAATGCATAATTCTTGAGATAATTTCCGTTTAACATGACCATGCATCTTTATGAAATTATCTCATTTATTACCTTTACTGTTTTAGGGATTTCTCTAACTTTACTGTTTTGGGGATATCTCGAAAACTATCGTCTCAATTTTGATTAAATTTGTTGTTAATATTTAGAAATATATTGATATATTACCTATTAAAATGGATTAATATCCAATACATGATTCCAGAGATATGAAGAATAAAATAACTATGTATTTTTAGGTGATAATTGTAAATTTTTGTTACAATTGTTTTAGTCATATCTCCAAAACTAGCGCATCATTACTTATTATATTTGATGGTTATATTTAGTGATATACTGATATATTACGTCTATAATTTAATTAATATCCAATGCACAATTCTGGAGATAATTTCAGTTTAACATGACCATGCATCTTTAGGAGATTATATCATATGATACATGAAATGAAATACTAAGAAATAATACATAAAATTATGAAGAAAAAGTGAAAAATTGTAATTTTTTTGACATAAAATCATGATTTTTATATATTAAAATTATTTTAATAAAGAAGTTTCAAATTGACTATATAAGAAATCAAGGAAAATATTTGTAAAGTTGCAATTTTTCTATAAATATTCAATATATTAATAATAAGAATATTTAAATAGTAATAATAGTTATTTAACTACAGAATTTATAGTTAATTAATAAAAAGAAAATAGTAATTGATTAATTTTTAAATAAATATTAATAAATTTATAGCATAGTTTTATTTATAAATTTAAAGAATAAAAAATAAAGAATAGTAATATTTAATGATTATTTTAATTATTTATCAAATAATCATATATATTAATAATAAATAATTTATTAGATAATATAAACATGACAATCATATACATTAATTATTAAGTTATTATATTAACATTAATTATAAAATTAAATATAATAATATAAATACTTATTTACATATATATATATTATAATAATATATACAGGGTGTCTATAAATTATGTGGACATGACTTAACCACAGATTACTGGGACCAAAAGAAGACGATTTAACAAAACTTATCTATATACAAATGCGTTTGGTTTAGCCAGTATTCAGCTTCAAAGTTAGTTTAAAAAAAAATGCTTATAAAAAGAGACACTTGTACCGTGTATACACTACACGGGTATAACTCATATTTTGACATAATATTGTTATTATCAGTAGACCGGTTGTGTATAAAACAAGGGTGGCTCAACATTCATATTTTTTAATGACAAAAGAAAATAAATTTAAAAAAAATCGGACGCAGGTATTTATTTTTAAGTTTTTTTGTATCTTTATAGCTTTTGACACCCTGTATATTGTGATGTTTTTTAATAGATTTAATTTGTTATTTTATGGTATACATTAGATAGAATTTTGTTAATAGATATATTAACAACTGAATATATTAGATTTAGGGTATTTAGATATTAATAGGATTACTTAGGTAGTCAAATAGGATTTGTATAGCTAGAATTATATATATTTCAGGGCACAATTAAGATAAAATAATTGTAATGAGTCAGTAATATGTATAAAATTCAATGGAAAATTCAAACTCATCGTACAAAGACGTCCGACATTCGTATAGAAGCAGAAAAATACAAGGATCTCGAATATCAGATTCGAATCACAATAGGAATTATGGTTCACCGGTATATGTATAATTATAATTTGTTGATTCGTTGATGTGGTTACAAACTGGATTCGGGTAGCAACTCGACAAGTTACACGCTTATTTGGATCAACGTAGGCGGATTTTAACAAGCGAAAATCACTTGTTTAACCGAGGTTTTAAAAAGGCTGAACGCCGATAAACAATCAGATTCGCTTTAGATCCCGGAGCATCCACATCGGTCAGCAGAAAAAAAGAAAACAGTTGTACAGAAACAAATATCGCCGAACAATATTTATTTATATTCACGCGTAATTCAAAAACATTGTGATTTACGTTTTGTTTACGCGGATATAATCAATTTCGGGACAGTAATTATGTGCGTTCGAGCATCTGTAAACCCTCGACGTGAACTAGGGAATCATTATCAACACGGAACAGCTGAAAGGAGTCCAAGAGGATTCGACGAGAAGTCCAACCCCAAAGACGATTCAGCGAGAACGTCAACTATAGAAGAGGATCAACCGAGGACAGCACGACTTTGAATCGAGGGAATTGATGCCGACTTGATCGAATTTAATGATTCGACATCTGCAACCAGGATTGCCGATCACCACTGCGAGTTGCCGCTATTCACAAGGAATATGAATATCAATGCCAGGTAGAATTTACTAAAATTACTACTCAATTAGGGAGTTAATTGTGCGAATTTATGGAATTATTGTTATTAAATATTGATAGTTTTAGTTTGTTAATTAGTGATAGGACGTGCTTTCTATTGTCAAGCGTTAATTTTGTTTCATATTGAATTAGTGTAATGCTTATTTTGTTATCAATTACCAAAACATTTAATATTATAATAAACATTACTTAAAATTAATATTCTTTCACTCGACGTGAACTAGGGAATCATTATCAACACGAAACAGCTGAAAGGAGTCCAAGAGGATTCACCGAGAAATTCAACCCCAAAGACGATTCAGCGAGAACGTCAACTATAAAAGAGGATAAAAAAGGATAGGCAAGTTGCTGGTAAGCGACAGAGCGTCAAAACAAACGTTTTGAACCAGCAGATGTCCCATAATGTTGATCTCTTTAGTTGTAGGGAAAATATAAAGATACCAATTAAGAATAATAAGCTCGTGCTTAAAGCGAGTTCCTCATTATGCTATTAAAAATCTTAATGATATTTTTAGAGCAACTTGTAAAAAAAATAGGCCACGATAAGGCCACTCAAAGTGCCAATAAATGAAAACTGTGTACTTTCATGTGATTAATGATTTAACGAATTTTCTATTAGTTTCCTATTTGATTTACACCGAAATACAGGGTCGTTGTGCCCGCTCTGGCCTCAATGGACGTCGCCGGGCTAAATATACCTTCAACAGATTGGCGATTAATGGCCGAGGCGACCTTGAAAGTGGACCAGACCGGCGTTGAGAAGCCATCGAACGTTCGGCGACTTTTTGCGCCCGAAAGCGCGATTGTTGAGCGTTCTAAGTTCAGATATGAGTGACCACATGTATACGTGTATACACTTTCTGGGGCTAATTTTAGAACGCGAACGTCGAGAAGGATTCAAGGATCGATGCGTTTAATTCGGGAACGAAATTCACGAAGCGTACATCTAATTGTAACCAAAGTGCACCACGCCATCATAGAAATGGCATCCGAAACTATTACGTGGGAGGGTAGTAAACTGCAGTCACTACTCATACTGTTTCTGAGTATAACAATTGAGATGCTGTTTTGGTTTTGTATGATGCCATACTGACGTATGTATTAGTTCAAAATATTCCAACAGTTTATGTTTCTGAATTATAAGTTTACAAATGTACAAAACAATGTCAGTGCCCAAAAATATTCTAAAATGTGGACGTCTCAAGAAGTAGCATATTGTGATGATATTTATTAGTTAATTTTATAGTTAATTAGGAATTTTGTTGATAGTTTTATTTAAATTAATAGAGTATTAATAGGTTTAGTTAGATAGTTATCGAGTTAGGTAATTAATTAGATAGTGCTTTTTAGTTAATATTGCGAATCATTAGGGCACAATTAATATTGTAATGAGTTAATTAAAATTCGTAATAACAATGAAAACCTCACATATGACGTACAAGGACGTAAGACATATCATTGGAAGCGGAAAATTATCTGGATAATGAATATAGCATTCAATTTTAGATTGCACATTTGGATTTACGAGCATTTGAAAAAGTAAATTAGAACGGCAGAGAACAATGCCTGCATAATCAACAACAATAATTGCCAATCAGGTGCGAAGTTATAAAAACGCAGAACGCCTGACGCCAGCCAGATTTCGATTTGATCTCGTCGAATCTACGTCGGTCGCATTAAATTTTAGATTGGACATTTGGATTTGCGAGCATTTGAAAACGTAAATTAGAACGATAGAGAACGATTCCTGCATAAGTCAACAACAATAATTGACAATCAGGTGCGAAGTTATAAAAACGCAGAACGCCTGACGCCAGCCAGATTTCTTTAGCCTTTCTTTAGCCGACGTCAACCAGGTATACACGAAGGATTTCCAGAGCAGACATCAACTAGATCAGCCACCTGAACGAACCGAGAATTGGTTCATCGAGGGAATATTCAAAGAGGAACTGCAACCAACAGGACGGCCGGGCATACTACTTTGCCTACAGTCTTTAAGACTTCAATAATTTAAATCGCAAGTAGAATAATATTTAACTCAAATAAAATTAACTGTGCAATTAGGTTTTAACTAGGGACATATTTGTTAAAGTTATTAGGTAGTTTAAGTAGTCAGTTAGTGTAAGTTAGTTTTCTTTTGGTGCGTGATTTATATTTTGGTTTTTCATTTATTTTGTTTATAATTCATTTTATTATCACTAGAATAAATTTGTTACTTCAACAAAGTCTATTTCCTGTCTAATTTATCGGAATTCACTTGAGACCCTGAGATAAAAGAGCGAACCTTACATAGATCGAATCTTCATAAAAGTAAGTCAGGTTAAGTTACCATAACATCTCATTTTGACATCCCGAACGTGGGCATATTAATAATAATCTATATAAATAATAATACAAAAACTTATTATAACATTACAATTTGGCACCTACAACGTGGGGCAATAATTATTATTAGTTAATATAAATACAAAGATAGTAATAACATTGTAATATGGCACCTACAATGTGGGGCAACAATTATTTTTAATTATTAAAAATAAAAAGATAGTAATAACATTACAATATATTGCAACGTTATACTTAGGTTTTTATTTTTCCCACGTTCGGGAGCCAAATGCAGTGTTTTTACTTAGGCTTATAATTTTTAACACATTAATTATAATTTGCCCCACGTTGAGGGTGCCAAATGCAATGTTTTGTTGTGATGGTTCTCAGGGTGAATAAGTGGGATAAAAATATATTAGATAGCAGACAAAGAATATGAATTTTTAATTAATATATACAGGGTGTTAATACTAAGCTGTAACACCCGAAAATGGCAATTAGAACTCATTGAAACAAACAACTTTTCTTAGTTAATATTTTTGGATTGGAGCCCAAGTTCATGGTTATTGGCGTTCTTTTGTTTTTCGAAAAATCGTCATTACTCCCTTATTTTAAGGAATATTTAAAAAATACAAAAACGTTCAGCATGCGCTATTGGTTCTCTAAAACATTTGTATTTACAATTATTTTCTATTTTATCAAATAACAAAATGGCGACCGAAGAAAAATTTCGAAGCAAGATATTTTGAAAATCACTCGACTGATTTTTGAAAATAAAACATTTATGAAATCCCTAAACTATATTATAACATTTGTCTGAAACATTTGTTTCGATCTGTCCAAAAAAGTTATTATTCAAATTGAATTACAAGATAAATTTTAACAAACTGCAACAATCATTTAAAACAAAGTAGGTTAACCTTAAGTTAGGCCATTAAACAAGTTGAGGCACGTGTTTTCTAGTTTGTACGTTCAAATTTAAATACTTTTTGATCTTGTTCTTCAGAAATTTCTGCTTCATGTTGAAAAGTTTCTGTCACGTTTATCATTTGTGTGCGTATTTTGCATAATTTGTGTATAAAAATGCATAATTATCAAAACAGACAAATGTTATAAGATAGTTCAAGGATTTTATAAATGTTTTATTTTCAAAAATCGATCGATTGGTTTTCCAAATATCTTGCTTAGAAATTTTTGATTGAAAATTGTTCTATGATTAACACCCATGAATCTCTTATTTGCAATTACTCTCTTGAGTTCGCAAAATCTAATCAGCTACTGATGCAAATACAGCTGATTCACTGATGGCGTTATCTTTTTATTTTAGACATGAGAGATCTCGCCATAAGCCCTATTTTACTCATGTAGGAGAAATAGTAAAGTGTGCACTAGTTAAAGTGCGAAAATATAGATTTATAGTTTTAAGTTCCTGCCTAATTGAATGTTTAAGAGTGCAGCTTGTGCACGTGGAGTACGGATTAATAGAAAACCTGTGGAGAAAAACCCTAAAGTCACTGAGCATCATTATAAACAAAATCTAAAACATGGTTTTGTGTAGAAAAACCTTAAACGAGTGATGCATAGGCGCAAGCGTTTATAGTGCATCTCTTATGGTGAGGATAGCGCCGACAATACACAAATACATAAATGGCGCACCTGCAAGAAAAACCCTACTCACTCAAGCGACGCACTTTTATTAACCTAATGCGTTTTTCTGTGGCGCAAAAATACCAAGGTTTGTGCGCATAAAAAAAACCTTACAACAAGTAAGGTTCTAAAATGGGGGTTTTATCGAAGCATTACAACAAGTAAGGTTCTAAAACTGTTGTTTTTTACGAAACCTTACAACAAGTAAGGCTCCAAAAACTGTTGTTTTTTTACTAAACCTTACAACTAGTAAGCTTCTAGACCCGCTGTTTTTTACGAAACCTTACAACAAGTAAGGTCTAAAACAGATGTTTTTTAAGAAACCTTACAACAAGTGAGGTTCTAAAATGGGGGTTTTATCGAAGCCTTACAACAAGTAAGGTTCTAAAATGGGGGTGTTATCGAAGCTTTACAACAAGTAAGGTTCTAAAACTGTTGTTTTTTACGAAACCTTACAACAAGTAAGGTTCCAAAAACGGTTGTTTTTTACTAAACCTTGCAACTAGTAAGCTTCTAAACCCGCTGTTTTTACGAAACCTTACAACAAGTAAGGTCTAAAACAGTTGTTTTTTACGAAACCTTACAACAAGTAAGGTTCTAAAATGGGGGTTTTATCGAAGCCTTACAACAAGTAAGGTACTAAAATGAGGGTTTTATCAAAGCCTTACAACAAGTAAGGTTCTAAAATGGGGGGTTTATCGAAGCGTTACAACAAGTAAGGTTCTAAAACTGTTGTTTTTTACGAAACTTTACAACAAGTAAGGTTCCAAAAACTGTTGTTTTTTACATAACCTTACAACTAGTAAGCTTCTAAACCCGCTGTTTTTACGAAACCCTACAACAAGTAAGGTCTAAAACAGATGTTTTTTACGAAACCTTACAACAAGTAAGGTTCTAAAATGGAGGTTTTATCGAAGCCTTACAACAAGTAAGGTTCTAAAATGGGGGTTTCATTGAAGCCTTACGACAAGTAAGGTTCTAAAATGGGGGTTTTATCGAAGCGTTACAACAAGTAAGGTTCTAAAACTGTTGTTTTTTACGAAACCTTACAACAAGTAAGGTTCCAAAAACTGTTGTTTTTTACTAAACCTTACAACTAGTAAGCTTCTAAACCCGCTGTTTTTTACGAAACCTTACAACAAGTAAGGTCTAAAACAGTTATTTTTTACCAAACCTTACAGCAAGTAAAGTTCTAAAACCGCCAATTGTTTTACGAAACCGTACAACAAGTGTACTAAAGGCGCTGTAATACCGCTGTAAATGGGAAAAAATGGCGATAAATGAGTTGGGGCGCAAACGGGGGAGACCTACAAACCTTGGTTGCGAGGAGGTAATCAAAAAGGGTACTCACTGTGGGGCGTCTTGGAGCTCTTCTTAAAAAAAGACCTACCTTAGAATTTACGTTTAAAGTTGCATTGGCGAAGATCCAGAATTCTGACGTACCTCTTCGGAGCAGCCTGGACGTGGATGCGATCCCCTGAAGATGTCCAAATCGACCATAACGAGTACTTTAGGCACTACTACGCACTTTTGGTTTAGGTGGGGCCTCTCCAAGTCAACAAGAGCAGGGAGAGGCTCGCTTACAAAATTACTTACACGTTTATTGACGCCAGAAGGTAATCTGGACATTGAAAATACTAGCACTTGTTATTTAAACGCACAAAAATTGATAGTTTTTGCGAAAACCGAGCATGACTAAATTAGGCAATTTACGTTTGACCTGGGAAGGTAATCCCAAGGTGAAACCGCGAAGTTAACACTTGCTGAACGAAATTTCAAAATTAGTGACAGAATATCAGTCAAGTGCCCACCTAATTCGAGGGCGCAAGCCTCCGAAAAGGTGGGAAATCTGCGGAAGATCATACCTCATGATTCACCAGGAAGATTTCTTGCACTGCGGCCCTGAAAAATTTATAAACAAATGAAATTCAGTTCAATAATCAGTGCAATAAGAAACTCTCAATTGTGATTTGAAATGCCAGCACTCAATTGGGCTCAACAATGAACCCCAATCCTCAGTCTACAATGTTACACCTGAAATCAATGAGTTATTACAGTGTTACAGAGAAATCTGAATCTGGCTCAAAATTTTTGCTCTTTGACGCATTTACATTTTTTAATGAACGTATTTTGCAAATTCTATTATTATTTTATAGGGTGTAATAATAATATAATGACGAGGGATATATAAATCTAGAATATTAATGAAATTCAGGACTCTGCTTAAATTCAATATGAATTCCTAAATCTTTGAGAAATAAGTATAGCAAACTATAAATTTTTGCTGGTTTTTACTTCTACTGGTGTCTGATATAAAAATATGCAGCGCGTTTTGCTCAAATTCAAATAATTCCTAAACCATTAAGAACAAATGTAACAGACAATAACAGAAACTGCAATAAAAACAAAAAAACGCAAGAAAAATTTACCAATTAAAAAAAACAAAAAAGAGCTACAATTATGAGCTCAACAATAGCAACAATAACAAAAACAGTAATAAGTTATAATTATGCAAAATTATGTAATTTGAGATTTCAAGACAAATTATACTTACATGGAATTTTGTTCCACCACAAATGAATGATAGGCATGTACAGTCATAAATCTAGTACAAGGAATTGGGTTACAATAGCAATTTTATATAGCAATGTCAAATTATTTGTACTAGATTTATGTGAGCAATACTATACATCCACTGGCACTAGCGATGGTATTACTATCAGCAGACTGGAATACTGAATGATGGTGAACTATAATGACAATATATAAGTAAAAATTATGCGAAATTAAATAATTTGAAATTTAAAAACAAATCAAATATTAAATACTTACATGAAATTTTGATCCACACACAAATAGGCAAGTATATCCATAGGTATCAACGATATTCTTATCAGCAGACGGAAATTCTGAATGATGGTGAACTGCAACAAGAAAAAGTATATCAAAATTTTGTAATTTGTGATAATAGCGATAGCGACAATAGCGATAATAGCGAATTTGTGATTCACGCGAATTTTTGGGAAAAGTTTTCATTTCTAATCCTCAATTTTTCTGCATTGCAAATTAAGTTTTAATTGATTTCATTACAGACTAAAATTAGGTATAAACAATTTTTCTAAACCACATTAAATTATCGTCGATTTTGATGTATGCAAATGGAATCATTGTGGGTATGATATCTGTACAAACTTATAGTACATTAGCAGTAACAAATACATCACGTCGTCACGAATGCACAACTTATAGACGACATCAAAATAGAGTTATCAAATATATCCGACCACTGTGCAATCAATACAATAATAAAAGAAACAAGGAAAATAAAACTAAAATATCAATACTGCAAAACTACAACAAGAAACCAAACAAAATAACAGAAGAAATAACATCGATGAAGACACACTCTATAAACAGCTTCGAGAAGCTATCAAAAACGTTGCAAAGAGTAATAGAAAAGAAACAACAAATTAAAATATCAATACTTCAAAACAACAACAACAAACAAACCAAAAATAGCAGAAGAAATGACATCGACGAACACACACTCTATAAATAGCTTCGAGAAACTATCAAAAACGTTGCAAAGAATAATAGAAAAAAACCAACAAACAAGTAATATCAAAAGAAGAACAGAAACCCCCTGGATAAATACCTTTATAATAAAACAAATAAAGCATAGAAACAAACATTAAAAAAAACATCTCAAAATTCCAAACAATGAATTAATAAGACAAGAATACAACAAGCAAAAGAAATTAACAACAGCACAAATAAAAGAACAGAAAACGCAATACTACAAAAACAAATTTCAAATGAATAAAGACAATCCAAACGAATTGTGGAAAATAATAAATGACCAAATGAACAAAAAAAGATTCAAACAAAAAAACTACATAGAAGAAATAAGAAAAAAAAACCGCAGGCACTACAAATAAATCGGAAGAAATAGCTGACGAAATAAACGCATATTTCGCAAATATATGCAAAGAACTTGCATAAAAACAAATAAGAAGCAGCCAAACAATACCCGTAACAACAAAAACAAAGAGGCAAATCGAAACCCTCATCTTCCAAAAAACAACACAAAAAGAAATTAACTACATAATAACAAATTTAAAAAACCATAAAACAACGGGCTTTGATAAGATAACAAACGAAATCTTAAAACGAAACAAAACAATACTGACACCTATTCTTGTAGAAATCATAAATACAGTACTCGAAGAAGGAATATATCCTGAATATATGAAAACTAGCACGATTATACCAATTTACAAAAAAGGAGACAAAACCAACCCGGAAAATTACAGACCTATTTCATTATTATCAACACTAAATAAAGTATTAGAGAAAACCATCCAAATTCAAATCACCAATCACTTGCGTAATAACAAAATTATCAACCAAGAACAATATGCCTATCAACAACATTCAGGAACGACACAAGATCTCATACACCACATATCATCGAAGATGGACAAGAAACAACTAGTATTAGCTATATACATTGACATGAAAAAAGCCTTCGACACTATATCAAAACCAAAATTAATCTAAAAACTTAAGGCAATAGGAATAACGGGAGCTATACATATTATACACATATTTATCAAACAGAACACAAACAACCAAAGAAAAAAAATGCAGAAAGCCAACCACTTGTAGCTGAATATGGAATACCACAAGGAAGAAACCTACCACCAATCTTATATATTATACAGGGTGTTAATACTAAGTTGTAACACCCGAAAATGGCACTTAGAACTCATTGAAACAAACAACTTTTCTTAGTTAAAATTTTTGGATTGGAGCCCAAGTTCATAGTTATTGGCGTTCTTTTGTTTATCGAAAAATCGTCATTACTCCCTTATTTTAAGAAATATTTCAAAAATACAAAAACGCTCAACATGCGCTTTCGGTTCTCTAAAACATTTATATTTACAATTATTTTCTATTTTATCAAATAACAAAATGGCGACCGAAGAAAAATTTCGAAACAAGATATTTTGAAAATCAATCGATCGATTTTTGAAAATAAAACATTTATGAAATCCTTAAACTATATTATAACATTTGTCTGAAACATTTTTTTCGATCTGTCCAAAAAAGTTATTATTCAAATTGAATTTCAAGATAAATTTTAACAAACTGCAACAATCATTTTAAACAAAGTAGGCTAACCTTAAGTTAGGCCATTAAACAAGTTGAGGCACGTGTTTTCTAGTTTGTACGTTCAAATTTAAATACTTTTTGATCTTGTTCTTCAGAAATTTCTGCTTCATCTTGAAAAGTTTCTGTCACGTTTATCATTTGTGTGCGTATTTTGCATAATTTGTGTATGAAAATGCATAATTATCAAACCAGACAAATGTTATAAGATAGTTCAAGGATTTTATAAATGTTTTATTTTCAAAAATCGATCGATTGGTTTTCAAAATATCTTGCTTAGAAATTTTTGATCGGTCGCCAATTTGTTATTTGATCAAATAGAAAATAATTGTAAATACAAATGTTTTAGAGAACCGATAGCGCACGCTGAACGTTTTTGTGTTTTTTAAATATTTTTTTTAATAAGGGAGTAATGACGATTTTTCGAAAAACAAAAGAACGCTAATTAATAACTATGAACTTGGGCTCCAATTCAAAAATTTTAACTAAGAAAAGTTGTTTGTTTCAATGAGTTCTAACTGCCATTTTCGGGTGTTACAACTTAGTATTAACACCCTGTATATACAAACAATCTGCTGGAAATGAATTTGAAAGGAAAACCATATACAGGGTCCGTTATTTCACCTCCCGTCTTCTATAGCGCAATTACTAATTGAGTTAGGATTTTGATATTTTGCAGGTTTTACTTGCATTCTGGGGCGTATTTCAGGAAATTGTGTTTGATTATACAGGGTGTCCCAAAAAAGTGTAACGTAATCATGATGTATATTTTTAAATTGCATAGTATATTTTGTGTTGCTTCTTTGGGTACCTTTTATGGATGCCTACATACCCATAAAAATTTATTAAAATCGGTTCAGTGATTTTAGCACCAAAAAATAAAACTGAACAAATCAGTTTTGCACCATTGGTTAAGAAAATTAATAAAAGATAAAAATATGCCTTGTTAATAAAACCATACAAGGTACTTAATTAATAAGGTCTGACAGTTGCGTTAACCAAGTTTTATTGATATGCATTCTACAGAGTGTCCAAAATTTTCAAACTTTATTTTTCTTATTTTAAATTGGAGCCCCTGTATATTTTTATGTCATTCCATGTGGAATTAAAAAACAAACATTTTTCCTAATTACAACTCTAACGTAATTCCTAACACATTAAAAGTTATGTGCAGAAAACTTGATTTATCAACAATTCCAATGGCCATTTTAATTAATCAAAATCGAAGGTGGGTTTGAAAAACAATTTATTGACATTAAAGTTTAACAAAGTGACAAGAGTCAATGTTGACTGTAGTAATATAAAACTTTAAAAGCTTTTTTAGTTAAGGTCTTTATACCCAAAATACCAAAATTATTTTTTATTCGATTGCATCATAAGATAGTATTTTTCGGTATAAAAATATGGACGAAAAGACCATCATTTTGCTAAAGACCATAGTTGCTGGGTAACGGTCTTTTTCGTCCTAAGCCGAAAAATATTTTTCGGCAGCAAAAATAAAAAAGTCAATGGTTGATTAATGTATGGCATAACATGGCTCTTACCATAGAATAGTGAGACCATACAGTCGAAGATTTCATTTGTTGAAACAATATTTGAGAAATATGCCAGTAGAGCATTCTCAAACGAGTTTTCTGCAAACATATTTTAATGTATTAGGAATTGAGACAGGGTTGTAATTAGGAAAAATGATTGTCTTTTAATTCCACATACAAATATACTGGGGTTCCAATTTAAAATAAGAAAAATAAAGTGCTTTAAAGTTTGAAAAGTTTGATACTAATTTTTGGAAACTCTGTATAATGCATATCAATAAAACTTGCTTAACGCAACTGTTAGACCTTATTTAATGAGTACCTTGTAAGGTTTTAATAACGAGGCATTATTTTTATCCGTTATTAATTTTCTTAACCAATGGTGCAAAGCTGATTTTTTTCAGTTTTTTGTGTTAATATCACTAAACTGATTTCAATAAAATTTTATGGGTATGTAGGCACCCATAAAAGGCACCCAAATAAGCAACAAAAAATGTACCATGCAATCTAAAAATATACATCATGATGACGTCACACTTTTTTGGGACACCCTGTATAATCAAAAATACTTTCCTGAAATACGCCCCAGAATGCAAGTAAAGTCTGCAAAATATCAGAATCCTAACTCAATTAGTAACTCAGCTATAGAAACGGGAGGTGAAATGACGGACTCTGTATATGTATCATGCACTACTAAACACCTCTAAAATACCTGTAAACTATTTTCCTTTACATCCAAATATATTTACTTGGCGCAATTTTATGAAACTTGCATTCAATTTGGTGTTAAGACTTTTATCATCGTTGTTCTGTGTGTCGGTGGTTTGCTGATATTAGAGGTTAGAAATTTCAAATCGTCCCTATGCCCATGGAAAGTGTATTTCATAGGAGTGGCAATGCTTAAATTCACCGACAAATGCCAAACTAGAGACTACATTACAGATATTGTCATTACAAGGTAGAATTTTAAACATTCTACGGAACTATACTTTCCTGTAAAACTAATACAAAGAAAGTAAAAACGATTTGTGCGAGTGAATCGTAGTTTTAACACTTCCCATCATAAATGTGCAAATCATGGCGTTCATACGATCGAAAAAAACCTTAAATTTTTACAAAATACGCGATCAAAGACTATTACACGGACGATTGGGGATAACCCGCATGCCACTGACCTTATACAAGAAGCCCCTGCATACGTGAGAACCCTCGGGAAGCCTCTGCAAAACCTGGAATATCTGGAATTACCCCAAAACAGCATCTTCTTAGCACACACACGCACTCATAACTACGCGTCGCCTCGACTGAGCTCTCGGAGGACGTACAGGTGTCAATGGGGCGAATCAATCCACTCAAAACAATTAGTCTTCCGCATAATCAGTGCAGCAATTGTGTTAATTTTGGCGTATGTGAATCTGGTTCCAGCCAAGTACAGAAGAGGCTGCGCGCGATTGACCATTTTTTGCTGATGTGACCCCCAAAGTTCCTTGCAGTTAGACAAAGGCGCAATAATAAAACTAAGAGATAAAAAGTGGTGCATTGTTAGTTCACAGACAAGACTGCACACGATTAATTTTAAATAGGCCGGCATTGAAAATGTGAACATGCGTGCGCTGTTATCTGCATTTCTGTAGATTGTAACTTCACGGATGAATTGTACGAAACTTAAACGTTGACGAGCATGGAAATTGACAAAACCGAGAGTGTTCTTTGTAAGATAGATGTGTGTTTATTGATTTTTGGCAGTCGGCAAGATGCGTTTTCCTTGAAGAAGTGTACTGTTAAATTGTACGTGCACGTTAAATAATAATAATCTTTCATAGGATTATCGATTTATTTATAGGATATAGGATATTATAGGACTTCGCCTCATATGTAGAGACAGACAGAGACAGACGTGCACGTTAAAGAACCCAACAAGCTTGAAGCGAAATTTATATAAAACATCAAAAAGGCGTTCCTTTGGAGGGGAACTGACAGTGGCGGAGTTAGGGGGGACTATAAGGGCTATAGCCCAAGGCTGCAAAATCCAGGGGCGTCAATTTTTTGGAAAAATACCAAAGGCACAAGTCACAATAAAAAATAAATATACAAATAGATACATAAATGACGAACAAAAAGCAAATACAAGTAGTGAAGCATCAACCTCCTTCAACTTCAAAGAATAGAAACGACTTTTTTGTCAATTTTATCCTGACATATGTTATCTCGATTTAACATATGAGCCGTTCATTTTGAAGACTTAAGTCCATTTATCTTTAATTTGAAATACTTAAGGTTTTGCGTTTTTACAAAATTAAAAATATACGTAAGATATATGGTTGACTTGCAATGTTAAATCGCATTTAAGGGATTTAATTTTATACATCCTATTAAAAAAGTCGCTATTATTAAGTGTATAATATGACCTTGCTTACCTTAAAAGGACTTAGGTCACTTTCAAAATAAAAATTGGTTTTGTTACAAAAAGTGAAAGAGCTTAAGTCCGTTACATATAGCTTAAACAATAGAAAAAAAAAACATTTAAATTATATTTTTAGATAATAGAAATAAATTTAGTAACAAGTTATTCGTTAACATTCTCAGTATGCGGGAGTGATTTGAAGTAGTTATGGTGTTCCGGAGGTATATACCGTAATAAGTCCATCATGTGTCGGTATTTTAGTGATGCTTCTTATACTTTTATATAACGATGGCAATACAATATTCCCAAATTTTTTAGTTCTACCCCGACGTGGCAATAAATCAAGAATTTTAAATTCTGCGTTCTCATCCATGGTTGTTTTGTATAAAATGTTATATGGTTCATTTATTAAAAATCGCATCCAGCATATTTGAAGCCAGTTTATTTTTTCTCCGTTGGTATTTTTGGATCTTTTGTAAACTGCTTCTACCAAGAGTCTTGTTGATATAAAATCCTCTTGTTTCATTTCTTTTAGTATGAAAGTATTACCCTTTCTACATTTTTTAATTATATTATAATAATCTTGTGGCACATACAATAACTGATTTCTTTTTAACGAAATTTCTATAACGCCAAAATCTCTGTCATTAGGTAAAAATTAATGCCCTGATATTAAAAATTTGTGGTCTATGATTTCCACATCATTTCCCATCGATAGAATTTTTAACCACATTAAAGATATTTTGATGTTTCTGTTTTGTCCTCCACACATGTCTATATATGCAATGATGTGTTTTTCACCTTTCAGGGTTTTTAGGTGTCTCAAGAGGCATGAAGCCACTTCTTGGGAACCTCTAGAAGCTTTTGTTTCATCCCAAACGTACATGTATACATTATCGTTGTGGAAATTGTGTATGCCTAAATTTAAAATATACATGTTACATTTATAATAAGCTACTGAAGTAGTTAACTTTGGGAATGGTAAAGCTTTCTGCAAATCGAATGAAAAGCCAAAATAATGAGATGGATTACTTGATACTCGCTCTTGATCTTGTTTTAACGCATTTCTAGCCGATTCTGCAAGCTTCAAATGAATATCATGTTCTTCCATAAGTTTTTTCTGTTCTTCATGGTTTTCTGATGCTTTGACTTTAATGTTTAATAGATCACATCTTTGACATGTGTCTTTCCGTGGTCGGTGGAAATGTAGATTAAAATCCTTTTTGAAAATTTTTGTATAAGTCCATTCATTAACTGCTTTTAAATTATTTTCTTCACAGAGAAGCTCATAAAAATTAAACATTTTTTATAGTCAGTTCAGGATGAAGATATTTTCTGTAGGGATTAAGGTCCCTAGTATAATGGGATTCAAATTTCGGGAAACTGTTAATATGGTTTTGAACAATCATATTTGCTTCATCACATATTTTTCTCGACGATCCAGGCAAACGCCCACGTAAATCGTTGCCAACGTTTTTAGATTTTAATACACGTTTCAATCGTCCTTCGCTTATTTGAAAAGTATCTAAAAAGATTTTTTTACAAACAGCAACTTTGCCTGTTTTAGAATTTAACCAATACGTAAAACTCTCATTTCTACATGAACCTTTTCCGTTTCTCTGACGTCTTCTTTTTACAACACTGCGTCCGGTCGCTTCGTACAGCAATATATTTTGCTTATTAAAGTCTCCTAAGTTCCAAAACATTTCGAAAATACGTTTTCTTTCTGTTTCATTTAAATTTTTCAAGCAGTCTTTTCGGCATAGGCAATCTTCATTTTGAAAAACTTTGGCAGGAATAATTTTTCCCGATTGTGTATCGTATCTTTTCCCTGAATTCCGTTTAATTTTACGAATTTTCTGAATATAAGTACCACTTCTGTGTTCTCTGAATCCTTCTTTGAAGGTGCCGTTTTGTAAATTCTCATTCTCAATTACTTCCTCTTCCTCTGTTGAAGAATGAACTTCTAAAATTCTCCTTCTTTTTTTAAATCTGTTGTATGAGTTTAATTCCTCTTCACTTTCAGAATCAAGAAATCTTGTTATTTTATCCTTTCCCATGGGTTTAATAATTTCTTTAAATTAAATATTATTTTTTAAATTTCAATTTAATATCAAAACGTAATTTAACTGCTTTCAACATTTTGGGCCGCACATTTTGACATCGTCAATAAAAAGTGGACTTAGGTCACTTTAAAAATTAGGATTTTCAGTATTTATATTATTTTGAAAATGTACGTGATATAAAATTTTCAAATGTACTAAGTATATTTCAATACCGATTTTTTTTGACAGTTCAGCATAAATTATAAATGTCACAAGTGCCAACTTGATAAAAGATGAAAATGGACTTAAGCCACTTTCAAAATAAACGGCTCATATAAAGTAATAAGCTACAATAGTCTATCGATATATCAACCGTATCAGTATACAATGTATAAGAACAAAAATTAACATTTATTCAAATTGAGCAGTAACGAAAACAAAAGTAACTTAGTATGAAGATGAAACGAACAGAAAAAACGAAAAATTTAGTGAGATGAAACCATAGCAGGAGATGTAGAATTGATTGATTGATTGATTGATTGATTGATTGAATGTAGAGAAAATTTCAGAATCAATCAAGAGCATTAAAATTCATTAAAAGTTCAACGTCCAAGAAGCAAGTCAAATTGTGTGCAAAGCTTCAGTAACTTTGTCAATTGAACAAGTATCATCATACTACAAGAATGATTGTAATGTTTTTGGACGTTTTCGCTTTCTTGACGCTGTTTTATCTCTTTCATTTGACTGCAGTTCGAACTAAAATTTATTTCTGTGATATTTCTCATATTAAGGTTAATTAATTCTATAATCTAAGTAATAAGATTAAGGACGTACAATTATTACTTAAACGATAAAATTTATTTATTTTTGTATAATTTATCAAAGTGTTTGATGGGGGGAAGTTTGGTGCACAATTATGTATAGTTGCCTTTTTGTCATCAGATTATTTGGTTCGGAGTTATAAATTATTGTCCGTTTATTATTTTGGTGCGATTTATTTTTAATTGATAAAATAATTATATTAAAGACGTAGGGTGACGAAACTTATTTCATTGCACGTGTCGAACGGAGTTTTACAAATTTGTATGCCTGTCAATGTTTACTTAGATCAATTGTTCCAGAGTTATTAAATATTTTATACAAAAAAAAAATCGTCATATAAGGTGCTGTAAAATGATTGTTTGCAGAGCCATCGAAGTTATATTTTTTGACAATCTAGGGGCAACCTCTAAGAAAGTCCTTGGTAAATTTTATTGATCCATTATCACGTTATCAACCGCATGAAAAAAATTATTAATGACATGCATAAAACAAATTAAAAATAGATTTTTCTCGAAAATCCCATAAGATATTAAAAAAAAAACAAATGACAGTTGATGAACCCGTCGAATCTCTATAATTTTGAAGAAAACAAAAATTCTCTGCAACGCGTGGTTTTCGAAATAATTAAACAAATATGTAAAATTATAAAATCTTCTATGGAATATTTTTGAAAAAATTCAACATATCGGATAACACCTTCCCCCTTCCCGCAGCCCCCTTGTAGGGGCTAAAACGTTATTAATTTCTGATAGACCGTTTGTAAGTTGTTGATTTTTTTGTGCGAACTTCCAAATAACCGAAAATTTCACACGTTTGTAACAACGGTTCGATATTATTTTATTATATAATTTTATTATTCGTCGTTTTTATCGTGAAATTATTATATAATTTCTTGATTATTTTGGCTCGTGATTTATTATATAATGTTTTGATTAATTTTGGCTCGTGATTTATTATATATTTTTTTAATTATTTTTGGCTCGTGATTTGTGATCGTATTTAGTACTTACACGTCGTGACGTTTAATTTAACTACCGTGATTACTCTCAAGGTACTTTGCTATTGGTAATGTGTTAACTAACGTACACTAATAATGGATTAATACAAGAAAGCACCATTTTATGGATTTGTTTTGTTTATTTAATAATAGACACGCTGAAATTGTAAGACACAGGGAAATAAAACACATGTTGACGATGATGTAAATTAATTTATATAATTGTAACATACAGGAAAATAAAACACAGATTGACGATTATGACATGAATTGATTTATTTTCTAAATTTCGTTGACATTTTAATGAATTTGTAAATTCTCTTATTTATTCAATTGATAATTTGAAAATGGTTATTACTACGAAGTTTATTTACGAGAGTTTGTTATACATGGACGTGCTTCTCTTAGACCATTTATTACCATGCTCTTTCACTCCATTTAACTACGGGAAAGTGATATGAGCAAAACTAGAACTATTTAAAGATGTTGAAATATCCCCAATAATTCATGAATGATTACTAAAGGTATCTCGCGATCTTCCCGAATTTCATGGTTATGTCGGTGTCCACACAATAATGTAATTATTGGAGCCCCATTGTTTACGTTGATTGAGGTAAATTAGTAATTCTACCCACGACCACAGCAAGCACCAATGTCACAAGTAGTCATCACCGTCAGACATGTTACAAGTTGTGTCAAATAACAGTTCTGCTACCTCAATCGGAAATGTTTATGTAATGTTAGAATATATTATTATTAGGAACATTGGAGGTTATTAATAACTTCTCTTGTGATTATACCAAGCTTCATTCTCTCGTTTATCATTTTCTCTGTTTATACGGGGTTTTAATAATTCCACTTATTTCTTGTTTTCGATATTTAACCATAAATTGTCATTATGCCTTCAAATTATTGAGATTTAATCCAGCCTATTTTATCTGTTCGATTCTAAATTACTCTGCCCAATAATAGGTACGTTAAGTGCTTGTTTTATGATTTGAAATAAAGAAACCAGTATTTTTATACATTATGTTTTTAAATTATTATGATTTAATCCAACTTATTTATTTATACAATTATAAATCACTCTGCCCAATGATATGCATGTTATGTGCTCATTTATGATTTAAAATGAAGAAGCCATCATTTTTATGAATTATTTTGATTTGAATATGATGATGTGTGTCGGAGGGTAACACTGAATGCCTTGATTAGTTGTTATAGTTATGGTGAATACAGCCACGTTAGTTTGCGATCGCGGGCGCGATGTATGATGAGTTTATATGTTTAAATGTTATGATGCTGACGACAATTGATTCTAGTGGAGAAGGTGATTCCACAATAACAGGTGTGTGAACGAAGTGCGCGGGTGGGCGTCAATTACACCTGTTATTGCTTCCTCTAGTGATTCGTAAACACGAATAGCGTTCGAGCCACCTTTGTTTACTGATAGGAAAAGGTAATCGGTGTTTGGCTTTTCTAGGTAACTTGTGGTTGGTTAAATACACTATCTTCCGTCAATTTGAATCTAGTGCGGGAATTTGATTTCACAATAACAGGTGTGTGAACGAAGTGCGCTGGTGGGCGTCAATTGCACCTGTTATTGCTTCCTCTAGTGATTCGTAAACACGAATAGCGTACGAGCCGCCTTTGTTTACTGACAGGAATAGGTAATCGGTGTTTGGTATTTATAGGTAACTTAGGGTTGATTGAAAGGAATAAGCACTCCCGTGAATTTATAATGAGACTAGTTTAATAACTTTATATTATCGTTAATAATAAAAACATTAAATTACTCTGTACCTAGAATTGTACGTTTTTCGATTTATTCAAATTTTTACTCTACTTTCCGTTTTTTACAACGTTATATGCAATCGTTAATTTAATTATAACCCGACGTGATTTTTTTATACTCAAAACAGCGAATGTCGTGTGCGTTGCCCGTGGCCGACGCAACTTTCTTACTGATCTCGCTCGTGTGTGGCTTGTGCTTAAACAGGTTTTTTTCAGCTACAAATCTCCACTCCCCTCACATATCTACTGCTAAATATTCGCCCCTATCCCTTAGTTATCATGGTGATTATTAATCTTGATTGTGCGTGTGGTATTAATGCGTGTTTAGCGCAGAGTTTTACACTTAATTTAAATTTTTAACTGGCGCTTGCTCGTTTCTAAGGGGTGCTGATATCCAGATAGTTTATGTGACACCACGACATGGAATCTTCCAAAACCGTGCATATGCAGGCCTCGGCTCTTGAAATATTTGGCGACGCTCAGGCGCGACTTGCGATGGCTATTTATCACATTTCACCCTGGGATTATTTGTAAATGAATTAATTTAATAATTTGGTTGTATTCATGATTTTTAAAATATGAGTCACTTTATTGCGTAAATGCGTATTATACTGGGCGTATATTTGGGCCTATTACACGTTTAAGGATTTATTTTTATGGTTACGTTTTTTTTCTCGGTTTAGGGGCAGAAATTTAAAATTCTGAGCATACGCCACCGACATTTAGCCCTAACACTCATGTAGGTGGAGGTGGGGGATGAAATTATGAATAAACTTTTAAATCGTCCATTTGAACCAAAAATTTAGAAACAAATTTTATTACTCGAAAAACACTAAACATAAGCCTCAATAGGCTTTACCAAATGTCTTCAGACTTTAATGAGTAATCTGAATATGTTAAAATATACAGGGTATTCTATTTAAAACAACAAACTTGATAGACACTTCAGGTAGAACTGGTAGTGATACAAACATGTACGTATTTTAGTTACGAAGATCACAATTAACCATGTTTGTGTGAATTTGTAAACAAAAAATCATCAGGAACCCCATAAACTTTTAACCAAAGACTTGCGTGAGATCCCCGTAGTGATAGCAGCATCACTGATTTGTGAAAATAATCTACGAAATTATCTCTACGAAGGAGATAAAAATGAGGATCTAATTCACAGTACATTTACACAGACGACTTCCCCAAAGATAGTTTTATTTTTTTAAACAATTCGATTCTATACCTTTTCAAGTTCAAAATGAGACCGATCAATTTCATTTTGGGAAGTAACAAATTCAAATTGAGATCAATCAATTTCAAATTGGAAACAATCAATTCCAAATTGGAAACAATCAAATTCAAATTGAATTGAAACAAATTCAATTTGAGATCTAACAATTTCTAAATGAGATTTTCAATTTCAAATTGAGATTAATCAAAATCAAGTTGACAATAAGGAATATCATTTTGAAAATATTACCAATATGTATATTAACGAAATATTATTATAATATTTCTCAATTTGAGCAAGTTGAAAATCATATAATGATGAACTATACCTTTTCAAGTTCAAATTGAGACCAATAAGTTCAAATTGAGACGAATCAAGTTCAAATTGGAAACAATCAATTCCAAATTGGAAACAATCAAATTAAAATTGAATTGAAACAAATTCAATTTGAGATCTAACAATTTCTAAATGAGATTTTCAATTTCAAATTGAGATTAATCAAAATCAAGTTGACAATAAGGAATATCAGTTCGAAAATATTACCAATATGTATATTAACGAAATATTTTTATAATATTTCTCAATTTGAGCAAGTTGAAAATCATATAATGATGAACTATACCTTTTCAAGTTCAAAATGAGACCGATCAATTTCATTTTGGGAAGTAACAAATTCAAATTGAGACCAATCAATTTCAAATTGGAAACAATCAATTCCAAATTGGAAACAATCAAATTAAAATTGAATTGAAACAAATTCAATTTGAGATCTAACAATTTCTAAATGAGATTTTCAATTTCAAATTGAGATTAATCAAAATCAAGTTGACAATAAGGAATATCAGTTTGAAAATATTACCAATATGTATATTAACGAAATATTTTTATAATATTTCTCAATTTGAGCAAGTTGAGAATCATATAATGATGAACTATACCTTTTCAAGTTCAAAATGAGATCGATCAATTTCAAATTGAGACGAATCAAGTTCAAATTGAGACCAATCAATTTCAAATTGGAAACAATCAATTCCAAATTGGAAACAATCAAATTCAAATTGAATTGAAACAAATTCAATTTGAGATCTAACAATTTCTAGATGAGATTTTCAATTTCAAATTGAGATTAATCAAAATCAAGTTGACAATAAGGAATATCAGTTTGAAAATATTACCAATATGTATATTAACGAAATATTTTTATAATATTTCTCAATTTGAGCAAGTTGAGAATCATATAATGATGAACTATACCTTTTCAAGTTCAAAATGAGATCGATCAATTTCAAATTGAGACGAATCAAGTTCAAATTGAGACCAATCAATTTCAAATTGGAAACAATCAATTCCAAATTGGAAACAATCAAATTCAAATTGAATTGAAACAAATTCAATTTGAGATCTAACAATTTCTAGATGAGATTTTCAATTTCAAATTGAGATTAATCAAAATCAAGTTGACAATAAGGAATATCAGTTTGAAAATATTACCAATATGTATATTAACACAGTATTATTATAATATTTCTCAATTTGAGCAAGTTGAAAATCATATAATGATGAACTATACCTTTTCAAGTTCAAATTGAGACCAATCACTTTCAAATTGAGACGAATCAAGTTCAAATTGAGACCAATCAATTTCAAATTGAGGCCAATCAAGTTAAAATTGATAGCAATCAATTTCAAATTGAGGCCAATCAAGTTAAAATTGATAGCAATCAATTTCAAATTGAGACTAAACAAAGTCAAGTTGACACTAAACAATATCAAGTTGACATCAAATAATATCAAGTTGAGAGTAAACAAATCAAATTTATTATGATTGGTCTGAATTGATGAAATAATTGTTGCAGTTTCACTTAACGACGTTATCATCTTAATAAACTCTACCTTTTCAAAAGTTTATACATGATAATATGCACACGTATGTAAAATGAGTACTGTTGCAATGTAAAGGTTAACACTGAGTGAAAGACAGATGTAGACTATTTGAGGCAGCCTTAACTGATTGTCTACCTGGACTGCATATTCGCCCAGCCATTAAGGTATAATGAACCTAAATTGCATGGGCGAATGTATAATCCTTTTAAAACCGTTTCCTAGGTGACGGCTCTTAATTATCTACTGGCGTCTGTAGTCTTGTAATTATATCGAATTGTAAAATTGTAAAAAGAATTACGTCCGCCGACTCATGAAAAACGATGTAGATAAGAGTAAGATTATTGAATTCAATTTAATTAATAAATCATTTGTATATTATGATCATAGTGATATAATTGTGTATATATTGATGAGAAAACAATTAAGTAGCATCTGCGTCGAAAGTAAATTATTTGGTTACGTTCCTGGACGCTCGCCTCTTCGCAGCACGCCATACAATGGAGAACCCTTGACCGTAATAAACCCTCATTGCAGGTACATGTTCGATTTCAAGTGAAAACACTATACAAAAAAAATAGGGTTATGATTACAGTTAGGACCATTTAAGATTCCAGGATGAAATTTGATCCTCTTCCAGTATCCCATCGAATCGTATGTGGGTTGGATAAATATGCCTCCGTGTCAGAGTAAACACTCTGAGCACAGATTTACGAAAACATGAGATTCGTGTCGGGAGAATCGCGGAAACGGCGCTTAAAAATAAATCCTCGTTGTTTATAAGGCCCAATAACACACGTGCGTGCGTTAAAACGCAGAGTTCGAGAGCAGTGGCGGCGTCGACGCCCCCCCCATCGGGCCGATGAGAAAAATAAATTAGAAAAATTGTAAACCATCTGGCAGCTGCTGCTCCTTCCGTAGGCTTGCTTGATTAACGACTGTTACGCGTCGCGACGCCTCGAGGTGGGAGAGAAATGCGGATTTATGGAAGACTTGGCGGGCGTCCAATGGACAATTGTTGGATGCCCCTGGCAGTTTGGTGGCAGTTTTGAAGCGCACGCCGCGACGGCCGCCTCGCCCCAAAGCGAATCGAGAAAAACTTTTGAAAAACCGCACGCAGTTTTCCGCCCTCCCGACCAATTTCCGCCACGAACCGGAAGACCAAGTGGTAGCAGCTCGCGAGTTTCCGCTTTTGGTGCAGTTTTCGCATCCGGTGGTGAGAGACTCGAGCATGGCGGAAGGACCATGGAGGTAAGTCCACTTATTTAATCAATTAATTGCCCATCGTTGACATATATGGGCATGTCTATTTTTGGGCGTTTGTGGCGTGTGAATCACATCATCATGGCCGATGCACCGGCGCCCCCCGCGCACCACCCCGCGCACTCCTAGGAGAAGACGGTTTAGAAATTTCGGCGATTCCTAATATAACCAACTCCTCCGTCTGTGCCAAATACTAAGAATAACATTTGAGTGAGAGCCCGGCACACTACGCTTTTTCGCGAAAACTTTCCGCACGTTCGAGCGGCGATTGTTTCCTATTGGGGAGACACCTCCAGGCATGCCCAAAAACGCCCAAAGTTTTCCGGCGAAAAATTCCCAATTTCTAAGGCCCACCAGACAGAAGAGGAGAACCGGAGTACGCATGCCAACTGTGAAACGTGGGCGCCTGCGTGTTTCCGGTGAAGGTGCCAGGAGATAAAACCGAAAGTGTAAAGACCTCAGTAAATGTGTACCAAAATTTATAGCTCCAAGATTAAATATACAAAGCAGTAATAAAGTTATAACACTTTAGATCTTCATATGAAACAAATCTTTCCTTCAATTTTGTTGTACCACAGATCAGTATTGCCAAGTGATGATATTAAAATCAATGATAATCATCAATACCTTAATGGTCCATCTATAGGTAACATCAAAAATAATGAAAATCGCCAATTACATTTATTACATTTATAAAGCACTTTTGTCATTAAACGTTTCTAAAGATGTCCTAAATAAGTTTAGTCCAATATAGCATCAAATATGACAATTATTGATAATCATCATTGTTTTTGGTATCATCTATAGCTTTACTAATTCTAACTTTGATTACATTTATAAAGCACTTTTATCATCAAACGATTCTAAAGATGTCCTAAATAAGTTCATTCTAATATAGCATCAATGATGACAAATATTGATAATCATTAATGATTTTGGTATCATCTATGGCTTTATTCATTCTAGCTTTGAGCATTATTGTCATCAAACGTTTAATTATAAAACCATTTATACCATTTTATGTTAATTACATAAAACTCAGTATATATCATTAGTTGTCATTCTAATGATGACCCGAATAAATTCATCCTAATATAGCATTAAAGACGACAATTAGTGATAATTATCATTGATTTTGGTATGATCTATAGCAGAATTGTTGTAAGATAGAATTATTTTGTAGATGATGATCACAACACAAAATGTTTATTGATTTCGGTATCATCTATGACTTTATTAATTCTAGCTTTAAGTATATTTACAAAGCAGTATTGTCATCAACCGTTTAATTATATAAACATTTATACCACTTATACAATTTTATGTTAATTACATAAAGCTCCTAATATAGCATCAAGACGACAATTATTGTTAACTATCATTGATTTTGATATAAATATAGCAGAATTGTTGTAAGATAGAATTATTTTGTAGATGATGATAACCACACAAATGTTTATTGATATTGGTATCATATATGGCTTTATTAATTCTAACTTTAAGTATATTTACAAAGTCATCAAATGTTTAATTATACAACCATTTATACCGCTTATACCATTTTACGTTAATTATATAAAACTCAATGATAATCATTAGTTGTCATTCTAATGATGTACCAAATAAGTTCATCATAATATAGCATCAAAACGACAATTTATCATTGATTTTGGTATTATCTATAGCAGAATTACTGAAAGATAGTATTATTTTATAGATGATTATAACAACACAAATGTTTATTAATTTTGGTATCATCTATGGCTCTATTAATTCTAGCATTGAGTATATTTACAAAGCATTATTGTCATCATGCATTTAATTATACTACCATTTATACCACTTATATCATTTAATGCTAATTACATAAAACTCAGTGATAATCATTAGTTGTCATTCTAATGAAGTCCCAAATAAGTTCATCCTAATATAGCATCAAAGACGACAATTATTGATAATTATCATTGATTTTTGTATCATCTATAGCAGAATTACTGTAAGATAGAATTATTTTGTAGATGATAATAACAACACAAATGTTTATTGATCTTGGTATCATCTATGGCTTCATTAATTCTAACGTAGATTACATTTATTAAGCACTTTTGTCATCAAAAGTTTCTAAAGATGTCCTAAATAAGTTCATTCTAATATAGCATCAACGATGACAATTATTGATAATCATCATTGATTTTGGTATCATCCATGGCTTTACTACTTCTAACTTTGATTACATATATAAAGCACTTTTGTCATCAAACGTTTCTAAAGATGTCCCAAATAAGTTCATTCTAATGTAGCATCAAAGTTGAAAATTATTGATAATCATCATTGATTGTGGTATCATCTATGGCTTCATTAATTCTGACTTTGGGTATTTTTACAAAGCATTGTTGTCATCAAACGTTTAATTTAAAAAATATGTATACCATTTTATGTTAAATACATAAAACTCAGTGATAGTCATTAACTGTCTTTCTAATGATGTCCCAAATAAGTTCATCCTAATATAGCATCAAAGACGACAATTTACCATTGATTTTGGTATCATCTACAGCAGAATTAGTCTAAGATAGAATTATTTTATAGATTATGATAATAACATAAGTAGTATGTTATTGATTTTGGTATGGCTATATTAATTCTAACTTTGAGTATATTTAAAAAGCATTACTGTCATGAAACGTTTAATTATAAAACCATTTATACCACTTATACCATTTTATGTTAATTATATAAAACTCAGTGATAATTATTAGTTCTCATTCTAATGATGGTCCAAATAAGTTCTTCCTAATATAGCATCAAAGACGACAATTATTGATAACTATCATTGATTTTGATATCATCTATAGCAGAATTACTGCAAGATAGAATTATATTGTAGATGATGATAACAACATAAATGTTTATTGATATTAGTATCATTTATGGCTTTATTAATTCTAACTTTGAGTATATTTACAAAGCATTATTGTCATCATACATTTAATTATATAGCTCTTTATACCACTTATACCATTTTATGTTAATTACATAAAACTCAGTGATAATCATTAGTTGTCATTCTAATGATGTCCCAAATAAGTTAAAATAATAATATAGCATCAAAGACGACAATTTATCATTGATTTTGATATCATCTATAGCAGAATTACTGTAAGATAGAATTATTTTGTAGATGATGATAACAACACAAATGTTTATTGATTTTGGTATCATCTATGGTTTTATTAATTCTAGCTTTGAGCATATTTACAAAGCATTATTGTCATCAAATGTTCAATTATAATACACTTATACAATTTTATGTTAATTACATAAAACTCAGTGATAATCATTAGTTCTCATTATAATCATGTCCTAATTAAGTTCTTTCCAATACAGCATCAAAGACGACAATTTTTAATAATTATCATTGATTGTGGTATCATCTATAGCAGAATTACTGTAAGATAGAATTATTTTGTAGATGATAATAACACAAGTAGGTGTTTATTGATTTTGGTATCATCTAAGGCTTTATTAATTCTAAGTTTGAGTATATTTACAAAGCATTATTGTCATCAAAGGTTTAATAATAAAACCATTTATACCATTTTATGTTATTTACATAAAACTCAGTGATAATCATTAGTTGTGATTCTAATGATATTCCAAATAAGTTCATCCTAATATAGCACCAAAGACGACAATTATTGATACTTATCATTGCTTTTGGTATCATCTATGACTTTACTAATTCTGACTTTAATTACATTTATAAAGCACTTTTGTCATTAAACGTTTCTAATGATGTCTTAAATAAGTTCATTCTAATATAGCATCAATAATGACAATTATTGATAATCATTAGTGATTTTGGTATCATCTATGGCTTTATTAATTCTAACTTTGAGTATATTTACAAAGTATTATTGTCATCAAACGTTTAATTATAAAACCATTAATACTACTTATACCATTTTACGTTAATTATATAAAACTCAGTGATAATCGTCAGTTGGCATTCTAATGATGTCCCAAATATGTTCATCCTAATATAACATCAAGACGACAATTATTGATAACTATCATTGATTTTGGCATCATCTATAGCAGAATTACTGTAAGATAGAATTATTTTGTACTTGATGATATTAACATAAGTAGATGTTTATTGATTTTGATATAATTTATGGCTTTATTAATTCTAACTCAGTAGAGTATATTTACAAATAATTATTGTCATCAAATGTTAAATTATAAAACCATTTATATACTACTATATAAATTATACTACCATTTTATACTACTTATACCATTTTACGTAAATTACATAAAACTCAGTAATAATCATTAGTTGTCATTCTAATGATGTCCCAAATAGGTTCATCCTAATATAGCATCAAAGACGACAATTATTGATAATTATCATTGATTTTGGTATCATCTAAGGCAGAATTGCTGTAAGATAAAATTATTTTGTAGATAATGATAATAACGCAAATAGGTGTTTATTGATCAAAACAGTTTTGATATCATAAGCCAAAAACATAGGCATTTTGGTGCTTATCATTGATTTTCTCACAATCAATTCTTAATGTAAAATAATCAAATAATTTCATTCTTTCGTAGAAATATCAGTCTATTAATGATTATTATTAATTCTGATGTCATCAGCATTAGAATATTTAAGATTTTAAACAGTATTATTACAAAAAACATGCTATTAATGATTGTCATTGATTCTTACATCATTATCGTTAGAATAATGAACTTCTTAATTATTCGCGTTGCATTTGTAATTTGGGTACTTATCATTTCACATCATCACATCATCACATCATCTTTCGTAGAAATAATAGGTTATTAATGAGATCTTCAAATATTATTAGATATTATGATAATATCATCAAATCTGATACCATCATCATTAGAACGAATAGCTTCTAAAACACTATCTTTAGAAAAACACATGCTACCATTAGAATATTAAAGTTTTTAAACAGTATTATTACAAAAACATGATATTAATAATTGTCATTGATTCTGATATCATTATCGTTACAATAATGAACTTCTTAATTACTCTCGTTGAATTTGTTATTGTGGTACTTATCGTTGATTTTCATACCATTTGCATAGAAAATGTTTGCATTTAATGTGTATCATTCATATTGATTTCATCACAATGAGAACAATTAAGTTCTTAAACAATATCTTTAGAAAAAACATGGCATTAACAGTTCATTATCGTTAGAATAATTATCTTCTTCATTATTCTCGTTTCATTTTTTGTTTTGGAAATTATCATTGATAATCATTGATAATTCATACCATCTATTATGGAAAAATTTTCATATCATCTTTTGTAAAAATAATAGACTATTAATGATTATCATTCATTCTGATATCATCACCAGTAGAATGAATAGATTCTAAAACACTATCTTAAGAAAAACACATGCTATTAATGATCATCGTTGATTCAGATATTATTATGGTTAGAATTATTAACTTCTTCATTAACTTCATTGCATTTGTAGTTTTGGGTCTTATCATTGATTTTCTCATCATCTATAGTAGAATATTTAGGGTATTACTGATTATTATTAATAATAATAATACTAATAATAATCTTTATTTATGTTACCCATAGGTTTACACAAGTCATGAAAAAAGAGGTATACAGTGTAACGTATAAATAATTGACTATGATAACATATTTGTATAAGTAGATTCAACAATAAATAGTGGTATACATAAGTTACATAAAATATATATAAAAAATATTAATTGTGAGTACAAATAAATATTGACAAAACAGAAAATTGTATAAGATATTGGAAACCGCGATAAAAGATGATCACATATCACACACAAATAAAATATACAAAGATATATATTGAATTTTATAGTTTTAATATTTTTTTTACAGTTATAGGCAGTATCACATGTGAATATCACAGATCACTAAAGTTGTTGCTTAAGTATTCTTCCATCGAGTAAAACTCTTTTGCGTTGAGATTCTGATAATCATTCTGATATCATCACCATTAAAAGGGTTAAGTTTTTAAACAGTATTATTAGAAAAGACATGCTATTAATGATTATCATTGATTCTGATATCATTATCATTAGAATACTTAAGTTATTAATTATTCGCTTGCATTTTTGTATATTTTGATGCTCACCTTTTGATTAGATGCCCCGTTAGACCAATTAAGTTCTTAATTAGTAACATTGCATTTTTTATTATTGCAGTTTTGATACATATCGTACATTTTCACATAATGTTTCGTATAAATAGGTTTTTAATGATTATTATGAATTCTGATATCATATTCATTAGAATAGTTAACTACTTCATTATTCTCTTGCATTTATTGTAATATTTGATGCTGACCATTGATTATCACATCATCTTTCATAGAAAAAATATTCTGTTAATGCATTAATTCTGATGTCATCACTATAAAAATATTTAAGTTTTTAAACAGTATCAATATAAAAACCATGCTATTAATGATTATCATTGATTTTGATGTCATTATCGTTAGAGTAATGAACTTCTTAATTATTCTCGTTTCATGTGTTATTTTGGTACTTTCATATGATATTTCATATCATCGCATCATCTTTCGTAAAACATTATCGTTAATCATTATCATTAGGAAAGATGCAATTAACGATTATCATTGATTCTGATGTCATTATCTTTAGAATAATTAACTTATTAATTATTCTCTTGCATTTTTTGAATATTTTGATGCTCACCTTTTGATGCTTGGTATTATCACCGTCAAACCAATGAAGTTCTTAAATAGTATATTTGCATTTGTTATTATTGCAGTTTTGATACATATCATTCACATTACTTATCATTTCACATCATCTTTCGTAAAACATTATCATTGGGAAAGATGCAATTAACCATTATCATTGATTCTGATATCATTATCATTAGAATAATTAAGTTATTAATTATTCTCTTGCATTATTTGTATATTTTGATGCTCACGTTTTGATGCTGGGTATCATCAGCGTCAGACCAATTAAGTTCTTAATTAGTATCATTGCATTTATTATGAATACAGTTTTAATACATATAATTTACATTACCTATCATTTCACATCATCACATCATCTTTCGTAAAACATTATCGTTAAACATTATCCTTTACATTGTATCTTTCCTAATGATACAATTAACGATTATCATTAATTCTGATATCATCACTATTAGAGGATTTAAGTTTTTAAGCATTGTTATTAGGATTATGTGTACATTTTTGTAATTAGCAAACGAATTGCACTTGAACAAACGCAAATCCAATACAGTGTCGATAAGAAAAAAATAAGTTGACTGTCGATTATTAGTTTACTTAAATACTAAAACGGACGTAAAATTGTTTTTGAATTTATTGTTGAAAATTGTCATTTTTTGCTAAAAAAAATGGCAAATTTGTGAATGGCATGTGAATATCAGGCACATTGTGTCTTTAACAGCGAGCAGTAACTTTATTTCAGTGACTCAAGAAATGTTTTTGCTAATTACTGCTCGTTTTATGGCACCTTTTCAAATACAATAACCTAGTTTTCTTTTGTACTTGTCTCCTCTCGCTAACTGGTAACCTATTTAAATCTAAAACAATTTTTTTCGTCCACTATTGTACCAGGTATCATTACACGGTGTTTATATTTCGCTGTAAGGAAACAACACTGTTATAATAGGATTTGAATATGTGTCATCTGGTGAAGGTTGACGAAACAGCCATATCAAAACACAATGATTTATGATGGACGAAGAAGTGGGGTGGCAAAATAGACTGCCGCAAGACAGAGATAACCATTAATAGCCTAGTATTTCTACGAAGATGATGTGAAAATCAATGAGCACAAAAAATGCAACGAGACAATCGTTACTAAAATGTGTTTCTAATAACAATGCTTAAAAACTTTAATGTTCTAATGGTGATGATAGCAGAATTAATGATAATCAGTAATACCCTAAATTTTCTACCATAGATGGCGAGAAAATCAATGATAAGCACCAAAACTACAAATGCTAATGCAATGTTAATGAAGATGTTAATTATTCTAACGATAATAATATCATAATGAATGATGATCATTAATAGCATGTGTTTTTCTAAACATAGTGTTTTAAACGCTATTCGTTCTGATGGTGATATATCAGATTTGATGATAATATCATAATATCTAATAATATTTGATGATAAAATCTCATTAATAACCTATTGTTTCTACGAATATGTGATGTGATGATGTGATGATGTGAAATCATAAGTACCAAAGTAACAAATGCAACGCGAGTAATTAAGAAGCTCATTATTCTAACGATAATAAAGTAAGAATCAATGATAATCATTAATAGCATGCATTTTTCTAATAAAACTACTTGATTACTTAAATGTTCTAATGGTGATAACATCAGAATTAATGATAATCATTAATAGAGTGATATTTCTACGAAAGATGTAAAAATAAATGGTGAGGATCGAAAATTATTTGATTCTTTAACATTAAGAATTTAATTATTCTAATGATAATGATATCAGAATCAATGATAATCGTAATTAACTTTTTTTTCTTCTAATGATTACGTTTAAGAACTTATATTTTTAAACAGTGATGACATCAGAATTAATGATAGCCATTAATAGCCTAGTATTTCGACGAAGATGATGTGAAAATCAATGAGCACAAAAAATGCAACCAGACAATCGTTACGAACATGTTTTTCTAATAACAATACTTAAAAACTTTAATGTTCTAATGGTGATGATATCAGAATTAATGATAATCAGTGATGCCCTAAATGTTCTACCATAGATGGTAAAATCAATGATAAGCACCAAAACTACAAATTCTAATGCAATGTTAACGAAGAAGTTAATTATTCTAACGATAATAATATCCGAATCAATGATGATCGTTAATAGCATATGTTTTTCTAAAGATAGTGTTTTAGTAGCTATTCGTTCTAATGGCGATGATATCAGATTTGATGATAATATCATAATATATAATAATATTTGATGATAATATCTCAATAATAACCTATTATTTCTACGAAAGATGATGTGATGATGTGAAATGATAAGTACCAAAATAACAAATGCAACGCGAATAATTAAGAAGCTTATTATTCTAACGATAATGATGTCAGAATCAATGATAATCATTAATAGCATGTTCTTTTCTAATAATACTACTTAATAATTTAAATATTCTAATGGTGATGATATCACAATGAATGATAATCATTAACAGACTGACATTTCTACGAAAGATCATGTGAAAATAAATGGCGAGGATCAAAAAATACTAGATTATTTTACATTAAAAATTTAATTATTCTAATGATAATGATATCAGAATCAATTATAATCGTAACTAACATTTTTTTTTTCTAATGATTACGTATAAGAACTTATATTCTTAAACAGTGATGACATCAGAATTAATGATAACCATTAATAGCCTAGTATTTCTACAAAAGATGATGTGGAAATCAATGAGCACAAAAATGCAACGAGACATTCGTTACTAACATGTTTTCTAATAACAATACTTAAAACCTTTAATGTTCCAATGGTGATCATATCAGAATTAATGATAATCAGTAATACAGTTAATTTTCTACCATAAATGGTGAGAAATTCAATGATAAGCACCAAAACTACAAATGCAAAGAGGCCAATGAAGAAGTTAATTATTCTAACGATAATAATATCAGAATCAATGATGATCGTGAATAGCATGTGTTATTCTAAAGATAGTGTTTTAGAAGCTATTCGTTATAATGTTGATGATATCAGATTTGATGATAATATCATAATATCTAATAATATTTGATGATAATATCTCATTAATAACCTATTATTTCTACGAAAGATGATGTGATGATGTGAAATGATAAGTACCAAAATAACAAATGCAACGCGAATAATTAAGAAGTTCATTATTCTAACGATAATGATATCAGAATCAATGGTAATCATTTTTTTTTATATATAATAATACTACTTAATAACTTAAATGTTCTAATGGTGATGACATCAGAATTAATGATAATCATTAACAGACTGATATTTCTACGAAAGATGATATGAAAATAAATGATGAGGATCAAATATTACAAGATTATTTTACATTAAAAAATCAAATATTTTAATAAAAGTGATATCAGAATCAATGATAATGATAATTAGATTTTTTCTTCTTCTAATGATTATGTTTAAGAACTTATATTCTTAAACGGTGATATTTTAACGAAAATAATATCAGAATCAATGATGATCGTTAATAGCATGTGTGTTTCTAAAGATAGTGTTTTAGAAGCTTTTCGTTCTAATGGTAACGATATCAGATTTGATGAAAATCATTAATAACCTATTATTTTTACGAAATATGATATGATGATGTGTGATGATGTGAAATGATAAGTACCAAAATAACAAATGCAACGCGAATAAATAAGATGTTCATTATTCTAACGATAATGATATCAGAATCAATGACAAACATTAATAGCATGTTTTTTTTATAATAATACTGCTTAATAAGTTAAATGTTCTAATGGTGATGACATTAGAATTAATGATAATCAGTAATATCCTAATTTTCTACCATAGATGGTGAGAAAATCAATGATAAGCACCAAAACTACAAATGCAATGAGGCCAATGAAATAGTTAATTATTCTAATAATAATAATATCAGAATCAATGATGATCGTTAATAGCATGTCTTTTTCTAGAGAAAGTGCTTTAGAAGCTTTTTGTTCTAATGGTGATGATATCAGATTTGATGATAACCATTAATAACCTATTATTTCTACGAAATATGATGTGATGATGTGTGATGATGTGAAATGATAAGTACCAAAATAACAAATGCAACGCGATTAATTAAGAAGTTCATTATTCTAACGATTATTTCTGCGTAAGATGATGTGATGATGTGAAATGATAAGTACCAAAATAACATATGCAACGCGAATTATTAAGAAGTTCATTATTCTAACGATAATGATATCAGAATCAATGACAATCATTAATAGCATTTTTTTAAAATAATAATACTGTTTAATAGCTTAAATGATCTAATGGTGATAACATCAGAATTAATGATAATCATTAACAGACTGATATTTCTACGAAAGATGATGTGAAAATAAATGGTGACGATCGAAATATATTTGATTATTTTACATTAAGAATTTAATTATTCTAATGATAATGATATCAGAATCAATGATAATCGTAATTAACTTTTTTTTCTTCTAATGATTACGTTTAAGAACTTATATTCTTATACAGTGATGACATCAGAATTAATGATACCCATTAATAGCCTAGTATTTTGACGAAGATGATGTGATGATGTGTGATGATGTGCAATGATAAGTACCAAAATAACAAATGCAACGCGAATAATTAAGAAATTCATTATTCTAACGATAATGATATGATAATCAATAACAATCATTATTAGCATGTTTTTTTTATAACAATACTGTTTAGTAATTTATATGTTCTAATGGTGATGACATTAGAATTAATGATAATTAGTAATACCCTAAATTTTCAACCATAGATGGTGAGAAAATCAATGATAAGCACCAAAAGTACAAATGCTAATGCAATGTTAATGAAGAAGTACATTATTCTAACGAAGTTAATTATTCTAACGATAATAATATCAGAATCAATGATGATCGTTAATAGCATGTGTTTTTCTAAAGATAGTGTTTTAGAAGCTATTCGTTCTAATGGTGATGATAAAAGATTTGATGATAATATCTCATTAATAACCTATTATCTCTACGAAAGATGATGTGATGATGTGAAATGATAAGTACCAAAATAACAAATGCAACGCGAATAATTAAGAAACTCATTATTCTAACGATAATGATATAAGAATCAATGATAATCATTAATAGCATGTTTTGTTTTTAGAATAATACTGCTTAATAACTTAAATGTTCTAATGGTAATGACATCTAAATTAATGATAATCATTAACAGACTGACATTTCTACGAAAGATGATGTGAAAATAAATGGTGAGGATCAAATATTACAAGATTATTTTACATTAAAAAAATAATTATTCTAATGATTATGATATCAGAATCAATGATAATTGTAAATTGTAAATTGTGTTGTAAATCTTGCCTTATGATAACGTTAGATAACTTACATCTTCTAATGGTGACAATATCGAAATTGATAATAATCATTATGTGCCTAATGAGGCACTTAATGTGCCTAGCTTTAGGCAGCTTTAGGCAGCCTAGCTTCTATATTTCTATAGAAGCTTATGTCAAAATCAATTATATGTATGAAAAATGACAATACATGCAATGACACTAATTAAGAACTTAATTGATCTAACGATGACGATCTCTAAATCAAAGACAATCAGCAACAGCCTCTTTTTCCATCACATTGTGATGGCATCATATTGTGATGACATGACATTGCGATGGCTTCACATTGTAATGACTTTAAAATCAATTAAAGTCAGTGACATCAAAACGAATTATAATTGTCAAGCATCTAATACCTAATACATCTAATGGACTGAATAACAATCGCCAATAGCTCAATTGTTTCAGCGATGATGTCATAATCTATGTTAATCATTCATACCATAATCTAGTTCTGATGGTGGTAACATCTGAATCAAAAATAACCTTACTAATATTATTAACCCTAGTATTAAATGCCTACTTTGTACTGCAGATAATTTTAAAATCATTAATAATCATCAAAATTGCAAAACAATTGTAAACAATATGCAATGATACTAATTAAGAACTTAATTGAACTTAACGGTGACCTAACGTACCTAAATCAATGATAATCATCAACAGCCTCTTTTTCCATCACATTGTGATGGCATCACACTTTGATGACATCGCATTGTGATGACTTTAAAATCAACTGTGATCAATCATTTTCTACCCGACTACTTATATATCATCGAAACTAATTAATATCGAGTAGAGTATCTAATTACTGTATCAAAAGATGACATTAAAACGAATTAAAATTATCAAGCACCTAATACCTAATATATCTAATAGACTCAATGACAATCACCAAGAGCTCAATTGTTTCAGCGATGATATCAGAATCAATGTTATTAATCATTCACATTGTGTGGTAACATCGCAATCAATAATAACCCTATTTTTATTATTAAACCACTAAAACATGCCCACTTTGTACTACAGATGATTTCAAAATTAATGATAATCATCAAAATTCTAATTAGTCGACCACGAAGACATCAAATACAATACAAATAGTCAAAATCCTGCTAGTTCTAATGGTGAGGACATCAAAATTGATGATAATGGTTAGCAGCCAAGTTGTTATATAATATATATAATAAAATGTAATTGGGTCAGAGTTGTCTGTCAAATAATGACAGTAACCAATTATGCCATAGGTGGAGGAGTAGTAGGAATTATTATTATTATTATTATTATTATTATTTTGTTCCGGATTTTGCCGATAACAAAGCCAATTCAGTCATTAAACTTCGATTTATTTAATTACCATCAACTGCATAATATTTGTACTTTACAATAAACCAGTTATATTGCCATTGTTGATACCACAATCAATGATAGTTGTTAATAGTAGTCGCTATTAATGATATATTGCGATTGAATTAATTTAACATATCATTAAAACCACAGCTAAAGATCATCATGGATTTTATGTAATTCACATAGAATGGTGAAAAATAGAAATTTTAAAAAACTGTATTAATATTAAACTTGAAATAGATGTTAGCTTTAGAGTGATTGCTTCTGAAAGCTTCCTGAAAATAGGTGCTAATAGACAGTTTTCATCTCTAATTCCTAATGTACTTGTTATACGCTGTTCATGCTATATTGCAATTGAACTAATTTAGCACATCATTAGAACTACAACTAATGATTATCATTGATTTTTATGTAATTAACATAAAATGGTATAAGTGGTACAGAAAATTAAAAAAACGGTTTTAATTATTTTTTAACTAGAAATAAATGATAGCTTTGCGATGATTGCTTCTGAAAGCTTTTTAAAAATAGGTGCTAACAGACAGTTTTCATCTCTAATTCCTAATGTACTTTTCTGCGTGGGTTGCGTAATACTAACCGAGTAATACCAGGGCAAAGGCCTTGAAGATGTCGTTTGCCTAAAGAGACATGCACACTCAGGTTTAAATTGGTACAGGACTGGAGTTTAGTTGAGTTAAGCGAGAGTGTTTGCATGAGAAGATATGGACGTTACGAGATGAAAATAAGCATTCACTCCATGCATTTGGACGGTGGTCTGGTCTATAAATGTGCGTCTCGTTTGCTTCCTCGTTGTTATTTAACTCGAGACGCCTCATTTGCGCCAGTTTCGTTTCTTTGCGCTTTTTATGCCTCTGGCGTGTATAAATGTAAGTGCTAATGAGCCACTTATATGCATACTACTTTTTACTTGTAAATAAATGTGTTGTAGAATATGCAATACGAAAAAACATTGGGGCAGTACATTAGCCTCAGAATCTAAATAAGATTGCTTTCTAGTTTAGAGTCTAGACCAGCGTTCTTCAACCTGTTTCTCAAGTTTCTCAAGGGTTCGGAAAACAATTACCATGGAACTGTAAAAATTCTCTAAGAACTGCGTAGTGTAGGGGAGCAGAATCTGGATTTTGTGAATTCAAAGATGAAATAAGAATTTTATTAAGCGAACATGCATATTTGAATTATCTTACAAATTATATGATATAGATTGGATAATGAAAATAGCATATCTTGCATATATATTAACCTATTTTGTCTCTTTCCAAGCAGAAAATATGAATATCTTCGAAATACAAAATAAAATTAATGCTACTATTCTCAAATAAAAATTTTGGTCAGATTGCAATTTAAAAGAAAATACGGAGTTTTTCACTAATTTACATGAAATTGTGATATCTAATAACGTTAAAATGTATAAAAATTTACAAGATATTATACTGCAGCACTTATCAGATTTACAACAATAGTTTCAGGAGTATTTTGCTTTTGAAAAAGAAATCAAATCTTGGATTTAAAGCCCTTTTGAAAAACCTTGTAATAATTATCAGTTGTCAGTTAAAGAACCGAAACAAATTATCGATATATCGACTGACTCTCAGTAAGAAATAGAATTTAACAAAGTTGATATTATGCATTTTCTGCTTCAAATTTTGCACGAATATCCCGAGATTGATAAAAGAGCTGTAAAGCACTTGATGTGTTTCGTTTCAACTTATGTCTGCGAGAGATCATTTTCTCTGTACACTGCAACAAAAACTAAATGCAGAAGATGACACGTGCTTACAAATTTCTCCTATTGTTCCAGACATAAATAAGATTTACAATAAAAAAAACAGGCCCAGCCTAGTCATTAATGTGATTTAATTTAATATTTATTTTTAATTTTATATTTAAAGTAACAATACATTAGTATTTGTTACTTTATTGTTATATTACTTCTAAGTTAATTAAAATAACAGGCCAAGCCTGGTGTTAATATTATTTTGTGTTTTGAATTTAAATTCGATCGTAAATGTGTTACTAATTCTAGGTTTTGTTATAAAAATAGCTTCTGCTCCAGTGTTACTTAGTGTGAAGGGCGCGAAGCAAAACCAGGCAGTTTAGCCAGTAATGTGATTTTCATTCCAGTAATTATTTTGTTTAGAATTGTTTACTAAATTAAATAAGCAAATTAATTTAAATTTACAATAATAATTATATAATTATAATTATTTATGTATTAGTATTTGTTACTATATTGTTATATTACACATAAGTTAATGTTAAATATTTTACTGTAACAATTGAAAATGTTACAATTGAAAGGCAGAACTGCATCAGTATCAGTAACAGAATTTTTTATAAAAATGTAATATTTGACATTTCAATAGAATTAAATTATTGGCAGTTAACCATTGTAATTTTGATAGTAATAATTGTAATTTTGACAGCAATAATTGCTATTTAGACAGTAACAATTGCTATTTTGACAGTAACAATTGCTATTTTGACAGTAATACGTGCAGCTTTGATGTTATAATTTAAATTTTGATATAATGACAGAACAGCATCAGTAACAGTAACAGACATTTTATTAAAAATGTAAATTTTAACATTTTAATAGAATTAAAGTATTGGCAGTTTGTCAATGTAATATTGATAGTAATAATTGTAATTTTGACAGCAATAATTGTTATTTTTACAGTAACAATTGCCATTATGACAGTAATACGTGCAGCTTTGAGGTTATAATGGACATTATGTCATTAAAAATTGAAAATAGTCGAAATTATAAGAGAAAGTAATAACTGAAACTTTACCAAAAATTAAAATTTGCTAGTAATCTTTAAATTTGCAATGAAATGTTTGACGAGTAATCAATGCAATTGTGAAAGAAATAATTTAATGGTTTACAGTAGTTCATGAATAGAGATTAGGACATTAATTGCTATTTTGACAGTTATAAGTCCACATTTGATGGTAATAATTGAAATTTTATCATTAAACATTGAAAATTGGTTTAAAAATTTAAGAAGAAATAACTCAAATTTCATCCAATATTAAAATTTTGCATCTTTGAATTTGCAATTAAAACTTTGAAGAGTAAACATTTTAATTTTAACAGCAATAATTTAATTGTTTACAATAATCCTTGAATAAGGATAAAATTTGCCAGTAATCTTTAAATTTGCAATGAATAGTTTGACGAGTAATCAATGCAATTCTGAAAGAAATAATTTACTTGTTTACAGTAATTTATGAATAGAGATTAGGACAATAATTGCTATTTTGACAGTTATAAGTCCACATTTGATGGTAGTAATTGAACTTTTATCATGAAACACTAAAAATTGGTTTTGAAATTTAAGAAGAAATAACTCAAATTTCATCAAAAATTAAAATTTTGCATCTTTGAATTTGCAATTAAAACTTTGAAAAGTAAGCATTTTAATTTTAACAGAAATAATTTAATTGTTTACAATAATCCTTGAATTAGGATAACGATAATAATTGCTATTTTGATAGTAACAATTGCTATTGTGATAATAATACGTGCAGCTTTGAGATTATAATTGAAATTTTATCTTTAAAAATTGTTTTTATTTTATTTTAGAAGTATTAACTCAAATCTTATAAAAAAATACAATTTACCAATAATCTTTAAATTTGCAATCAATGCTTTGACAAGTAAGCATCTACCCTGACAAAAACTGATCAACAATATTAAAAAAATAATAAAAAAACAAATAAATCATGGTTTATTTGATTTTTTGATTTGATTTGATCATTGATTTTGGATTAAAAAACTAACATTTATTCCAACCCTGCTTTCAGTGCTCTAATTCTATCGAAATTTTGACGATATATATTTTTTTATTTGAATAGGAATAACAGAAAAGATACGAAAAATGGTCATTGTAATTTAAACAGTATTCATTGCAATTTTGGCAGTAATCACTGCAATTTCGGCAGTAATATTTACAATTTTGACAGTAATAAGAGCAGCTTTGACGGTAATAATTGAAATGTTGACGATATATTTTTTAATTTAAACTGGAATAACTGAAAAGATACGAAAAATGATCATTGTAATTTAAACAGTATTCATTGCAATTTTGGCAGTAATCACTGCAATTTTGGCAGTAATCACTGCAATTTCGGCAGTGATATTTACAATTTTGACAGTACTAAGTGTAGCTTTGACAGTAATACCCTGACAAAAGCTGATCAAAAATATGAAAAAAATCAAAAAAATCAAATAAATCATGGTTTATTTGATTATTTGATTTGATCATTGATTTTTGATTAAAAAACAAACATTTATTCCAGCCCTGCTTTCAGTGCTTTAATTCTATCGAAATTTTGACGATATATTTTTTTAAATTTGAACAGGAATAACAGAAAAGATACGAAAAATGATCATTGTAATTTAAACAGTAATCATTGCAATTTTGGCAGTAATCACTGCAATTTCGGCAGTAATATTTACAATTTTGACAGTAATAAGAGCAGCTTTGACGGTAATAATTGAAATGTTGACGATATATTTTTTAATTTAAACTGGAATAACTGAAAAGATACGAAAAATGATCATTGTAATTTAAACAGTATTCATTGCAATTTTGGCAGTAATCACTGCAATTTTGGCAGTAATCACTGCAATTTTGGCAGTAATCACTGCAATTTCGGCAGTGATATTTACAATTTTGACAGTACTAAGTGTAGCTTTGACAGTAATACCCTGACAAAAGCTGATCAAAAATATGAAAAAAATCAAAAAAATCAAATAAATCATGGTTTATTTGATTATTTGATTAGATCATTGATTTTTGATTAAAAAACAAACATTTATTCCAGCCCTGCTTTCAGTGCTTTAATTCTATCGAAATTTTGACGATATTTTTTTAAATTTGAACAGGAATAACAGAAAAGATACAGAAAATGATCATTGTAATTTAAACAGTAATCATTGCAATTTTGGCAGTAATCACTGCAATTTCGGCAGTAATATTTACAATTTTGACAGTAATAAGAGCAGCTTTGACGGTAATAATTGAAATGTTGACGATATATTTTTTAATTTAAACTGGAATAACTGAAAAGATACGAAAAATGATCATTGTAATTTAAACAGTATTCATTTCAATTTTGGCAGTAATCACTGCAATTTTGGCAGTAATCACTGCAATTTTGGCAGTGATATTTACAATTTTGACAGTACTAAGTGTAGCTTTGACAGTAATACCCTAACAAAAGCTGATCAAAAATATGAAAAAAATCGAAAAATCAAATAAATCATGGTTTATTTGATTTTTGGATTTGATCTGATCACTGATTTTTTATTAAAAAACTAACATTTATTCCAACCCTGCTTTCGGTGCTTTAATTCTATCGAAATGTTGACGATATATATTTTTTAAATTTGAACGGGAATAACTGAAAAGATACAAAAATGATCATTGTAATTTAAACAGTAATCATTGCAATTTTAGCAGTAATCACTGCAATTTCGGCAGTAATATTTACAATTTTGATAGTAAAAAGAGCAGCTTTGACAGTAATAATTGAAATGTTGACGATATATTTTTTAATTTGAACAGGAATAACTGAAAAGATACGAAAAATGTAATCATTGCAATTTTGGCAGTAATCACTGCAATTTTGGCAGTGATATTTACAATTTTGACAGTACTAAGTGTAGCTTTGACAGTAATACCCTGACAAAAGCCGATCAAAAATATGAAAAAAATCGAAAAATCAAATAAATCATGGTTTATTTGATTTTTGGATTTGATTTGATCACTGATTTTTGATTAAAAAACTAACATTTATTCCAACCCTGCTTTCAGTGCTTTAATTCTATCGAAATTTTGACGATATTTTTTTTTAATTTGAACAGGAATAACAGAAAAGATACAGAAAATGATCATTGTAATTTAAACAGTAATCATTGCAATTTTGGCAGTAATCACTGCAATTTCGGCAGTAATATTTACAATTTTGACAGTAATAAGAGCAGCTTTGACAGTAATAATTGAAATGTTGACAATATTTTTTTGAATTTGAACAGGAATAACTGAAAAGATACGAAAAATGAACATTGTAATTTAAACGGTATTCATTGCAATTTTGGCAGTAATCACTGCAATTTCGGCAGTAATATTTACAATTTTGACAGTACTAAGTGTAGCTTTGACAGTAATACCCTGATAAAAGCTGATCAAAAATATGAAAAAAATAAAAAAAAAACAAATAAATCATGGTTTATTTGATTTTTTGATTTGATTTGAACATTGATTTTTGATTAAAAAACAAACATTTATTCCAACACTGCTTTCAGTGCTTTAATTATATCGAAATATTGACGATATTTCGTTTAATTTGAACACGAATAACTAAAAAGATACAAAAATTATAATTGTAATTTAAACAGTAATCATTGCAATTTTGGCAGTAATCACTGCAATTTCGGCAGTAATATTTACAATTTTGACAGTAGTAAGAGCAGCTTTGAAGGTAATAAGTGAAATGTTGACGATTTTTTTTTTTAAATTTAACAGGAATAAGTGAAAAGATACGAAAAATGATCATTGTAATTTAAACAGTATTCATTGCAATTTTGGCAGTAATCACTGCAATTTCGGCAGTAATATTTACAATTTTGACAGTACTAAGTGTAGCTTTGACAGTAATACCCTGACAAAAGCTGATCAAAAATATGAAAAAAATCAAAAAAATCAAATAAATCATGGTTTATTTGATTTTTTGATTTGATTTGAACATTGATTTTTGATTGAAAAACAAACATTTATTCCAGCCCTGCTTTCAGTGCTTTAATTCTATCGAAATGTTCACGATATTTTTTTTAATTTGAACAGTAATAACTGAAAAGATACGAAAAATGATCATTGTAATTTAAACAGTATTCATTGCAATTTTGGCAGTAATCACTTCAATTTCGGCAGTACTATTTACAATTTTGACAGTAATAAGTGCAGCTTTGACAGTAATAATTGAAATTTTGACCTTAAAACTTGAATATAGTCTTTGACATGTTAAGAGTAATAACTCAAATTTTATTAAAAATTAAAATTTGCCATCTTTCAACTTACAATTAAATATTTGGCGACTAATCATTGCAATTTTGACAGAAATAATTTAATTGTCTGCAGCAATTATTAAATCAACAAGAATTGAAATCAATACAGAAATAATCAAACATTTTACTGTGACAATTGAAAATTCTGAATAACAGGTTCAGCCTGGTATTACTATTATTTTGTGATTTGAATTAAAGTTTGTTTGTAAATGTGTTACTAATCCTAGATTTTATTTTTCTGTTAATTATATTGATTAGAATTTCTTAATATAGAATATAGCCAAATTACAATAATAATTATTTAAGGTTGTTGTATAATTATATTTATAAAAGTTTTATTTTTATTTTTTATTTTATTTTTATTAATAAAAAAAATAAACAAATAAATAAAAATTTATAAAAGTACTAACTGGTAAATATTTATTTTTATTTTATTATTTATTTATTTTATTTCGCCTGAATAGTTTCGGTTTTTTAAAAAAACAGTCTCTGATGATGTTTTTTTAACAACCGAAACTAGTCAGGCGAAATAAAATATATAAATAATAAAATGAAATAAAAATAATTATTTACCAGTAAGTACTATTATAAATATAATAATATAACAACCTTAAATACATAATTTGTATTCTATAGATAAAATCTTAAACTTGATAAATATTTATTTTAATTATGAGGGTTCCTTTAGAAATACCACAAGTCAGAAGGGTTCCGAAGGAAATTAAAGGTTGAAGAACTCTGGTCTAGACGATCTCGTTATTTGTATTTTTTGGGATGTATAGGTTTCAACTTGATAACATTTCTAGACACTCTCGTTATTTGTATTCTATTGTATTCTATAGAGAATTTCTGTTTTTTTAATGGGTATAGAATTTAGATGCTTAAAAAAATGATGGAATTCTATAGAACTTTCATAAAATTCTGCTATAGATATCGGCTTGTATAGAAATTACAGTACAGTGCATAACATTACTATTAAAATTCGTAGAGATTCACCAACTATATAACTCTAAACCACAACCATCAAAACGAATAACCGAAATTTTGATGAATTCTGCAATATTTTGATGAAATTATATAGAGAATTTCTATGTCTTTTTTTATTGGGTATAGAATTTAGATGGGATGCTGAAAAAAATATGGAATTCTATAGAACTTTCATGGAATTCTGCTATAGATATCGGCTTGTATAGAAAATAAAGTACAGTGCATAACATTACTATGAAAATTCGTAAAGATTCACCACCTATATAACTCTAAACCACAACCATCCAAACAAATAACCGAAATTTTGATGAATTCTGCAAAATTTTGATGAAATTATATAGAGAATTTCTATGTCTTTTTTTATTGGGTATATAATTTAGATGAGATGCTAAAAAAAAGATGGAATTCTATAGAACTTTCATAGAATTCTGCTACTGATATCGACTTGTATAGAAATTAAAGTACAGTGCATAACATTACTATGAAAATTCGTAGAGATTCACCAACTATATAACTCTAAACCACAACCATCCAAACAAATAACCGAAATTTTGATGAATTCTACAAAAAAATTATGAAATTATATAGAGAATTTCTATGTTTCTTTTATTGGGTATAGAATTTAGATGGGATGCTAAAAAAATTATGTAATTCTATAGAACTTTAATGGAATTCTGCTATAGATATCGGCTTATATAGAAATTAAAGTACAGTACATAACATTACTAAGAAAATTCGTAGAGATTCACCAACTATATAACTCTAAACCACAACCATCCAAACGAATAACCGAAATTTTGATGGATTCTTCAAAATTTTGATGAAATTATATAGAGAATTTCTATGTATTTATTAATGGGTATAGAATTTAGATGGGATGCTAAAAAAATATGGAATTCTATAAAACATTCATAGAATTCTGCTATAGATATCGGCTTGTATAGAAATTAAAGTACTGTGCATAACATTACTATGAAAATTCGTAGAGATTCACCAACTATATAACTCTAAACCACAACCATCTAAACGAATAACCGAAATTTTGATGGATTCTACAAAATTTTGATGAAATTATATAGAGAGCTTCTATGTTTTTTTATTGGGTATAGAATTTAGATGGAATGCTAAAAAAATGATGGAATCTATAGAACTTTCATGGAATTCTGCTATAGATATCGGCTTGTATAGAAATTAAAGTACAGTGCATAACATTACTATGAAAATTCGTAGAGATTCACCAACTATATAACTCTAAACCACAACCATCCAAACGAATAACCGAAATTTTGATGAATTCTACAATATTTTGATAAAATCATATAGAGAATTTCTATGTTTTTTGTATTGGGTATAGAATTTAGATGGGATGCTAAAAAATGATGGAATTCTATAGAATTTTCATGGAATTCTGCTATAGATATCGGCTTGTATAGAAATTAAAGTACAGTGCATAACATTATTATAAAAATTCGTAGAGATTCACTAACTATATAACTTTAAACCACAACCACCCAAACGAATAACCGAAATTTTGATGAATTCTACAAAAATTTTATGAAATTATATAGAGAATTTCTATGTTTCTTTTATTGGGTATAGAATTTAGATGGGATGCTAAAAAAATTATGGAATTCTATACAACTTTCATAGAATTCTGCTATAGATATCGGTTTGTATAGAAATTAAAGTACAGTGCATAACATTACTATGAAAATTCGTAGAGATTCAACAACTATATAACTCTAAACCACAACCATCCAAACGAATAACAGAAATTTTGATGAATTCTACATAAAAAATATGAAATTATATAGAGAATTTCTGTTTTTTTATTGGGTATAGAATTTAGATGGAATGCTAAAAAAAATATGGAATTCTATAGAACATTCATGGAATTCTGCTATAGATATCGGCTTGTATAGAAATTAAAGTACAGTGCATAACATTATTATGAAAATTCGTAGAGATTCACCAACTATATAAATCTGAACCACAACCATCCAAACGCATAACCGAAATTAGGATGAATTCTACAAAATTTTGATGAAATTATATAGAGAATTGCTATGTTTTTTTATTGGGTATAGAATTTAGATGAGATGCAAAAATAATTATGGAATTCTGCTACAGATATCGGCTTGTATAGAAATTAAAGTACAGTGCATAACATTACTATGAACATTCGTAGAGATTCACCAACTATATAACTCTAAACCACAACCATCCAAACGAATAACCGAAATTTTGATGAATTCTACAAAAATTTTATGAAATTATATAGAGAATTTCTATGTTTTATTTTTATTGGGTATAGAATTTAGATGGACGCTAAAAAACTGACGGAATTCTATAGAACATTCATGGAATTCTGCTATAGATATTGGCTTGTTAGAAATTAAAGTACAGTGCATAACATTACTATGAAAATACGTAGAGATTCACCAACTATATAACTCTAAACCACAACCATCTAAACGAATAACCGAAATTTTGATGAATTCTACAAAAATTTTATGAAATTATAAAGAGAATTTCTGTTTTTTTATTGGGTATAGAATTTAGATGGGATGCTAAAAAAATGATGGAATTCTATAGAACATTCATGGAATTCTGCGACAGATATCGGCTTGTATAGAAATTAAAGTACAGTGTATAACATTACTATGAAAATTTGTAGAGATTCACCAACTATATAACTCTAAACCACAACCATCCAAACGAATAATCGAAATTTTGATGAATTCTACAAAAAAAATATGAAATTATATTGAGAATTTCTATATATTTTTTATTGGGTATAGAATTTAGATGGGATGCTAAAAAATGACGGAATTCTATAGAACATTCAAGGAATTCTGCTATAGATATCGGCTTGTATAGAAATTAAAGTACAGTGCATAACATTAATATGAAAATTCGTAGAGATTCACCAACTATATAACTCTAAACCACAACTATCCAAACAAATAACCGAAATTTTGATGAATTCAACAATTTTTTAATAAAATTATATAGAGAATTTCTATGTTTTTTTTATTGGGTATAGTATTTAGAAGGGATGCTAACAAAATGATGGAATTCTATAGAACATTCATGGAATTCTGCTATAGATATCGGCTTGTATAAAAATTTAGGTACAGCGCATAACATTACTATGAAAATTCATAGAGATTCACCAACTATATATCTCTAAACCACAACCATCCAAACCAATAACTGAAATTTTGATGAATTCCACAAAATTTTCATGAAATTATATAGAGAATTTCTGCTTTTTTTATTGGGTATAGAATTTAGATGGGATTCTAAAATAATGATGGAATTCTATAGAACACACATGGAATTCTGCTATAGATATCGGCTTGTATAGAAATTAAAGTACAGTGCATAACATTACTATGAAAATTCGCAGAGATTCACCAACTAGATAACTCTAAACCACAACCATCCAAACGAATAACCGAAATTTTGATGAATTCTACAAAAAAAATTATGAAATAACGAAAACTAAAGTCAAATGAAACCAGAGAGGAGATGTAGAATTGATTGGTAGGTACCCTTAGAATATTTTAGTTTTTCGGAAAATTTCACATTAAATTCTATGAAAATTTTATCTAGTATTTAGTCGTAAATATTACTCAACTTTGACAATTGAACAAGTATCATCATACTACAAGAATGATGTAATGTTTTTGGACGTTTTCGTTCTCTTGACGCTGTTTTATCTCTATCATTTAACTGCAGTTCGAACTATAATTTATTTCTGTGATATTTCTGATATTAAGGTTCATTAAATCTATAATTCAAGTAATAAGATTAAGGACGTACAATTATTACTTAAACTATAAAATTTATTTATGTTTATATAATTTATCAAAGTGTCGTTCATTTTACCTCAGAGTTTCAAAGGATGCAATTAAAGTTTTAATACTAAGAGAAGTTTTAGATGAATCAAACTTTTCACTCTAAAGCAATTGATGAACTCCTGAAGCGACTTCAAGAATTTGTTCACATATAAGAACAAACACAAAATGGTACATTATTTAATGAGCAACGCGTCTAGCCATTTTGGCAAAGCACCCCACTTGGGGTGCAAATTTCCGGTAGCCCCTAGGCGGGAGAAGTATAAATCCGCCACTGGCTAAAGCATACAAAGCTGAAACTTGGAATCCTATTTTGATCACGTATTGAGCAAACTGTTGCATGCAACCGCCTCCGTTGCATCATCACCGTGCTCTAAGTGATTCACTCAGACCTAATGGTTGAATCAACATTTTGCACAAAGGAACCTCCAGTGAGTGAATTTCAATCTTGGCGTATTAGATAAATCACGTTCATTCACGATACCGTTTCGTTAAAAAAAATGGTTTTGTTATGTGGAACACACGTTGGGGAGCCTTCGTGTGTTGCTTATGGTGTCGAAACGGTTCTATTTACGACCGGTCAGACGCATGGGAAACAATCCGACTACATGACTCACCCCAATGGTACGCGTGGATTCCGATTTAGAAATCGGAAGAGCCCCGGGGGGTACCAGACTATGACCACCACTGCCACCAGGAGAAGAAATGCACGGAGTGGCGGCGAAGGCTTTCACCGCACACCAAGCTGGCACCATCACCACCCACCTGCATTCCATTCATTCCAAATATTCCGGATATTCGTTAAGCTTAAATCCTAGGTATTGTTGTTTTGTTTGGTGATCGCCGACTAGATTGTCAACTACGCTCACCAATCAATTGTTGCTTCCTCATTAGGCCCAATAAAGATTACCTTGAACGGTACTTACCAGTTTTCGGAAGCAAAAGTAATGGGAATCGGTCATTAGGCATGACTTTGCCATAAATAAAAGAGATAAGAATAGTTAAATCGTAATTACGAAAATCTGATGTGGGCAGCTGATGATGATTTTCTACATACAGGGTGGCCCACCTATCCTCGCTCGGACCATTGCTGCTAGACTAACGAAAATTGTGGACGAAAATGGTACAAAACTTTTCTCGATCTTATGCTGTGAAAAGGCTCTGCTAATTCCAATACAATTTTAGATATAACAATGAGCACACTCGGATAAAACTGCCACCACTATGTCACCAACATAACCTTGAACTTCAAGGAGAACACTTCAAAACCCCGAAAAACAGGGTAACATTGAATCTCGAAGCTCAAAATGACTAACCCAAATGAAATAGACTATACAGGGTGGCCACTTTTACGACGCCGACCATTAGGATCTATCAAACGGAAATACATACAGAGTTAGTCAAATGGGATAAAAGTTTCTTATTTTTGTGCCTTTCAATGTACTGAAACGAAATCCGGGATATCTTGCACAGTTCCTGAAATATCACTGATAAACGTGCACTTTCATTTTCCTCTTCCAACTTTTTTACTTTTGAAGGAAATTTTACGAAACTTGGCACGCTTACAGTTTTCGACGTTACCTTTCTGATGACAGAACCAAACATTTTTTGCGCCAACTAGATGCCCAAATTTTTGTAGTCAACTTTTGATTTTCTTATGGCCGCAATATTGGATTTTAATGGCATTCAAAAGAGCGAAAAATCCCGATTTCAACCATGTATAACACATGGGTAATCTGACATTATTTACCACCAAAAATCGATAATTTAAAAAGGTGTTGCAAAAATCAAACTTTAAGTTTTTTAAGTCAAAGTTTTAAATTATGTCAGAATTTCTAAGATTATTTGAAATTTTTTAGTAAATTTTCAGTATTTGCTTCTGAAATTTCAATTATTACTGTCTAAATTTCAAAGATTTGTGTCAAAATTGTGTCCCGATATGCCAAAAAATACATTAAAGCCGAACCGCACTTGCATTTGCCATGAAAACACTATGTGTGGATTGTCCTGAGCCCAATAGTGTTCGTTATGATGATTTAATAACCCACAATTAGAAAAGTAGGATGCATCTATCTATAAATTTGTATTTATAAAATCACCATTTTACGTAATTTTGTTGATTAACCATTTGCAACATGTTAATCTACGGATGTTATCATTTGCTTGTAAAGTATGAGAAATATGCAATTTATAAGGGTGAAACTTGTGCTTTTTTAATATTGTTGATCTTCTAGATTTATATACGTTAACTTGATTTTCTATTTGCCGAGTTGAAATGTTGGGATTAGCGAAGATTTAACGTCGCCAATTGTTTTTGGCCAATAACTGTCAGAATTTTGAGCATTTTTTTAAAATGTATTGTTATTTTACTAGTTGGTTGTATTTACATTTGTTACATTACAAAAAAAAAAAAAAAAAATGGAATAATTAATATTTCCTATATTTTTCATTTTGACATAAGTTGTTATACATCGTTGAAAAGAGGAAAAGAACGTTTCGTTGAGTGAGAACTATTTTGAACCAAGTCCAAAAATATTAAATAGGTATTTGGATTTGGTACAAAATAATTCTGTAGAGTACTACAGTTTGCACTACTCAGTGCAAACTGTAGTACTGCACTTTGCACTACTCAGTGCAAAGTGTAGTAGTGCACTTTGCAGTGTAGTTGTGCTACAACTTCTATTCTAGTTCTAAAAGAGAAGTTCTATTAAGTTGTTCAAGTCTATTTAGACGTATAAAACTCAAATACGACGGCCATTTAAAATAAGAAAGTCGGTATTAATATCTCGGAAACCGCCATCTTAATTTTTGTTTTGACTTGATTCTCAAATTTGTGCGATCGAACCAAGTAATTTTCATTTTAAACTTTTTTCCGCATCTTTAATAATTATGAATATATCGGAGTTTTTAGAAAATCGCGATTTTTAGTTTTAAAAATAACTTCTAAACTGCTCCCACTTTTGAAAATTTTTCATCATAATCAGAACCAGCATATAAAACTGCAAAATATTGCCCATTTTTTGTCAATTGACAACCAAGGAATAGGGAATAGTGAAGAAAGTGTGGGAAGCAAAGCCAAATAAAAAGAAAAGGAAAGGAAGACCGAGAAAGACATGGGATGACAGAATGAAAACAATAAGAGAAGAGGGAAACATGGAAAGAAGCGAAAGAACCAGCGAAGGACAGGACTCAATGGAAGAATTTCATGAACGAAAAATAGTAAAAGAAGAAAATATGGAGAAAAGAAAACAACACACCTACACCATTGTGGTAGAAGGTGGACTGATATATATATATATATATATATATATATATATATATATATATATATATATATATATATATATATATATATATATATATATATATATATATATATATATATCGTCATTACTCCCTTATTTTAGGGAATATTTAAAAAATACAAAAAACATTTAACATGCGCTTTCGGTTCTCTAAAACATTTGTATTTACAGTTATTTTCTATTTTATCAAATAACAAAATGGCGACCGAAGAAAATTTTCGACACAAGATATGTTGAAAATCACTCGATTGATTTTTGAAAATAAAACATTTATGAAATCTTTAAACTATATTATAACATTTGTATGAAACATTTTTTTCGATCTGTCCAAAAAAGTTATTATTCAAATTGAATTACAAGATGAATTTTAACAAACTGCAACAATAATTTAAAACAAAGTAAGCTAACCTTGAGTTAGGTCATTAAACAAGTTGAGGCGCGTGGTTTCTAGTTTGTACGTTCAAATTTAAATACTTTTTGATCTTGTTCTTCAGAAATTTCTGCTTCATCTTGAAAAGTTTCTGTCACGTTTATCATTTGTGCGCGTATTTTGCATAATTTCGGTATAAAAATGCATAATTATCAAAACAGACAAATGTTATAAGATAGTTCAAGGATTTTATAAATGTTTTATTTTCAAAAATCGATCGATTGGTTTTCAAAATATCTTGCAATGAAATTTTTGATCGGTCGCCATTTTGTTATTTGATAAAATAGAAAATAATTGTTAATACAAATGTTTTAGAGAACTGAAAGCGCATGTTGAATGTTTTTGTATTTTTTAAATATTCCTTAAAATACGGGAGTAATGACGATTTTTCAAAAAACAAAAGAACGCCAATAACTATGAACTTGGGCCCCAATTCCAAAATTTTAACTAAGAAAAGTTGTTTGTTTCAATGAGTTCTAACTGCCATTTTCGGGTGTTACAACTTAGTATTAACACCCTGTATATTTCCGTTTATTAGATCCTAATGGTGGGTGTCGTAAAAGTGACCACCCTGTATAGTCTATTTCATTTGGGTTAGTCATTTTTTTGCTTCAAGTTTGAATGTTACCTTGTTTTTCGGGGTTTTGAAGTATTCTCCTTGAAATTCAAGGATATGTTGATGACATATCTTGACTATATAATAACGGAAGAGACAAACAAAAAATAAATAATGGACACCAAAGTAAGAAGGGGGCCGAAATAGGGAGCGACCACTACCTAGTGATAACACAAATAAGAGAAAACTACAACAACGTAACAAAAACAGAACAGTGTATGCACCAAAATAAAAGACTATAAGCTGAACAACGAAGACACACACAAACAAAATGCAAAGAAGAAATGGAGAGAGAACTACAAAAAAAAACAACACAAAAAGCAACGAAAACCGAAAATTTAGAACAAATGTGGAAAAATCTCAAAGAAAGCATAATAAAGGTGGCAAGTAGAATATGCGGAACCAGCAACAAAGATACAAACAAAAAAACGACTAGCCTGGAGCTCAACTGAAGTAAGAGACCAGGTAAGAACCAAGAAACAGACATGGAAAAATTACCTCAACAACAAAACAAGGGAAAAATACGAAGAATACAAAAACGCAAGAAAGAAGGTAAGACCAGGTAAGAACAAAGAAACAACCATGGAAAAAATACCTCAACAACAAAATAAGGGAGAAATACGAAGAATACAAAAACGCAAGAAAGAAGGTAAGACCAGGTAAGAACAAAGAAACAAGCATGGAAAAATACCTCAACAACAAAACAAGGGAGAAATACGAAGAATACAAAAACGCAAGAAAGAAGGTAAGACCAGGTAAGAACAAAGAAACAAGCATGGAAAAATCACCTCAACAACAAAACAATGGAGAAATACGAAGAATACAAAAACGCAAAAAAGAAGGTAAAGCAGAAAATACTTAAAAACAAACAGAAGCAATGGAAAGAATTTGGAGACAAACTCGAAAGAAATAGGACGGAAAACCAAAAACTATTCTACAGCGTAATCAAAAGGAACAGACAAAAACAAAGAAGCAACAGACAGATCATAAAAAGCAAAAACGGAGGAGTACCAATGGAAGAAAAATGAATAGTAGATAGGTGGAAGGTATACTTTGTAGAAGTATTGGGAGCCACAGAAGATGAAGAGGAGGAGAACTAGGAGACAAATTGAACACAAGCAGATAAAGAAGAGGGGGAACATATAACAGAAGAAGAAGTGAAAACAGCAATAAAAGTAGTTGTACTGTGACAGTTCTGGACCACCCCCGCAGAGATTTCAGTTAATTAAATTACTCGCAATTTCCGAAATCAACCTATAGTTACTGCTCGCGGTGATTGATTAAATCCGCGAATTAAAAGCGTCAATTAAATTTTATCGAACTCTCTGCGGGGGGTGGTCCAGAACTGTCACAGTATAACTACTAATAAAGGAACTGAAACACGGAAAAGCGGCAGGACGTGACAGAATCACCAGTGAAATGATCAAACACATGGACACAAAAGAACAAGATAGGCTAGAAGAAGAAATAATAAGGGACGAGTGGAAAACGGAGAAAACATTGAGAGACAGGCAGACAGCATCATACTACCGATATTTAAAAAATGGGACAATAAGGAATGTAAAAATTACACAACCCTATTAAACACAGCGATGAAAATATACGAAAATATCATTGACAAAAGGTTAAAAAAGTAAATAAAAAAGACACTACAAGACCAACAGAGCGGATTTAGAAGCGGAAGAAGCGTACAGGACCACATATTATTCACGCCCAAACATACGAAAAAAGAGATGCAGACACAAAAATAAACATAGCTTTTCTAAATCTAAAGCATTCGATTAGGTATCAAGAGCGAAACAATGGGAAACACTAAAACAAAGGAAGGTAAACGACAAAATGATAAGGATAATAAAATATATACAGGGTGTCCTAAATAGAGTAGGTAGTCCTAAATATGCATGGGTATCTTTGTTATTTTGAAAGCTAGAGATCTGGTAAAATGGACAATGCTATGCAGTTTTGTATGCTGGTTTAGATTATGTTGGAAATTTTTCAAAAGTCCGAGCAGTTTAGAAATTATTCCAAAAAACAAAAAAATGCGATTTCCTAAAAACTACGATATTTCCATAATTATTAAAGATGCACAAATAAGTTTGAAATAAAAGTTACTTGGTTCGATCGCGTAAACTTAAGAATCAAGTCAAAACAAAAGTCAAGATGGCGGTTTCCGAGATATAAATAGCAACTTTCTTATTTTAAATGGCCGCCATATTTGATTCTTACACGGCTAAATCGACTATTTTTTTTCTCTTTTCAACGATGTATAACAACCTATGATAGGAAAGAAGCACCGCATGGACTGGTAAATAAAACCACATACTGGGAAGGATTCAGAACTTCAATTGAAAATAATATAAACCTAAGAGTTAACCTTAAAACCAAGGATCAACAAAGAAGCAGAAAATCTGATCAAAACTATACAAGAAGCTGCGTGACCAATAACCAATAACCTATGCAACGAAAGGAAAAAACTATCCCAAGGAAATCAGGAAAATGGTCAGTGAGAAAAGGAAAGCAAGACAAAAATGGCAACAAACAAGAAGTCCTGTGGATACAGCCGAGCTACATAATAAAACCCTGAGACTTAAAAGAGTAATCAAAAAATAAAAGAAGATACGAGGGCAGTTGACAAGTCAGTGACTTTTGGACAAGGGAATTTTTTTTCGGCAAAAAATGGTAGTTGACATGAGCAGTGTTGCATTTTATGTGACTAGGCGGGAAATTCGAAAAGTCACTGATTTATCAAACTACCCTCGTACCAAAAGCAGGTATTTGAAGGACCTTTTAGCAGATGTGGATAAGGAGTACTCATTGTGGAAAGCACCAAAAAGATCAAAAGACCCATTACAACCATTTCACTAATCAGAAAGGAAGATGCGACATGGGCTCGTGACAATGAACAAAAAACTGAAGTTTTCGCCGAACACCTAGCAAATACTTTCAAACCAAACCAAACATATCCAGGTATAGTACTTGAAGAAATACAAAATCCATACATAGAAAGCATTGCCCTAATTACTACAAAAGAAGTGGCCCTGGAAATTAAACCCAAGAAAAGCTCCTGTCATAGATCTTATTCCAGGTGAGACTACAAAAGAAGGGGCCCAGAAATAAACCTAAACCCAAGAAAAGCTCCTGGCATAGATCTTATTACAGGTGAGACTCTAAAGCAGCTTCAAAAGAAAGGAAGAATAATGCTAAAGTACTTGTTCAACGCAGCAATACGACTGAAGTATTTCCCAAATGTATGGAAAATAGCAGAAGTCATAATGCTACTAAAACCTAGTAAACCACCCAACGATGTTAAGTCATGTGGACCGATTTCTCAACTCCCAATTATTTCAAAGATTTTTGAAAAGCTAATAATAGGGAAGAATTTGTAACGGTCCGGAAACGACTTCGACAGAAACTGCCTTTTAATAATTAATTTGGCGCACAGACCTCCACTGTAGGCGACCGTACTCACACTTTTTTTTGTTGTGGTGACGTGTTTCCTATATGTGTGTGATTTTTAAAATCGCCGGCGAGACGCCACCATAAAGACAGAAACTAGTTGCCTTCCGTGTAGTGCAGAAGTGCCAGAGGAACCGTTTTAATTGGTATACCACCATCCGGTTTCCGGGATAATAAACGGGGACTTATTTAACCACCCTTGAGGGGATTGAGGCACCGAGCACAAGGCAAGGGACTATCCATACGCTCACAACATCCGAGCTTTTTTTTACGGGGTAAGGGCTAAGTAGCTCAGCCAGCCAGTTCTTGGCTAGAGGCAGCGATCATCCTGCTCTGAGGTCTGGAATCGAGTGATCGGCGTCCCCGACGCTTATCGGCCGCCGCCCGCCCAGGAGCCGGGCTCAGCCCGCCAGCAAAGTCGCAGACGAGGAACCCTTCAGGTACCCTTCAGGTACGTCACAAATTAGCTAATTCCGGACCACCAATTTGGTTTTCGCCAAAAGCACTCAACCATCGACCAGCTGCATAGAATCACTAACATCATAGAAAATGCTCTGGAAGAAAAGTCCATCTGTGCAGCTGTGTTCTTAGACGTTGCACACCTTTGACAAGGTATGGCACGAAGGACTAATACACAAATTGGGGAAAATGCTACCTAAACAATAAGCTGAAATTCTATCATCATACCTAACGGGCAGATTGTTTCGCATAAAACCTGAAGACGCACACTCTGAATTGAAAGAAATAGGTGCAGGGGTGCCACAGGGAAGCGTTCTTGGACCAATTCTGTACCTCCTATACACCTTGGACATACCTGAGACAGAAGGAGTAACCACAGCAACGTTCGCTGATATGCAGCCCTACTTTCAGTCGGGACGAATGTAGCTTGCACAAAGCTCCAAAATGCATGCAACGAAATACACAAATGGACAACAAAATGGAACATCAAACTAATGAGAGTAAATCAATACACGTAAACTTTACCAACCAGAAATCAACAAATAACGCGAGAATCAGCATTAACGGTGTAATGGTGCCCCATGAAAACAAAGCAAAATATTTAGGTATGAACCTGGATGCCAAACCGAGATGAAATTTCCATTAGAATTCAAGTCCATTGAGTCAATTATTACTACCAGATTGTGGCAATGAATGTACGATATTTTCATTTCGTTCCCAACTTATAGGATTTGCGTTTAAAAAAAATACTGGGACGTCACAGGAGTCGTAAAAATGACAACTAGATGACTTTAACCTTCATGCTTCGTGTTTCGGGAACTCACAAAAATACACTATCAATAAATTCGGGTACCCACACAAACGCTGGGTCTAAAATAAGGTCGGATAGTGTGGCTGTGTAGGAGAACGGCTGGTCGTCGATAAATAACAAGTGGAGAGGATAACAAAGCGATTACCGTCCGAAACAAAGTGTTTGTCTGATCAAGATCAAATTAAAAGCTGAGGATTTCTATTAGTGTTTTTTATTGTAATTGGTTCTGTAGCAGCCTCAGCTGTGCACATTTGTTGTTTGCCTGCGACACGTTCCGTCTCACCTTGAAATTATTATTAATTTTAGATCGAGTACTTATAGTAACGTGTTTATAAATAATTGAACTGTTACCAAATAAATATTATTACTACAATGTAAACGCGTTTTAGAATAGATGCATCTACACTACTACTTATAAGACATCTAAACTAATTATTATCGAGTAGAGATCTAATTACCATATCAAAAGATGACATTAAAACGAATTATAATTGTCAAGCACCTAATATTTTGACAGATTTAATGACAATCGCGAACAGCTAAATTGTTTCAGCGATTATATCAGAATCAATGTTAATAGTGTGAATCAAATGAAACTATTTTCCACTGATATATTTTATTTGTTCGAAACTTTATGTTATCTATGTACAAGTATTTTAGATTTTACAAATTCCCTAGAAACTGCCAACTAATAAGAGTTATATGAATGTTACATCATTTAAAAATGTTTTCTTTGATATTACTGCCACGTGCCTAGATTTTTACTCTGTTTACTGTTAACGTTTTATTAAAAACTAATCTATACCTTTTCAACTTCAACTTGGCACTAATCACATTCAAGTTGGCATAAATCATTATCTTTTTGGCGTTAATCAAATCCTTGTTGACATTAAACAATGGCAACATGGTTTTGATTAATGCCAAACTGATAATGGTTAATGCCAACTTGACACTGACTTGGAGTCAACTTGGAGTATCTTCTATCCCTTTCAACTTCAACTTGGCACTAATCACATTCAAGTTGGCATAAATCATTATCTTTTTGGCGTTAATCAAATCCTTGTTGACATTAAACAATGGCAACATGGTTTTGATTAAGGCCAAATTGATAATGTTTAATTCAAACTTGAATGTGATTAGTGCCAAGTTGAAGTTGAAAGGGTATAGTTTAATGATGATCGCAATAATTAGAACCAACTGATATTATGTGTGGCAGTCTCATTAACTGCAGTTTCGGCAATAATCAGTATTATATTTACTGCTAATTCGACAATTTGTAATAGTGTAGTCGAAAAACCTGATCACAACTGATTTAAGAACTGACAGTCTTATTAACTACTGATTCAAAAAATGACTATCTCATTAATTGCTGATGCACAAATTACTATCTACATGCTGATTTAGCAAGTTTAATAATAGTCTTATTAATTGATAACAACTGATTTAACAAGTGATAGTCTTATTAACTACTAATTCAAATAATGACTATCTCATTAATTGCCGATGCACAAATTACTGTCTACATGCTGGTTTCTAAAGTTTAATAATAGACATATTAATTGATAACAACCGATTTAACAAACTACAGTCTTATTAACTAAATAATTTATTCCAACTGATCAGTGTCATTAACAGCGAATCCCACTATTAGCAATCATATTTACATTTAATGCAACAACTGACTCAACTACTGATTTAACAATTTTAATGGTAGTCGTCGTATCTGATACCAGTTGATTTAACTCTTGTTAACTGCTGATTCAACAAATTGGTGTCTTATTATATGCTGATTCAACTGATACTGTCTTAATAGCTACTGATTCAAAAAATTACTGTCTCATTAATTGCTGATGCATAAATTACTGTCTACATGGTGATTTAACAAGTTTAATAATAGTCTTATTAATTTATAACAACTTATTAAACAAGTGACAGTTTTATTACTGATTCAAAAAATGACTGTCTCATTAATTGCTGATGCACAAATTACTGTCTACATGTTGATTTAACAAGTTTAATAATAGTCTTATTAATTGATAACTACTGATTTAACAAATGGCAGTCTTATTAACTACTGATTCAAAAAATGACTATCTCAATAATTGCTGGTGCACAAATTACTATCTACTTGCTGATTTAACCAGTTTAATAATAGTCTTATTAATTGATAACAACTGATTTAACAACTGACAGTTTTATTAACTACTGGTTCAAAAAGAGACTGCCTCATTATATGCTCATACACAAATTAATGTCTGGCAGTCTCATTTCCTGCTGATTCAACAGTCACCATTCTTATTTACTGCTGGCTGACACTTTTATTAACAACTAATTCAACAAATGACTATCTAATCAATTGCGGGTCCAATTAAGTATAATCCGATTAACTGATAATTTAACAACTGACATCTTAGTAACTACAGATCGAACAATTTTAATAACAATTGCTATAATTGATTCCAAACGACATTATATCTGGCTGTGTCAATAACTGCTGATTTCACAATCATCAATCGTATCTACTGTTAATTGCTGTTGAATCAACTGATTATATCTTGATTTACAACTGATACTTTTTTTAACTACTGATTCAACAAATAATTGTCAAATTAATGCTGACTCAATTAAGTACAATCTCATTAACTTCTAATATAACAATTGACGTCTTAGTAACTGCAGATCGAACAATTTTAATAACAATTGCAATAATAGATTCCCTAATTGATTTTATATCTCATTAACAGCTAATTCCACAATCGTCAATCGTTTTTACTATTACTTTAACCACTGAATCAACTGCTAAATAAAAAAATCATAATATCTGATACCAGTTCATTAATTAACTGATACTCTTATTATCTGACGATTTAACAAATGATAGATGATGTGTTATTAATTGCTGATCCAACAAATTACAATCCGATTAACTGCAGATTTAATAACTAACGTCTTATTAACTGCAGATTAAACAATTGTAATGACAGTTGTAATAATTTATAACTGACCAGTCTCATTAACAGCTGATTCCAGAATTGCCAATCGAATTTACAGTTAATTCAACAACTGACTTACCAGTTTATTCAACAATTTTAATGGTAGTTGTAATATCTGATACCAGTTGATTTGATAACTAATACTCGTATCATCTGATGATTGAACAAATGATAGATGATGTCTTATTAATTGCTGATCCTACAAATTACAATCCGATTAACTGCAGATTTAAAAACTGACGTCTTAGTAACTGTAGATTAAACAATTGTAATGACAGTCGTAATAATTTTTAACAACTGATCAGTGTCATTAACAGCTGATTCCATAATTTCCAATCGTATTTACAGTTAATTTAACAACTGACATACATGTCGATTCAACAATTTCAAGGGTAGGCGTCATATCTGACACCAGTTGATTTAACAACTAATGCTCTTATTCACTGCTGATTTAACAAATTAGTATCTCATTATATACTGATTTAACAATACTGTATTAACAGTAGCTGATTCAAGAACTGAGAGTCTTATCAAAAACTGATTGACCTGTTTTAATGATAATAACTGGTATCAGCTGATTGAACAAGTAACTAACAGCCTTATTAACTGCTGAATGAACAACTGACAATATTATTAACTGCTGATTCAACAACTGAGTTTTATTTACAATTTAAAACTTTGCTCAAGCATTGATAATCTGGATAACTGTTATTTAACAATCTGTGATTATGACAACTGACGAATAACTACTGATTAAATATTTGAGATAGTATTTCAAGTCAGTATATTGAATACTCAAATATTGGAATGTATGATTTATAGTTTATGATTAATAGTTAATAACTTGTCAATCTTGACAACTGTTAATTTAACACTCTGTGCTAATGACAACTGATGACAGCCTTATTAACTCTGTATGAACAATTAACGACTTTATTAACTGCTGATTCTACAACTGGAATTTATTAACAATTTTAAAGTCTGTTTAAGCATTGCTAATCTTGACAACTGTTAATTTAACACACTATTCTGATGACAACTGATGAACAAGTACTGATTATATATTTGAGATAGTATTTTTCTAGTCAGTGTATTGAATACTTAAATAATGAAATGTATGAGTTATAGTTTATGATTAATAGTTAATAACTTGTCAATCTTGACCACTGTTAATTTAACACTATGCTAATGACAACTGATGACAGCCTTATTGATTACTGAATGAACAACTGCCGACCTTTTTAACTACTGATTCTTCAACTGGGTTTTATTTACAATTTAAAAGTTTGTTTTATCATTGATCTTAACAACTGTTAATTTAACACTATGTGCTGATGACAACTTATGAAAGCCTTATCAATTACCGAATGAACAATTGACAACCTTATTAAGTACTGATTCTGTAACTGGGTTTTATTTACAATCTTAAAGTCTGTTTAAGCGCATTGATAATCTTGACAATTGTTAATTTAACACTGTGCTGATGACAACTGATGAATAACTACTGAATAAATATTTGAGATAGTATTTGTCTAGTCAGTGTATTGAATACTTCAATAATGATATGTATGATTTATAGTTTATGATTAATAGTTAATAACTTGTCAATCTTGACAACTGTTAATTTAACACTATGCTAATGACTACTGATGCTACCCTTATTGACTACTGAATGAACAACTGACGACCTTTTTAACTACTGATTCTGCACCTGGGTTTTACTTACAATTTAAAAGTCTGTTTAAGCATTGATCTTAACAACTGTTAATTTAATACTATGTGCTGATGACAACTCATGACAGCCTTATTAATTACCGAATGAACAACTGACAACCTTATTAACTGCTGATTCTACAACAGTGTTTTATTCAGAATTTTAAAATATGTTTATGCATTGATAATCTTGACAACTGTTAATTTTACATACTGTGCTGATGACAACTGATGAATAGCAACTGATTAAATATTTGAGATAGTATCTCTAGTCAGTGTATTGAATACGTAAATATTGAAATGTTTAATTTATAGTTTATGATTAATAGTTTATCTTTACAACTGTTAATTTAACATACTATACTGATGACAGCTGATGAATAACTACTGATTCAATATTTGAGATAGTAATTATAGTCAATGTATTGAATACTTAAATATTGAAATGTTTAATTTATATTTTATGATTAATAGTTAATCTTAACAACTGCTAATTTAACACTCTGTGCTAATGACAACTGATGACAGCATTATTAACTGCTGATTCGACAACTGTGTTTTATTTACAATTTTAAAGTATGTTTAACCATTGATAATCTTGACAACTGTTAATTTAACAAAGTATACTCATGCCAACTGATGAATAACTACTGATTCAATATTTGAGATAGTCAGTGTATTGAATACTTAAATATTGAAATGTCTAATTTATAGTTTATGAATAATAGTTAATAACTTGTCAATAACTTGGCAACTGTTAATTTTACACTAAATGATGTATGATTTATAGTTTATAGCTGTTCATTAAAACACATGATTCGTGACAATCACTAATTTCATGACAGTGGCAATTGCTGATTTAGCTAGCAACTAACAATTTTGACTATTACTGACAATCATACCCAGTCTATCCAATCGTAAATTAAATAACTGACAGATTTGTCTACTTCTGACTAAATAACTCACAAGTTAGAATACTCCGTGCTGATGACAACTGATGAATAACTACTGATTAAATATTTGTGATTGTATGTATAGTCAGTGTATTGAATACTTACATATTGAAATGTATGATTGATAGTTTATAGCTGTTGATTAAAACATATGATTAATAACAATCACTAATTTCATGACATTAGCAATTGCTGATTTAGCTAGCAACTAACAATTTTGACTATTACTGACAAATTAATTCGAAGCCTCGACAACTGCGGAATCATACCCAGTCTATCCAATCGTAAATTAAATAACTGACAGATTTGTCTACTTCTGACTAAATAACTCACAAGTTAGAATACTCCGTGCTGATGACAACTGATGAATAACTACTGATTAAATATTTGTGATTGTATTTATAGTCAGTGTATTGAATACTTACATATTGAAATGTATGATTTATAGTTTATAGCTGTTGATTAAAACATATGATTAATAACAATCACTAATTTCATGACATTAGCAATTGCTGATTTAGCTAGCAACTAACAATTTTGACTATTACTGGCAAATTAATTCGAAGCCTCGATAACTGCTGCATCATACCCAGTCTATCCAATCGTAAATTAAATAACTGACAGATTTGTCTACTTCTGACTAAATAACTCACAAGTTAGAATACTCCGTGCTGATGACAACTGATGAATAACTACTGATTAAATATTTGTGATTGTATTTATAGTCAGTGTATTGAATACTTACATATTGAAATGTATGATTTATAGTTTATAGCTGTTGATTAAAACATATGATTAATAACAATCACTAATTTCATGACATTAGCAATTGCTGATTTAGCTAGCAACTAACAATTTTGACTATTACTGACAAATTAATTCGAAGCCTCGACAACTGCGGAATCATACCCAGTCTATCCAATCGTAATTTAAATAACTGACAGATTTGTCTACTACTGACTAAATAACTCACAAGTTAGAATACTCTGTGCTGATGACAACTGATGAATAACTACTGATTAAATATTTGTGATTGTATTTCTAGTCAGTGTATTGAATACTTAAATATTGAAATGTATGATTTATGATTAATATATGTTGAATAAAACACATGATACATGACAATCATCAATTTTATGACAGTGGCAATTGCTGATTTAGCTAGCAACTAACAATTTTGACTAATAATGGAATATTAATCCGCAGTCTCAACAACTGCTGAATCCTACCCGGTTTAACCAATCGCAGATTAAACAACCGAAAGATTTGTCTACTACTGACTAAATAACTCACAAGTTTGTCGACTAACAGCTACTAAATAATAACTAATAGTCCTGATAACTGACAACATTCACTGCAACTGATTAAATAACTATCAGTGTGATTGCGAGTTATTTAATCAGTTGCAGTGAAAGTAGTCAGTTATCAGGACTGTTAGTTATTAATCAGAGGCCGTTATCCGTTTAACATGTGAGTTATTTAGGCAGTAGTAGACACGTATTTCAGTTGTTTAATCTACGATTGGTATCTGATTAATAATTAACAGTTCAGTTAACTGATTAAACAACTGCCAGTCTTAAATATTGCAGACGAGTAATTTACAGGATAATAACTACGGCTTAATATTTAATAGATAATTGCTAGTTAAATAACGAACAATGGTAATAATTGTTAATAAAGCAACATAAAGTACTACTGTTTTAATATTTAACAGTCCCATGAATAATTGATTAAACAACTGACACTTTTGAGCAGTACTGACTAAGTAACTCGTGCATATTTGATAACTACTAATTAAAAATTGACAATACTGACATCATTATTAAAATAATTAATTATATCTGACAATAGCATTGTCTGCATTTTGACAATAGCATTATCAGCATATCTGACAATAGCATTGTCAGCATTTCTGACAATAGCATTGTCAGCATTTCTGACAGCTTTTGAAAACTAATGCTCCTCGGAAGGTCCCTTAAAACCCCGCAAAAAGTACAATAAAGTTAACCGTAGTACCGTAGTACCTCTACACGGAAATCCCCAGAGGGTTGAAAGCTAATGCTCCTCGGAAGGTCCCTTAAAACCCCGGAAAAAGTACGAATAAAGTTAACCGTAGTACCGTAGTACCTCTACACGGAAATCCTCAGAGGGTTGAAAGCTAATGCTCCTCGGAAGGTCCCTTAAAACCCCGGAAAAAGTACGAATAAAGTTAACCGTAGTACCGTAGTACCTCTACACGGAAATCCCCAGAGGGTTGAAAGCTAATGCTCCTCGGAAGGTCCCTTAAAACCCCGGAAAAAGTACGAATAAAGTTAACCGTAGTACCGTAGTACCTCTACACGGAAATCCTCAGAGGATTGAAAAATAATGCTCCTCGGAAGGTCCCTTAAAGCCCCGCTAAACTGCGATTAAAGTTAACCGTAGTACCGCAGTACCTCTACACGGACATCCCCAGAGGATTGAAAGCTAATGCTCCTCGTAAGGTCCCTTAAAACCCTGCTAAACTACGATTAAAGTTAACCCTAGATTATACGACTGAGCGAAAATAGTCATGAAATAACAAGTTCTTTAGTGTATACTTTGATTAAGTGCGCTATTTGCATAAAAAGTTTTAACATGTTACTTTATAAATTGAATATATTTCGGAGAGTTGCTCATTTAAAGAATAATTGATAGCAATGAGTAATCTTAGAAGAATGCCAGACAAACACCGCCTGAAGGCTTAGGACCAATTATTTGGGACAATATATTATCTTTAACTTCCATTGAAAAATCAAACTTGTAAAAACCTACGATCTATGCTTATTCTTACATTTGATAAGTTTCTGTACAAACAACTAGTGGGTCCTTCGCGCGCATTGCTCTCAATTTTTAAAAATACTGTTTAAAAACGTAATTGTGTACACAACTGTCATTGCGCCGTGCACTGGCTCGGAAAATAGAAAATTCACCTTGTGGCCACTCTCAAACGAGACCTTATCCCCAAATACCTATTTTTATTCGAACGTCCACTAGTCTAGCTGAATAAATAAAAATACGTGTGCGACATTCAAGTTCTAGTTTTTCATTAAAATGCAATTTCTACGATACTTTGTAGACTAAGAATTTATGCGGTGAATGTGTTCTTGAATAAGTTTATATTTATCATGAGTCATCTTCAATGAGGTGTAATATGCATCATGAACCGCATACAGTTTCAATAAAATTCGTTTTTGTGCCCATTTCGTGGGCTGATCATTGAATGCCGGCGGTTGATTTGGTTTATTCAGAGGATTAACTAAGGATCTAAACACAATGGATATGAATACCTATAGAAATTCTATAATCCCTGGAGGATGCCGGAGACGAGGATAGGCATCCGATGGTCTGATTATCAGGCCATTGTGCTGCTCGGACGGTGTTGAAAAATGCGGGGCCAACAAACTGGCTTATTATAAACGGAAATTGAAATAGATATTGAGATATTTTCAGCGTGGACACTCGCTACACATACCTACATACATACATACATTCATACAAACGTAAGCGTCCGATTTAAATTTATTTGCATCTCTATTCGTTTCATTTACACGGCGCCAATATAGTAAGTTTCAATCTCTGCCTCCTATCTTCAACCATGTCAATATTTAGATTGCGTAGAAGTAAATAAATTGCCATAGGAACTCAAGAAGATTGCAATCTAGGTCGTTGAATTTCCAATCAAATATCGATGTTCGATAGTATTGAATTTAATTTAATTTTAATCAATTCCCTTATAATTCATAAGAAAAGTAGTAAAATTGCTATTTGTATTACAAAGGAGGAAAGTGCATCATTTCCTCCCGCGGATAGTTTATATCTAACGGAGGAAATGGCACTTTGCTTCTGAGTTATACATATCATTTTTTCTACGACCTTTCACAGTGTTTTCCATAAATGATAATGGTGTAGTACCTATACCAGCGATGGCGAAGCTATAACCCATGGGCCACACACTGACCCACGTAACTATTTCTGGTGACCCACATGTCTTGGTAAAGTTGTATTAACCATGTTTAAAAATATTAACCCGTTTATGACAAAACCTGATATTTTCACTAATAATTTAAGAATGAAAATAGGCAATGCAATAGTTTTCATACCTACAAAAACATTTCCAAGAAACGAACTATTTTGAAGATTCTGGAAGATATTTCAACATTTATGAATTTGGAAAGTACTTTACTAATCATTTTGGATTGTTTTTGGAATTAACCATGTTCACTTGCTTAGGACAAATTCGCAATGGAATTGATGAAATTAAAAAATATAATTTATGTGGAAAAACATATAATTTATTTACTGAATTTAAAAATCAAATTGAGAATAAGGACGCAATAGGACAAATACCTGAGAATATTATATACTCATTACCTGATACATTCGGCGAAATAAAGGATTTAGCTAATGTTCTTTTGACATTGTTTGGTTCAACATATGCATGTAAAAAACTACTTTTGTCGATGAATTTTATAAAATCTGCGAATGAATCTAGTTTTATGAACTCTTAATGTGAACCCAATATATGAAGGAGATATGAAGACATTGTCTGAAAATGAAGAGTAACAAATATTTCATGAAATATTATATAGGGTCTTTTTTAAATAACTGGTCCATTTTGTTATTTATTCGGTATTTTCTGACGCACTTGACGCACAAAAATTATAAATTAAATTAAACTAAGTTAAACGTCAAACTTTCGACTTGTGACGTCACACGACAAAAACACGTTGGCATTTTTTAAACATTTTTTTTATTTTTTATTTCATGAAAAATTAATTTAATTAATTAACTAAATGAATTTTAAATTTGTTTCAGCTAAAGAACTGACATTTTCTGACCGTTTTTGAACAATTTTGAGAATTTCTAATATTTTGTCAGTTATTACTGGCAATTTTGAGACATTTTGACTAAGATTTCTGATTATTTTTAGATGTTCTAGCAAAATATAAAAAAGTTTAAGAGCAAATTAAATCGCCAAAATTGCCGAATTTTGAACTATTTTGATTAACAAAACATGTAAGATAAGAATTATCAAATTGCATCATCTGTTTATGTGTGCAATAATAATAATAATATGTTTTGTTACAGTTACATCCATTAGTTATACCAGTTATTATTATATTTTTATCGAAGGTATTAGTTTGTACTTACTGGTAAAGATTTTTTTTTAAATTTTATTATTTATTTATTTTTATTTTGCCTTACTAGTTTTGATGTTCAAAATTATGCAATTATCAAACTGCATATCATTTGTTTATGTGGGCAATAATAATAATAATAATAATTTAAGGTTGTTTTAATAAGTACTTACTGGTATTTGTTTATTTATTTTATTGTTTATTTTTATCGCGTGACTAAATAAAAAGAAATTGATATTACATTTCAAATAAGTTCAGGATATATAAACATTAAATACATATGCCTTTGAAGATGGTTTTTCATAACGGAAACTAGTCAGGCGATAAAAATAAATAATAAAATAAATAAACAAATACCAGTAAGTACATATTAAAACAAATATTTAATATACATAACTGGTAATTATGGATAAAACCTTAAACTCAATAATAATAATAATTTTTGTTTTCTTTCTTCGCATAAAGAAGAATGAAAACAATAAAAGATAATAATAATAATTATTATTATTGGTGCATGTACATTAATGATGTTTACACAAGTCATTACCCTGAATTGCAATTTTGAATTTTTTTCTTAAAATTGTTAGCTTAAAATTTTAAAAATAAATAAATAAATACTAGAAGATATCAGAAAGTACTTTAACAAATAACAAATAATAATAATAGTGCTAAATAATAATTATTAGCAATAATAATTTCAAAATATTTTAATAAGAAATATGTATTGTGTAAATTGTAGATCATCTGGTTAGACTTTTTGTGCAATGTAGCAATAAATAAAAAATCAAATTTTTGCTAACTAAATTAGATTTTTTCTATTTTAGTAAAATTGCTGACAGTTTTTGACAAGTGTTAGTTGTTTTGACAATTATTACTGGCAATTTTGAAACAGTTTAACTATTATTATTTGTTATTTGTTATAGAACGTTCTGGTATCTGCTAGTATTTATTTATTTATTTTTCCATACTAGTTTTGGCTTAATATTCAGCCATCATCATGGATTTTTGTAAATTAAATTATATTTTTCACGATTATATTTTACTTTTTGTGTCGTGTCAGTTTGATGTTTATATTGACACGATACAAAACGTCCAATATAATCTTGAAAAATATAATTTAACTGGTAATTTTCGACATTTTAACAATCAACTCTGCCAATTAACAGATATTTAAGCAAAATCACTGCCGATTATAAGACATATTTTAGTACCTTTGATTGAAATTTTAAAATAATGTATTGAAATTGTTACCTTAAAATGATTAGAAATTACCATTACAAAATATTTTATTAAAATCAGCCTTCAGGAATTTTTGCAGATTTAAAATCGATGACATTTTAGCAAAATTACTGATAATTTTCAGACATTTGGCAATTATTACTAAAAAAATTAAGACATATTGGCAAAATATAAAAAAAATAACATTAAAATTGCCGAAATTGCAACAATTTTAGACTATTTTGTTTAACAGAAAAATGTAACATTGAATTACAGATCATCCATTATAGATATGAATTGTCAAATTCAAGGTCGGCCGAAATGTCACATTGTATAATAATTTTGATAGTGGACTTGTAAACAACTAGTAACAAATATGTCATTGATGTCAACATGTGTTTTGAGGTTATGACACCTATTAGTTTTAAATAATTTTTTGAGTTGGATTAATAACAAGAAGTATGTACCGTTGCAATTTTTAGTTAATAAATTGTGAAAATGAGAAAGAAAGAAAAATGTTTTAAATTCAGTCAAAATTGGACAATTTGACTTTTTCAAAATTTGAAATAATCATTTTAATATTGCCCCCAAAATTAAATAGTTAAAATACCCATTGGCGTTCCTAGTAACTTTATCAATAATGCCAACCCAATGGCACTTTGACAATTCATATCTATAATGGATTTAGTTCATCAAATTGTAGATCACTTGGTTAAAAAAAATGATTTCAAACTATACATTCATTTTCTTTTAATTTAAAAATATATTAGAAAAATTACCGACAACTTTCTGACATTTTTACAATTATTAATGATTATATTCATGCTTTGTAGTGCTTTCAATTCTCTTCACACTCATATTTTTCAAAATTACTTATCATTTCCTTCAAAAAGTGGAGACATTCTCAATCATTCTTATTGATTTCTGTAGATTTCTCATTTATTATCATGATTTTGAGACCTTTTCAATAATTTTGAGAGCAATAAACCCAGAAAATGCATATGTTACACGATTATTTCATACACTCCAAAATCTAAAAAGTTCTCGATAATTTTTAAAATATCTACTTAGTCATTTCTAAGTAGAATTAAGAGGTTTTCCAATAATTTTCATTATTTTTCATTAAATTAATATTCCATTTCATTTATATTTAATGATTTGTCAATATTTTCATTACTAAGATTTCTAGAAAATTCTCAATCATTTACAAGATTTTCATTGTTCGAGATTTTTAGAGATTTCTCAATTAATATAAAAAAATGTATACACATTTAAATAACTCCCCAGATTTCTTAATAATTTATGAAAATTATACAGATTTATACAGAATAAAGAATATATCGAATATACAGAAGAATGTATTGTAATTGTATGACTTGTGCAAGTCGACACCCATAAATAAAAAATTCGAAAGATTTTTCAATAATTACGAGATTATTCAAATCAGAAAATCCAAATTGGTTCAAACGATTGATCCGATTAGGTATTAAGTTTTTTCATTGTATAAATCTTTCGATGGTTCTTAAAATATCTATACATTTTAAATTTTACCGAGAGATTTTCCTGTAATTTCCACGATTTCTAAATATTTTTGAAGATTTCTACAGATTTCTCAATAATTAGCATGATTTCTGGAGATAATTTCGACATAAAGAAATACCAGTAAGTATTTATTAAAACAACCATAAATTATATATTTTAGCTTCGAAGCTTGTCAAGCTTAGAAGCTTCATAAAATTTGGAGCTTTGAAGCTCTACAAGATTTGAAGCTTTACAAGATTTAAAGCTTTACAAGATTTGAAGCTATGAAGCTTTACAAGATTTGAAGCATTGAAGCTTCGAAGCTTTGAAGCCTTGAAGCTTTACAAGATTTTAAGCTTAAAAGCTTTCAAGCTATCAGATAGCTAAGATTTTTTTTTTTTTTACAGATTTTTATTACATTTATTACAGATTTTTTTATTTATACGTATCGTTACCCGATTTGCCCAAGTCGTACAATTACAATATTTTCTGTTGTATATTCGGTATATTCTTTATTCTGTATAAGTCTGTATAAATCTCGAAAATTATAAAGAACTCTTGGGAATTATTCGAAAATCTAGAGAATTTTCGATGATGAGAAATCTGTAGAAATCTCGAACAACATTAAAAAATCTTGGAAATGATTGAGAAATGTCTATAAATCTTAGCTCTCTGATAGCTTCAAAGCTTTTAAGCTTAAAAGCGTGTAAGCTTCAAAGTTTCAAAACGTGAAAGTTTCAAGTTTCTAAGCGTGTAAAGCTTCAAGGCTTCAAGGCTTCGAAGCTTCAAAGCTTGTAAAGGTTCAAAGCTTCAAATCTTGTATGGCTTCAAAGCTTGCAAAGCTTCATGAATTTCTATAAATCCTAGCTCTCTGGTAGCTTCAAAGCTTTTAAGCTTCAAAGTCTTGTAAAGCTTCAAGGCTTAAAAGTTTCAAAGCTTGTAAAGCTTCAAGCCTTGTAAAGCTTCAAAGCTTCAAATCTTGTAAAGCAAGCTTCATGAAGCTTTACAAGCACTTATTTAGGAGAGTGTATTTTATATTTTAATATCTATTTTTGATTGAGAATGCATTGTTATAATATTATTTGTAGACTTGTAACGGAAATAAAAACTTTTGTGTAAATGTATGTAAATGGATTACTAATAATTTGGAGAAACTTCCATTATCTATAATTTTGGAATATAAAAATGTCACGATTATCAATGAATGCCATCGCTTCTAAACTGGAACTTTTAATAATTAATCATAATTGTTTGCAACTTTAATTAACCTTAATTCCGCGAGATTCCAATGCCATAAAAGCGAATCGCGAATCTATGCCGATAAAATAAGATTGGCTTCGTGTGTGGCTTCCGAGGCGCCCAGGGCTTAGAAATTGCCATTAACTCTTGAAAAAATATATTCTCTCTTATCACCTAAGTAATAGAAATCATTAACAATTTCGGGTTATTCCCAATAATATTAATCATCAATGGATTAGATTAAGTGCGCTTTGCTTTCACGCGTATGGCACGAGGCTGAGACTCTGCCCCCCACCCCGCCCACTCCGGTAAATACCGAGGCTCAGGAGCCGGTTTGACACACGTTCCTGCGACTCCACGGTGAAGTGATCCTCTGCAGAGATGAAAGATTCGGCAGTGAGCACAGGCGAAGCCCTAAGCACCGTACGCGTGCGCTCCAAGTACCATAGTTTTAGTGATTACGTGCGCAACCATGAGAACAGGGAGGATGTGGAGAGTGTCTCCTCCACGGATAGTGGGTACATGGCGAACGTCTCCGAGAGTCATTCCAGCAGCAGCAGCAGCATCAGCAGCGAGGTCAAGCAGGACATCCCCACGTACTCTTCCTACAGGAACTTCCTGAACACCTACGGGAAGCAGTCGTTCAAAAGCGTGGCGCCTCCCAGTGTGGAGAAGAAGGTCGTGAAAAGCGAAATCTTCATCCCGATTACTGGTGACTCACGGCACGAGGAATGCGAGAGTGAAACTCCAAGAGCCGCCCGCATCAACAATCAATTGAAACCTGAAATTTCGCAGAAACCAGTTCTGCACGTCCAGACCGCGCTCATCCCCGCACCGCCCCCGCCGCCGCCAGCACCTCCAGCACCTCCCAAAACAATTGCGCGCACCTCCGCGCCGGCAGACAGCATCACCTCCGCCAAGAACTCCGTCATCGACGAGATCAAGAACAAAGGAAACTCCTTCACGCTCAACAGAGCCCCATACGTACCCCAAAACAGCTACTCCTTCACAAGGAACTTCTCCAACAACGGCGACGACAATGTCGGCGGCGTGTACAGCACCTTACCGAAGAGCTGGAGGTCGCAAGGGCAGAGGAAGCAGATAGCTCCTCAGAAGCAAAACTTGCAACAGCAAAACCAAACGAACCACATACAGCACCTAAAAAGCGTCATACAACCCCTGCAGAGCTCCAACCGAAATGGTACGTGCCAAATCCAAGACTTGGTCGGCCAAAACCAGCACCAACAAAGCCAAAACGCACCTCAAAAGAACCATGCTCCCTTCCGAAATTTGAGAAACTTGAACCATACACAACAAAATCATACCCCAAATAAAGATGCACCAATTACAAACCTCACCGAACACCAAAATAACGACGCGCAACAAATACTACTTACCAGAGATGAAGAGAAGCCCACCAAAATTAACAACGAAAATCTTATCAACCAAGTTATAACACAGGCAGCACAACATCAAAATCTCAACGGAAAACCTCAAACCCGCTCAAGTTCGATTGTAATTGAGCTAAAGCAAAATCAAAACGCGGAGCAGCTGAATCAGTATCGAAATGAACTAAACTCCAACGACAATCACAAAATTAACCTCAACCAAAGGCGGCAGTTCGAAGGTTTTCCAAACCAAAAACTGTTGCTCTCAGATCAACGCCAGGGTTTCGTTCGCAAGGTTCCTCAGGACCATGTCAGCCAGCCGGCCAATAAGTTGAGCAATGTTGAGGCTGACACTGTGACCAGGGTACCCGTCATCGACCCAGAGCAGGCCCAAATTGATAAGAACGATCCCATGATTAATAAGATGGTGTATGATACTTATAGGGATTTTCTGAGGGCTTACAATAAAACTGCAAGGACCATTGTGGCAACGATGCCCAATAATGCTCCTGTGCAGGATAAGACCATTGCTGAGCGATTGAATGATATAGAGTGAGTATTTTTTAATTTCCTTAATCAGTTATGAATTGGTGAGTGGTTTGTTTACTTGAAAATTAACACAATATTGCAAACACAGTAAAAAATCGATAAATGCAACAGCAACATTCATATACCCTGTTCCATTTTTATTTTTTACTAAGTTGGCTCTGTTTAGGGTGCCAACAGTACTGTTGGTCAATGTAAAAAGTCACTAGACTTGAAAAAATAGGTTATATTTAAAAAAAAGAGGTTATATTTTATGACAGTGGGCAATGTTGCCATCAAATTGAGTATCTATTTACTACAGAATTTATTTGTCTAAAGCCTCGTTTACATTTGGAAAGTTTACTGGCGGAAAGTACTTGCCACCAGTAAACTTACGATGTGTAAACTAGAAAAACGTCTTTCTTTCTTGCTTAGTTTCTTTCTGGCAAAAATATTTGAAATTTTGAAAATAATTACAAAAGAAAAGCTATTTTCAAATTACGTTTTTAAAATTTTGATACCTCAAATGAACCGTTCTTCTTTATTCTACACAAAAAAATATCAAATTCATTATCCTAAGATTTCATAAATATCTTCATAAGTAGATTATCTATATTTAAATTATACAGAAAATTGTCGACAAGATTGTCAAAATCTTGTATTCTATTTTGCAAAATGTTATACAAAGACTCCAAAAGAGTGAAAAAAAATAATAAAAGATACAAGAAATTCTCGGAAAATATTACAACAGGAAACCTATTCTCAACATATGCATTTAACTGTTGATACCACACATGAATAATTTTCCTTTATTCTACAAAAAATAATATGAAATTAATTGTCCAAGGATTTCATAAAAATCCTGGTAGAAGCAGATTATCTATACTTAAATTATACAGAAAATTGCTGACAATAATGTCAATACTTTTATTCAATTTTACAAAATGTTATGGAAAAACTGCAAACAAATTAAAAAAAAAGATATAAGAAATTATTTGAAAATTTTAGAAAAGAAAAGCTATCCTCAAACTTTGTATTTAAAATTTTGATACCACAAATGAGCGAGGCTTCTTTATTCTACAGAAACAAGGCATAACAAATTCATTGTCCAAAAGATTTCATAAAAATCCTTATGAGTAGATTATATATACTTGAATTATACAGAAAATTGCTGTCAAGAATGTCAAATCTTTTATTTATTTTACAAAATAGTATGCAAAGACTTCAAATCATGTACAAAATAAATGAAATATACAAGAAATTCTTTAAAAAAATTACAAAAGAAAAGCTACTTTCTAATTTCGCCGACATTTTGGCCGACCTTGAATGTGACAATTCATATCTATAATAGATGAACTGCATCTATCATATATAAAGCCTCGTTTACATTTGGAAAGTTTACTGACGGAAAGTACTTGCCACCAGTAAACTTACGATGTGTAAACAAGAAAAACGAAAAACGCTTCATTTGAGGTATCAACATTTTCAAAATGTAATTTGAAAATAACTTTCCTTTTGTAAATTTTGTCAAAATTTCAAAATATTTTTCAAGGAAGAAACTAAACAAGAAAATAAGATGTTTTTCTTGTTTACACATCGTTAGTTTACTGGTGGCAAGTACTTTCCGCCAGTAAACTTTCCAAATGTAAACGAGGCTTTACATATGATAGATGCAGATCATATATTATAGATATAAATTGTCAAATTCAAGGTCGGCCATAATGTCACATTATATAATAATTTTGACAGTGTACTTGTAAAAAACTAGTAATAAATATGTCATTGATGTCAACATGTATTTTGAGGTTATGAGAACTATTAGTTTTTAATACAAAGTACTTGTTAAAAGTTGAAATAATCATTTTAATATTGCCGCCAAAATTATATAGTTAAAATACCCATTGGTGTTCCTAGAAACTTTATCATTAATGCCAACCCAATGGCACTTGGACCGAATTTTGCTATTTTTAAATGGCAAAAAAATGCCAAAAAATTATAGTAGTCAAAATCCTACATTTGATTTTCACATTTATAAAAAATGATTTTATTTTATCAAGAAGGTAGAAACTCACTTTGCAGCAGAGTGCAGAAGATATACAAAAAATATAAAATTTTAATCAAGACGGTAAAAACTCACTTTGCAGCAGACTGGCCTCGATTCCCTGACTCGGTGTAGAGCATAGTTGGTTTTAAATATCTGAAATTAAAAACCGCATGGTTAATAAGTTACCTATTATTTGGCAAAAAATGAAAGTAGTCAAGATATACAAAAAAATGAAAATCATAATAGTTCAGGGGCCTATGGTAAAATAAAATGTAATTGGGTCAGAATTCTGTGTCAAATATGACAGTAGCCAATTACGCCATAGGTAGAGGAGCAGTAGAGATTATTATTATTATTATTATTAAACTTTTGGAAAAAAATGACAAAGTGAAATAAAAAAGTGTTTGAAGTGCATCCCATATACATACTACCAAACAAAAATTAAAATTAAAATAGTTATGATGAAAATCCTACGACATTTATGAGTTTCACATTTATAAAAAAAATATCAAATTATCAAATTTAATGTTAAAACGCTACCAAATCTGTAAACAAATTAGGAAAGACAATCTAACACAAATTTTATATTCAAAATGACATTTAGGCACATTTAGACATAAACATAATTAAATGAAATGAAGTTGAAATGAACTGAAAAAATATACCACAAATGAACACTTCTTTCTAATTTTACAAAAAAAAATCAAATATTCAACCACTCGCACGGTATATAAATTGCCCAATTTGCTTTTTTTAACTTTATTTTTCGTTTAATCTTGATTAGGATTGTTGTTCGTCATCCTTTACTTTGTTTAAAAAATACAAAATTGTTTATTTTTATATTTGTTGTAGTGGTTGTAGTGGCTATATTTTTGCTATAGTTAAAATGAAAGAACCTATTCAACTTTTGGAAAGAAATGACTGAACTGAAACTAAAATAAAAAAGTACAAGTAGGTACAAGTACAAGTTCCATTGTACATATTACAAAACAAAAATTAAAATTAAAATAATAGTTATGATGAAAATCCTACAACATTTGAGTTTCAATTTTATAAAAAAAATGTAGAGAATTGGCTAAATTTAACAAAATTTCAAATATTAAAAAAATTCCATACTATACCTTTTCAAGTTCAAATTGAGACCAATCAAGTTCAAATTGAGACCAATCAATTTCAAATTGAGGCTAATGAAGTTCAAATTGATACCAATCAATTTCAAATTGAGACTAAACAAAATCAAGTTGAGACTAAACAATATCAAGTTGAGACTAAACAAATAAAATTGATATTGTTTAGTGTCAACTTGATTTTGTTTAGTCTCAATTTGAAATTGATTGGTCTCAATTTGGAATTGATTGGTATCAATTTGAACTTGATTGGCCTCAATTTGAAATTGATTGGTTTCAATTTGAACTTGATTGGTCTCAATTTGAACTTGAAAAGGTATAGTATAGTAATAATTATTAGGTATTTACTTAAACCATTTATAAGAAAATACGACAACAATAACTAAAAGTTTAAAGATACCAGGAATAGTTAGGTTGAAAATACTTCAACATTTGAGTTTCAAATTTATAAAATAATATATAAAGAATTGTCTATATTTAACAAAATTTTGGATATTCAAAAAAATCCATAATAGTATAATTACACCTAATAATAATACTTATTACGTATTTACTTAACACATTTATAAGAAAATACGAGAACAATAACTAAAAATTGGATGATACCTGGAATAGTTAAGTTGAAAATCCAAAACATTTGAGTTTCAAATTTATAAAAAAAATTTAGAGAATTGTCAAAATTTAACAAAGTTTTAGAAATTCAATGAGTGAATCATTTGCAAAAGTATAATAATAATTATTATTCAATTAGAACATTTATACGTACGAGAATAATAACTAAAATTTGGAAGATACCAGTACAAAGTCCTACATTATAGAGAAGAATATTTATAGAAAACTTTAATAATATATTGTTGTCCGAAGATGTCACAAAAAATATGTTTTCTATACTTAAATTATACAGAAAAATGATAACAAGAGTGTCAAAACTTTTATTCAATTGTACCAAATGTTATGCAACGACTGCCAAAAATATTAAAAAAATGTAAATAAAAGATACAAGAAATTCTCTGAAAATTTTACAAAAGAAAAGCTATCCTCAAAATTTGTATTTAAAATTTTGATACCATAAATTAACACGACTTCTTAATTCTACAAAAATAACATATCAAATTCATTATCCAAAGATTTCATAAAAGTCCTTATAAGTCGTTATAATCTTAAGTAGATACATACTTGAATTACATAGAAAATTGCTGACAAGAATGTAAAATCTTTTATTCAATTTTACAAAATGTTATACGAAGACTGCAAAAAATGTAAAAAATAAATAAAAGATACAAGAAATTCTGAGAAAATTTTACAAAAGAAAAGCTACTTTCAAATTTCGAAATTTTAAACTTTTGATACCTCAAATGAACAATTCTTCTTTATTCTACACAAAAATATATCAAATTTATTGTCTTAAGATTAAAAAAAAATCTTGTAAGTAGATTATCTGTACTTAAATTGTACAGACAATTGCAGACCATAATGTCAATACTTTTATTCAATTTTACAAAATGTAATGGAAAAACTGCAAACAAAATTTCAAAATAAATAAATAAAAAATATAAGAAATTCTCAGAAAATATTACAAAGGAAGAGCTATCCTCAAAATTTGTATTTAAAGTTTTGATACCTCAAATTAACAAGTCTTCTTTTTTGGAAAATAAAAACCTTGAAGTCCTTATAATCTGGATTATTTACACATGCTTGAATTATACAGAAATTTGGTGACAAGAATGTCAAATCTTTTATTCAATTTTACAAAATAACACACAAATACTGCAAAAAGTGTAAAGAAATAAATAAACAATACAAGAAATTCTTAGAAAATTTTACAAAAGAAAAGCTATTCTCAAATTTCGTTTTTAAAATTTTGATACCTCAAATGATCAGTTCTTCTTTATTCTATTCTACACAAAAATATATCATATTCATTGTTCTAAGATTTCAAAACAAAATCTTGTAAGTAGATTATTTATACTTAAATTAAACAGATAATTGTTGACAATAATGTGAATACTTTTATTCAATCTTACAAAATGTAATGGAAAAACTACAAAAATGTTTTCAAAATAAATAAGTAAAAGATACAGGAAATTCTCAGAAAATTTTACAAAAGAAAAGCTATTCTCAAATTTCGTTTTTAAAATGTTGATACCTCAAATGAACAATTCTTTATTTTGTACAAAAATATATCAAATTCATTGTCCTAAGATTTCAAATAAATCCTTGCAAGTAGATTATCCATTCTTAAATTATACAGAAAATTTTGAAAATATTGTCAATACTTTTATTTAATTTTACAAATTGTAATGGAAAAACTGCACACAAAAAAAAATCAAAATAAATAAATTAAAGATACAGGAAATTCTCAGAAAATTTATTAAAAGAAAAGCTATTCTCAAAATTTGTATTATATATTATATTATAAATTTTGATACCTCAAATGAACAATTCTTCATTATTCTACACAAAATTTCTCAAATTCATTGTCCTAAGATTTAAAAACAAAAACAATGTATTCATAAAAATCCTTGTAAGTAGATTATCTATATTTAAATTAAGACTAATTCATACATTTCTTACGCGACGCAACGCTACGGCAATGCTATCGCTATGGGCATTTTCAACGGGCATTAAACCCTGTTGAAAATGCCCATAGCGTTAGCATTGCGACAGCGTAGCGTTGTGTCGCGTAAGAAATCTATGAATCAGCCTTTATACAGAAAATTGTTGACACGAATGTCGTAACTTTTGTTCAATTTTACAAAATGTAACAAAAAAATCTTTGTAACGATTTTTTAGCGTATTTTAAACAATGGACCTTCATGATAATAATAATGGACGTTTTAAATTTAAAATATAAAAATTATAATAAATTATGTTCGTGTATTTTACGTTTCGTTAAATTCTGTTCTTACAAACGACTTGAATTTGATGAATTGTGTATTCAAATAACGCTCTCACCTTTTTGTGCATATTACTAATGGCTATTTTTACAACAATGATCGAAGTTTTAATCACCACTGTGGTTATTATCAACTGAACGCTTGACGTCATATGTTGTTTGCCTGTTTATAACTAATTACGTTGAGTAGAGCAATTTGTAATCAGCAATTTTTTATCCACTTAACCTAAATATTCATTTCTATCTTCAATACGTATTTATAAATGTACTGCTAAATATATAAATTTATTAAATAACAATACGTAGAAAAAATAATAACGTAGTTCATATACACTATACAAATAAAATATAAAAATAAAATTATATATAAACCAAAAAATAAAGTAACGCACAAATTCGATTATTTCGTTAAAATTAATTTTCTTATAAAAATATCGGAATATAGCAATTTTAATGAAATCACGTTACAGTATATAATTTTCATCTTGTTACGTCATTTGTTTTTAAAGTAATGACGTCATCGATATTTTTTAAATAACAATCTATATTTTTCATTATTGATTTCGCAAGCACTTTTCATTCGAAAAGTCAATTTTGATTCAACGATTTTATTGATTTTATGCATTTCGTTTGAAACTCCATGCATATTTCGTATTAAAATCTTAATTTCAGACTAATGAATATTAATTGTGAATGACTGTTTGAATGCTTTGAATGCTGTGAAAACTGTCTTCAACTAAAATTGAGGATAATTTTAGTTTTATGTGTCTTACTTTGTTTTAGATCGCGCGGTGGTTTGGGCCACTTAAGTGGAAGGACGATGCCCAAGGAAGATCCACAATCCTAATTATAATCCTAAACAGTGGATTACGAACGTTGCCCTTAATTATAATGTGATACGCTTTTTACCTTTTCTAAACACTTGCTATGATGTATTATTCTTTAATAAACATTTTACTAATTTACAATCTGAATGGATTTATATTAGAGAGCTTAAAAAAGCCAAAATTATATGTTTGAGGTTTTATTGATATGTCTAACTTATAACAAATTTGTCATAACATAAAACAATTGCCAATACTAACCTAACTTAACCTAATCTTCCTACATCGTTAGTTCCTGCAATTTTTTTGTTTATAATAAAATAATCGTTGAAACTGAACTTTAAATTATAATATGCTCTAAAGTTGACGCTGAAACTGAGATTATTTCCGATCGAAAAAATGAGAGCTGAACAACAAATGAGCTGAACATCACCTGAAATGCAATTCAAATGCCAAATTTTGGTATTTTACCCACGAAAACAACAAATTATTGTATGTCATTAGTTTTCAATAGAAACTCTCCATTCTGTTTTAGTTTAATATGTCAAATGTTAGAATTTTCATAACTACTGCATGTCAGAGATTTATAATGACATAATTTCGTTACTTTTGATATTTATAAAACGATTAGAAAGAAAATGAAACAAATATCTGATATACAAAATATAAAAATTAATAAAAACTCTCCGTGGTTTTTAGTTTCAAATGCCAAATTTTGGTGTTTTAGCCATGAAAAAACAAAATAATGTATGTCATTAGTTGTCAATAGAAACTCACCATACTGTTTTAGTTTAAAATGTAAATTTTTGGTGTTTTCATAGCTGTTGCATGTCAGAGTCTAATAAAGTCATCAATTAATAGAAATTCTCTACCCTGTATTAATTTCAAATGCCAAATCTTGTGTTTTTCATGATTTCTTTACTTTTTGACTTCTTTTATCAAAACGCCGAACTTTTGTTCGTGTCAGAATTTGAGAACTTAAATTTTCATACTTATTTTCTTGTCTTCAGAGAATTGTAATGTCATAAATGGTAACATTTTATTTTTTGTCATTAGTTATCAATGGAAACTCTCATTACTTTTCTTATGTAAAATGGCAACTTTTCATAATTTTATAATGTCTTACTGACGTTATTTTTTGACATTGACCAAATGATTAGAAAAGAAAATGACACTTTTCTTATTTAAAACGCCAACTTTTCAGAATTAGTTTTATAATGTCTTACTGACGTTACCTTTTCACATTGACTAAATGATTACAAAAGAAAATGACACTTTTCTTATTTAAAACGCCAACTTTTCAGAATTAGAGTTTTATAATGTCGTTCTGACGTTACTTTTTGACATTAACTAAATGATTTGAAAAGAAAATAACACAAATATCTGATATACAAAATTTAAAAATTAATGAAAACTTTCTGTAGTTTTTAATTTCAAATGACAAATTTTAGTGTTTTAGCCATGAAAACAACAAAATAATGTATGTCATTAGTTTTCAATAGAAACTCCATACTGTTTTAGATTAAAATGCCATTTTTTTATGTTTTCATAGCTGCTGCAGGTAAGAGCTTTATAAAGTCATTATTTTGTTACTTTTTGACATTGATAAAATGATTAGAAAAGAAAATGAAACAAATATCTGATATAAAAAATATAATGTGATACAAATTACTGTTTGTCATTAGTTGTTATAACCAGAACCAGTCGTTGTAGGATTTAAAAAAGTTATTTCACATTGACATTATTATTTCCCTTGGTAAAAAATGAAAAATAATTACATAGAAACTGTCTACCTCCATCCTATTTTAGTTTAAAATGCCAAATTTTGGGTTTTTCATAATTTCGTTACTTTATGACTTAGTGTCTTTTTTTTGTCAAAATGCCAAACTTTTCTTCGTTGACATTACTATTTCCCTTGGTAAAAAATGAAAAATTATTACATAGAAACTGTCCACTCTCCATCGTATTTTAGTTTAAAATGCCAAATTTTGGGTTTTTCATAATTTCCTTACTTTATGACTTGTTTTTTTTTTGTCAAAACGCCAAACTTTTCTTCGGTCAGAATTTGAAAACTTGAATTTTCATACTTATTTTCTTGTCTTTTGAGTATTGTAATGTTATAAATGGTAAAATTTTAATTTTTGTCATTAGTTATCAATAGAAGCTCTCATTACTTTTCTTATCTAAAATGCCAACTTTTCAGAATTTTATAATGTCTTACTGACGTTTTTGACATTGACTAAATGATTAGAAAAGGAAATGACACTTTCCTTATTTAAAACGCCAAATTTTCAGAATTAGAGTTTTATAATGTCTTACTGACGTTACTTTTTGACATTAACTAAATGATTAGAAAAGAAAATGACGCAAATATCTGATATATAAAATATAAAGATTCATGAAAATTGTAAGTAGTTTTTAGTTTCAAATGCCAAATTTTGATGTTTTGGCCATGAAGAAACAAAATAATGTGTCATTAGTTTTCAATAGAAACTCTCCACACTGTTTTTAGTTGACACTAAGTCAAAATTTGGTGTCTTTTTTGTGATAGGTCAAAAGGTAACTGACAACCTTCTACCACAGAAATCTAAAGAGTTATAATGAAAGCGCACCATAAGTTGTAGGATTTTTTAAAAGTCATTTCACATTAACATTATTATTTCCCTTGGTAAAAACAGAAAAAATATTACATAGAAACTCTCCATCCGATTTTAGTTTAAAATGCCAAATTTTGGGTTTTGGCCAAATGCAAGATATACAACTATAATACCACGCCATAATCCAACACTGTATAAAATGACGAAGAGGAAAATCTTCCAATTTTGACCAAATTATCAATTTTCCAACTTCTGTGTAAAGTTATATCAAATTATAATAAATTTCTTAATACTTATTCTTGTTTTGGAATTCGTATGATCCGTGAAGCAATTCACCAACTACACAGTAATTATATAACAAATAGTTAAATTATTCAGTAAAATATGTGTACTTCCTTATATTTTTACAGAATAGTTTAAATTACAATAATATGAGTAAAATACAAGAAATAGTTAAATATTCTGTTAAATGGAAATATTGTGGAAATTATTATCCTGATTTACATTTTGATATGCATTACACTACAGAGCCAATCAGAATTTAATTCAGAAAACATGTGTTTTTGATACAATTGCCAATATTTTTTACATCATTTTGATGATTCCTGAAGAGTCTTTCCAAAGTGATTATCATGATTTACGTTTTTATATGTGTTCACACTATAGAACCATTCAGAATATAATTCAGAAAACATGTGTTTTTGGTACAATTTCCCAAATTTTTACAATACTTTGATGATTCCTGAAGAGCCACTTTTTCCAAAGTGATTATCCTGATTTACATTTTGATCTGGATCTGAATACAGAGCCAATCAAAATAAAATTCAGAAAACATATGTTTTTGATACAATTGCCAATATTTTTTACATCATTTTGATGATTCCTGAAGAGCCACTCTTCCAAAGTGATTATCCTGATTTACATTTTGATACGTGCTCACACTACAGAACCAATCAAAATATAATTCAAAAAACATTTGTGTTTGATACAATTTCCAATATTTTTTACATAAATTTGATGATTCCTAAAAAGCCAGTCTTTCCTAAGTTATCTGTCTGATGGCCATAACCACAATGAGGTCAGAAATTATCCGAAGGGTTTCTATTTTTATTGTGGCTATCTTAAACTGTCAGATTATTATTACCACCTTCATCAGTGTACAAAAAGACAAGCCCTACGAGATTTTTTCTCAAGTTAACATTAACAGATTTAATTTTTCTAGAAATCAATTATTTTAGAATCACATACTTCAATAGATTTAAAAATCGTAACGTATTTGTAATTTAATTGTGGGTATCATAAAGTGTCAGATAACTATTCGCAATGGATGATATTATGCAACAATGTGATTATGCCACATCAGCATAGTTTTGAGATAATTAGTGTTGTTTAGTGATTTATTATCAAAATTAAGTTAAGCGCTCTAAAAAATATATATATTGCATTTTTCAATGTATACACTATTTTTTTTACAGAGCCATTAGTAAGAAAAACCATTGATTATAATACCTTGGGTATAATATAATATTATTAGGGTATTATAATCAATGGTAAAACATATCTGTAGGACATTTTATCTACAAGCTAATCCTAATACTGTTCAATACATGAATGTGGCTTAACCACATTGTTGCATAACACCACCCAAATAATTTCTGCACAAATTAGTTGATATTCGCTTACATAATTTCTCTTGAAGTCAATTATTTACGTGGACAGATTTAATCTCCAATTAAAAAAATAAGATACCAAAAATAAGCTTCTAACTAATTTTTTTAGCTATTAAGCAAACATTTGTCGCAGGCAATTTACACATTACCATGTTTCTCGTCCATTTACTTTTATTTTTGGTGTCTCTGATGACTAATCTCAGGGCGTGAGTAATGCGTACATATGCTGCGGTTTTTGAATAATTATTTATTTGCGGCGTGCGAATGCCACAGAGTCTGCTCAAGTTAACCTTATGAATAATTATTACTCAAGGAAATCAGCGAACTGACGACCAGGAAACTCGTAGAACGGAAACCGGAGAGATTAGGTTACGCTGACATTGAAAGCTGTCACTGACACAAACTTCCCAGAACAAGGCAAGAATATGCTAATGAGCATAATTAAATAGCTAATCGCATGTTGTAATGGTGCATCTGCAATTAACTGTGATAAAACATATGAATATTCCAGAGGAATTTACTTGCCACAATTAATTACGATATAAATCTAATAGTTATAACAAAATTCAAACAGCAAATTTTGTATACTGCATATCAATATTAAGAGACGTAAATTCTCTGCTGGTGTTTCCCAAACGTAGGGGCAACGAAAAATGTATCAATTAATTTTTGACTGCCCTCTATAACTTTTGTTGTAATTTTGAAAACTGTATTTCTTATTGTTTTATAGTTATGATTATTAAAATTAAAAATACTGGTATCAATTCTGTCTTTGAAGAAAATAGGACTTTATATAATTATCATCATTATCATCAACCAGATAGTTCCTTCCACTGCGGAACATAGACCTTTTCTATTGTGCTCCATCGTCACAAACGATACTTTAGTCATCCACCATCCATATTAATTAGGGGCATTAGAAATCATTAACATACAAATTGCAAATTTCTTTGTAAAAAAATGATTTTTTTGTACCAAAATTTACAAATTTGCCTAAAATGAAAACTAGTGTACGTATGTAATTAGACTTGTTATAAATTATAATTTCATGAATTGTAATAAGAGGTGGTTATATTTTTCATTTTTTTAAATTTAATGGCTTCAAAAATAAATATTTTCTATAACAATGTGGAGTTAAGAAATTTTTTGAATTTAAATAAAATTCCCATTTTATTGTTTAATTTCTAGTGGGTACATCCGGTAATTATACCATTATCATTTACTTTAACGTAGGTCTTAATCAATTAAAGGTTTAAATCTAGTAATTATATAATAATAGTTAAAAGCTTTATTCATAAAAAGTTCATGACCTCATCATCTTGCAGCAAAATAAAAATTACTAATTGTTTTAGTGATTTATATGTTCAATATCCTATCATAACGTTGTGTAATTCAAGTTACTTACAAATTAACTTACTTATATATTTACTGATTTAAATTTTCAATATTCCTATTATACTTAATGTTCAGTTTCTGTGACATATAAATATAGAGGCAAACACTGCGATAACGCCTTTCTCTTTAATCCTCGATTGCCCAAGAATCGAGGCAATATAAGCATTGTTCTGGGATATCATAAAACCGCAATAATTTTCATGTTATTTGACACTGAAAAATTATCGGCGTTGGAAGATAAATTTAGTGCCCCGTTAAAGTGTGCTTTCTTTTTTAATGCCAAGATGTGAAATTTCTCCAGAGAAAGTATTTCTATAAATCACAATTTATTTATTGCTGTGCCAAATCTATAAAAACTAATACCGAATACCTATGCAATACAAATATCCATCTTGGACGATATTAATAAATTATAAAAGAAGTCCTGAAATACTTACTATAAAATGTAACGTTTGCCATAACTGCCATAAAAAAATATTGATAAAAACTTTCTATCTAATTCCTTCCATAAATGATGCCTTTTTAACATCATTTATGGAAGGAATTGGATGATAGAAAGTTTTTATCAATATTTTTGTATGGCAGTTATGGCAAACGTTGAAATTATAATAAACATTATATGTAAGTAGTATTAATTATGTCTCCTTAAATATTACAGGAAGTTCTATCTTCACGTGCAAAATTTGTTGGATTTTATTTTGTTTTAGTTTTGGTGTCACCTGTTTTTCATACATACCTACTCATAATTATATTTTCTTCATCATACTCTTCATAAGTTTACATAGTAAAACAAAAATCAGGCAATTGTTAATCAACAGAAATTTCAATTTATAAAATAATTGCAACATTTTTTTATTTTTTTTAAGTTTTAAGTTGTTTAACTTTTTAAATATGTGCACTGTGCAGGTGGTTTTCGATGTGTCTTTAAAAACTCCAAAATTTTCAAAGAATTCGAATCAGGATTTATCTCAGGAAGTACTACATTTAATTGCAACAATATTTGCAATAAATTCTTAAATAGATGATGAATTTGGCCAAATTTTCTAGTACAATTAATTTTTTGGAATATGTATGTAACTTTCTGCTAATAAATATTATTATTATTATTACTATTATATTACAATTCCAACTTGACTTAACTTGGAATGCTATGGATTGGTCGTAAGATTATGATTATTATGTTAGATAACTGATTTAATAAATATCAGGGTCTCGCATTTAGAGGTCACTATTAAGAAAAATTCAACTATCGTTGACTATTGTTGAAAACAAGGACATTCCTATCCTGCGTCTATGAAAATATATTGGCAATATCATATTGGTGATGAATATTATTTGCGAAGTACTAAAATATACAAAAAATCTTTGTATATTCAGTGAATTTGATAAATAACATATTTTTAGTTCTTCATTTGGCAATAATATTACAGAATGTATTTATATATTTCAGGAAATGTCACTAGAAAGCTTTTTTTTAATTCTTAGAAATTTTAGTAATGTATCGTACCAATTTTTACTAATATACTAATTTATATACTATAAATAAACACTGCATAATTATTCATACATAATTGGGTTCGAAAATATTTCATTGAGCACTAATATCGAAGATTTATTAACACATCTATTTCAGGAAATATCACTAAAATACATTTTTTTAATCGTCAGTATAGTATCAGAAATTGACACTCAAAGAAACTGGAATAAGCGCTGAAGTAGTATATTGATGTCCGAATGTATGCAAATTTGGTTCCATGCATCGCATAATAGAACAAAAAAGTGTCTATGGCACATTTTTTAATCGTCGGTAAAGTATCAGAAATCGGCACTGAAAAAAACTGAAATAGGCACTAACGTAGTATATTACTGTACGAATGTATGCAACTTTGGTTCGATGCATATCATAATAGAACAAAAAAGTGTCTATCCCACATTTTTTAATCGTCTGCAAAATATCAAAAATCGGCACTGAAAGAAACTGAAATAGGCACTAACGTAGTATATTACTGTACGAATGTATGCAAATTTGGTTCCATGCATCTCATAATAGAACAAAAGAGTGTCTATCGCACATTTTTTAATCGTCTGTAAAGTATCAGAAATCGGCACTGAAAGAAACTGGAATAGTCACTAAAGTAGGATATTACTGGATGATTGTATGCAAATTTGGTTCCATGCATCGTATAAATTAACGAAAAGTGCCTATCGCACTTTTTTTATCGTCAGTAAAGTATCAGCAATCGGCACTGAATGAAACTGGAATAGGCACCAAAGTAAGATATTACTGTACGGCCCCTTGCGTCATGCGGAAAACTACTAGATATTATACACAAGAGATAAACCGAATGTATGAACAGAAGATAAACAATTATTTGACAAAGTGACACTGTAAAAGAGTTATTGTTAAAAAACAGTTTTTTTATATTTAATTTTAGTTTTAATCTTATTGTTAACAAATAAATTAAATTAATCATAAAATTTTATCAATCATAAAAGAATATTAGTAATAGCACAAGAATTGCTATAAGCAGTAACTTAATGTTAAAAATAAACAGATAATAAAATTACAGATAATCTTACTTCATAAGAAAATGTCTGAGCATAGTATATTAATGGTAATATTTATATGACAAAAAAAATCATCAAAATTAACAAATTCTACAGAAGAAAGTTTTTGTGTAGTGTCACTGTTGTTTTCAACGTGCGATCTGATAGAATTTTACATTTTAGCACTGGAACATCAAAAATAGGCAAATTTTGGCAGTATCTATTAAAACTTGACAGATTTTTATAGCTGAAGCTAAGAATTCGACATATTTTGACAGTTGCAATTGAAAATTTGACAGATTTCGACGGATTTAATTGAGAATTTGACGTATGTGAACTGTTGTACTTAATCTGATGGATGTTTACATTTTAAAACTGGAATATCAAAAATTGACAAAAGTTAACAGATTCAGGCAGTATCTATTGAAAAATTGACAGATTTTCACAGCAGCAGCGAATTTTATAGATTTTGTATATCTCAGTTGGGAATTGTACCCATTTAGAAAGTTGTTAAAAATTTAACAGATTTTGACAACTATCAGACAGTTTTTAATTAAATTTGATGTACAGGGTGATTCAAAAGGTGGGGTCCAAACATTTAGGTGTAATTGGTGATATTAAAATGCCAATTCCGTTATAACAAATTAGTATTTGTTTGACTTATTTTTCATTATGATTTGATTTAATAGAACAAGATAAAAACTAAAAAATCCTCTGTAACTAGATAACGGTTGGAAAAAAGACATAGGTTTATTAACATTTTTTTGCTCCGAATAGCATTCCACATCACACCCTTAAGTTTGAACTATACCTTTTGAATGACCTTGTATATCCGTAAAAAGGGTTATGGAGCGTTTATCATTTCTCAGTACTCATCACTTTGTATAAATACAAAACATATTGATATTTTAAATTTCGCGTATTTAAACTACTTGTTCATTCAATGATTCTTTCATTGAAAATAGTCCTAACTCATTTGTTTATTTTGAAACTGTCGTTGGCGTTCGCAAAAATTGCTAACTGTTGTTTTTTGTTCAATTAGCCATTTTGCACCAATTTTCAAATTGGTTCTTATTTAAATTTGAAATTTCTGAATTCGTTAATTTTTAATCCATTGAGGAAGTACTACCAAATTTTTTGTTTGTTTTTAATTCAGTTGTAGTTGCTTAGTCCTGTAACCTTGTTTGTCTTTGATAACATCAGTCGACAATGAAAACGGTCTCACAAATGATAAAATGGTGAAGTAAACTACAATAACTTTTAAGAATATGAAAATAGTTGATATAATGAAAAAGATTTTTTGTTCGTTATAGCAATATCGTAAAAAAATAATTAGTACTTTTTCTTTCGTTAAAAAACACTAAATAGTTTTCTAACTATCATAATATAGATAATAGAATATTCAAAATAAATTCTAATAATATTACCTAACATATTTTTTGATTACATGGAAAAACCTTCGTACACAATTCCAGATTAATTAACAAAATTATTTTGTATAGTTTGTGATACAATCAAATTAATTTAAATATTCTAATACATTGCAAAAACCAGCTAATTATTTATTATTTAATTATAATATTAAATAATTGATTTCAACTCTATGTGGCGTTCATATGCTTCTCTCATTTAAATTATTTATTGTTTAGCCACATATATGTAATGTTTAATCATACGTTCAATACTGTTTTTTTTTTTAGATTGAATCTCAAGTATTTCCGGTTAGCAACCACAAATCATGTTCAGTATTGAAATGTGTGAACGAACTGTTATCTGACCAAGGTGTATTAATCAGGAATTGGCGATAGGCGATATGAAATTCCTTGTTGTGAATGATTGAACACGTCTGAGTCATAGCGAAATAAGTAAATAGTCCTGGTTGACCTCGGCCAAGGCACGGATCCGATCGGGATTCAGTAAAAACAGGATAGCTCTTTATCTTCACTTGGTGCTCCTCCTTTTGATTTACACGTCGCATTATACATGCATGGCGTGACGCATTTTGCTCCGCTCAACTTTTGAGTCATCGAAATTGCGTCGGTGAACATTCCACGCACGCATCCGTTACTTAAAGTGCATACAAGTAATTGATTATAGGGCGTCAGTGATGTATTACTTTAATCGTCGGTCTGCACAATAAGCATTTATCAGAAATTAGGAAAAATATTTTTAATTATAATAAGTGGACGCCAAAACGACGTATATTCTATTATCATTTACTTCCGGTAGACAACTCAATGCGCAAATAAAAACTACAATAAAAGATTTTTTTTATAATACTTTTCTGAAATAACCTTGTTTCCATACGTTTTGACAATGACGGAAAAATTACATTTTCTGAACAGCACACAGAAAAGTTTTCCATGCGCTGTTCAGAATATGTCGTCTTTCCGTCATTGTCGAAACGATAAGAACGATAGGGTTATTTCAGATAAATATAATACCTACAAAATTGCGTATATTAAAAAGTATCGTTCATTACACGTCCAGAAATGGGTTTTCCATGCTTGCATGATTTCCCGTGTCCGCCTACTCCTCACACGGGGAACATCATGCGCGCAACCAAAAACCCTTATTTCCAGACTCGTAGTACGAAATATACTATTTAATGCCGATCTCAGATTACTTTATGGCCGCCTTCTTTAACGATTTCAGTCAAAAAGCATGTTTTCTACAATTTTTCCTTTTCCACCGAAATGCTTCGAAACTATACTTTGTACTTGTTTAATTGCTTCAATTTTGGCTCCTTTTTATAAATTCTTCATCTTTTACCATTTACGAGATCCTCGTATATGACTCCAAAGTGATGCAAATTTGACTCCATTTAACCGACTCTACATCTATTGCCCTTCAAGACATCCCCAATGCAACTCCTTATCGCGGACACTCTGTATATAATATGCTTATAATGCTTTTCTATAACTTTTAAAAGCTCAGTTGAATGCTAATAATCGCGGACACTCTGTATATCACATGCTTATTAAGCTTTTCTATAACTTTTACAGCTCAGTTGAATACTAATAGTCGCGGACACTCTGTATATGACATGCTTATAAGGTCTATCACTTTTACAGCTCACTTTAATGCTAATAATCGCGGACACTCTGTATATCACATGCCTATAAGGCTTTTCTATAACTTTTACAGCTCAGTTTAATGCTAATAATCGCGGACACTCTGTATATCAGATGCGTATTAGGCTTTTCTATAACTTTTACAGCTCACTTTAATGCTAATATTGCCCTTCAAGACATCCGCAATGCAACTCCTTATCGCGGACACTCTGTATATCACATGCTTATATGCTATTCTATAACTTATACAGCTCAGTTGAATGCTAATAATCGCGGACACTCTGTATATCACATGATTATAAGGCTTTTCTATAACTTTTACAGCTCACTTAAATGCTAATAATCGCGGACACTCTGTATATCACATTCTTATAAGGCTTTTCTATAATGCCCTTCAAGATATTGCCCTTCAAGACATCCCCAATGCAACTCCATATCGCGGACACTCTGTATATCACATGCTTATAATGCTTTTCTATAACTTGTACAGCTCAGTTTAATGCTAATAATCGGGGACACTATGTATATCACATGCTTGTAAGACTTTTCTAGAACTTTTACAGCTCAGTTTAATGCTAATAATCGCAAACACTCTGTATATCACATACTTATAACGCTTTTCTATAACTTGTACAGCTCAGTTTAATGCTAATAATCGCGGACACTATGTATATTACATGCCTATAAGGCTTTTCTATAACTTTTACAGCTCACTTTAATTTCGCGGACACTCTGTATATCACATTCTAATAAGGCTTTTCTATAACTTTTACAGCTCAGTTTAATGCTAATAATAGCGGACACTCTGTATATCACATGTTTATAAGATTTTTCTATAGCTTTCTAAATTTTGCATCGCAGTTTAATGGTAATAATATTTAATTGTGTATCCATGTACAAGTGGATGTTATTTATTTATAGATATCTCATATCTTATCCAAAACCTGGAATTTCGTTTAAAAATATGCAATACATATCAGATTATACATAAGGTTGGTTTCGACTGTTGGTAATCTATATTTAAACACGCAATGAAATATTTGCTATGTTTTGGTATTACTGCTGTATACAGGGTGTTTACTAAACATGAGCCAAAAATTCAAATGGTTATCTTTGGCATATTTTAAGAATATTTTGTCCTCTACTGATTTTCGGTAGAGTTCGGAAATGATTGATTATCAAATGGTTATCATTGGCTTATTTTAAGAATATTTGGTTCTTTGGCGATTTTCGGAATGTTTAGGAAATGATTGATTATCAAATGGCTATCTTTGGCTTATTTGAAGAACACTTTGTTCTTTGGTGATTTTAGGAATGTCGCTTTGTTTCGGAAATAATTGTTCATTAAATTCAATAAAGGATTTCTACAAAAAAAAATGTTGTTTTTGTGTTTTAGTGGAGATATTGAAAATTCGTTTACTAGTACTATACCTTTTCAACTTCAACTTGGCACTAATCACAGTCAAGTTGGCATTAATCATTATCAATTTGGCATTAATCAAAGCCATGTTGGCATTAAACAAATTCATGTGGTCATTGTTTAATGCCAACATGGTTTTGATTAGCGCCAAACTGATAATGATTAATGCCAACTTGACTGTGATTAGTGCCAACTTGACGTTGAAAAGGTATAGTACTAGAAAACGCATTTTCAATATGTCCACTAAGCAACAAAAACTTTTTTTTTGTAGAAATCCTTTTTAGGATTAGTATTATTACTAGTATTATTATTTTAGGAAGCGATAGTATTATCGCTTCCAGCCCAAATAGCTCCAACCCGAAATCAAAGTAGGCCAACAACTAACAAAACTCCTGCGGGATTAGACCCCTGCAATTGCAATATTTTCCCAAGTTGAAAAAAACACATAGAAGAGTGGAGATTTTCTTCTGATGATGACCTGCAAACTTCTGTTAATGATCATTTTGAGGGTTTGTTGAAATAATTTTTTTCTGAAGGGATCTCGTTATTGCAGAAACATGTGAAATAAGTGTACAGATTTTGAATAGTCATATGTAGAAAAATAATTTAAAAAACTGGTGGCACTCGGTCTTTTCTATCCCGAAACCCGAAAATGGGTTGATAGATTACATAAAAATCTCCCCTCGTATATTGCACAATATATTGCCTATAATAAAGTTAATAAAGTTTTTAGTTCTTTCTTCCTCTTTGCAGGTTCTGCTGTCTTAATTTGAAGTAAGTACAACGTACAAACTAGCAGATTTACTTATTCACTTGGAAACAAATAGGTTTCTAATATTCCAATGCAATTACACTGTGCAACAATTTTCGGGTCATTCCTTCCAGCCCAAATGGCTCCAACGCAAAATCAGAGTAGGCCAACAACTAACCAAACTCCTGCGAAATTTGGCTATATTAGCTCCTATTACTTTCTGAAGTTGGCATGTTTTTAGGTAAATTTTTCGATTTTTTGCTATATTTTTGTGACATCTTTCGCATTTTGGCCCATTTTCGCAATGTCATTTTAACTGCATTGTATTGCATTGTATTGTACATAATTATGCCATAAGAAAAACATACATCAAAGATTTGACATTGGAAAAGTCATGAACATGTAAAAAGAAAGAAAATCACCACAGAGATAAAACATAATAATATATAACACACAAAAAACGATGAAGAGCAATAATTAGTAATAGTTAGCAATAATTAGATTAATTTTGTTTTCAGTAAATTCAATGAAAAATTAAAAGGAAATTTAAAATTTTTAAATGTATTCATTAATATTATTATTATTTTTTTTTCAATTTTAAACCTTCAGAAGATGAGAGTTATCAAAACTTTGGCGATTCTGCCTGTCAAAAGATGAGATTTCTCAAAAATTTAACCATTCCCGCAATTAATCATGAGTAACGTTGAACGAAAACTAGCCAGGAGATGAGGTTTTTCCAAAATTGGGCAATCAAAAAATGTTAAGGTGATTTTTCAATGGAAAAATAAACACAAAATACAAGAATAATTATTATGTTAATGGTAGCTTTTTAATTTATATTGATAGAAGTTCGCAATGTAATTCGGATTAAATAATTTTCGGACAATTTTTTTTGTGAAAATGTAAATATTCTTGTATTGTTTGTTTATTTTTCCATTGAAAAATAATCATAACATTTTTTTGATGAAAATTAAATTTGATGAAAAATTACATGATACACACCAAAAATGAGTATATCTATCTCGTTCGAGTTTTTTTTTATGCTTGATGGCTCTAAAGTATTTCAGTTTATTCAATTTCTTTTGTTTTTCCAAAATTGGGTGATTGGGCAATCACAAAAATTTTATGTTTACTTTTTTAATGGAAAAATAAACACAAAATATAAGAATAATAATTTTTTTAATTAAAATTAATATTAGCTCTCAAGTAATTCGGATTAAAATCATTTTTTTTATGAAAAGAGTGATTATTCTTTTATTGGTAGTTTATTTTTCTAATTAATTTGATAAAAAATTACATAAAACACACAATAATGGGTTTATCTACTCGAATGTCGTTCGAGTTTTTCTATGCTTGTAGGAGTGGCTCGAAAGTATTTCATTTCATTCAATTTCTTTTGTTTAATCAATAAACTTACTGAAAACTAAATTAAATCTGAATTACATTGCGAAAATTGAGCCAAAATGTAAAACAATCTTAAAGAAATATCTCAAAAAGCCCAAAAATTGGCCTAAAAGCAAGCCAATTCAGGAGGTTATGGAAAATATGCGAGCTAATATAGGCAAATTCCTCGGGGATTTTGTTAGCCTGGACATTACATTGCGAAAATTGTGCCAAAATGCAAATAATGTCGAAGAAATATCGTATAAAGTATTTCATGTTACTCAATTTCTTTTGTTTAATCAATAAATTTACTGAAAACTTAATTAAATCTAAATTATATTGCGAAAATTGGGCCAAAATGCAAAAAATGTCAAAGAAACATCGCAAAAAGTCCAAAAATTGGCCTAAAAGCAAGCCAATTCAGGAGATTTGAAGAAAAGGGAGCTAATATTGGCAAACTCCTCGGAGACTTTGTTAGTCTGTAGATTGTGAAAATTGTGCCAAAATGCAAAAAATGTCAAAGAAATATCACAAAAAGTACAAAAATTGACCTAAAAGCAAGCCAATTCAGGAGGTTATAAAACCATGCGAGTTAATATAGCCAAACCCCTAGGGGATTTTGTTAGTCTGTTAGCCTAGTTGTTGTCAATTGCCTAATCAATTTATCAACTTCAAAAATATGATAAATGTTTAAAAAATAGTTTAATACAAGCTACAGAAAAACAAAGTGTGAATTTTTATATATTTTACAGAAAAAAGTCATAGCCCTCCTGCTATGGGGACATAGAAGTTAAAATTTTGAAAATATAATAGATATTTGAAAAATATTTTAATAAAAGTTAAAAATAATCTAAAACTGTATAATTTAATTTTTTTGTGGAAAAATTCATAGCATTTTGTGGACAAAACTACGTTGAAATTAAAATATAAGTAAACCTGAATTACAATAAAAAAATGCTGTTCAAATTATTTTCATTTCTAATATTTTATAGTAATAATAATAATAATAATAATAATAATAATAATGATAATAATCTACCTTTATTTCTTCAATTGTTATTATGTCTAATAATACACGTCTAGTCAAAGTCATAACTGCGCACACCAGATTTTTGCCTGTACTACTCTGTATTTTATTATTATACAGGATGTTTCCTAAACATGGGCCAATGTTTAGGGGGAATAGCCTCTTGCAAAAATGCAAGGTTCTATCCCTAGGTTATTCTAAGAATATTTTGTCCTTCGAGGATTTGTGAAAAACCGCTTTGTTTCGAACATACAGGGTGATAAATGTTTTTCAACAAAACTAATTGTGACAATTTTGAGCGGCTGATTTTTGCATTCATAGCAGGAAGTGTAGAAATCGAAAACAAAAACAGACAAAAACAGGAATAATACCTTACTAATGGTTTCAGTGAAATAAATGATCGGTATATATTTCTGCGAAATTAAAATTAATCTCAATAGTGTTTATGTTGACCACCAATTTCTATGTAATCTTTCATCGATAATGAATATGAGAAACTTATGTGGTGATATCATTTTTTTCTATTTTAATTTGATACCTCAGATATTAAAAATATTTATTATTGACCTACAAAAACTTATATTTATAATCTATTGTTTCCTTTGTGCATTTCTGAAGTGTATAATAATATCGATCAAACAATCAATTATTAATCTATGTAGAAACTCAGTAGACATAAACAATTTCAAAAAAAATAATCGAGTAATTAAAGAAATAAATCAAAACACTTAGTTTTAATCACAACCATAATCTGAAATCATCTGAAACTATTGAAGTTTCAAACCTGTAAACAATTGACAGGCTATGGGGAAGATTAATCATTGATCAATCTTCCCCATAGCCTGTATTTTAACTTTTAATTATTTAAAGCTTTTTAATTATTATTTAGTATTTTATTACCTATCCTAGAGATAGGATAGTTAGGCAAAATAAAACATTAAAAAAAGCAGGCAAAAAAAAGTGGCCAAAAAGGCAAAAATAAATACAAAAAGGGCAAAAATACATACGAAAAAGACAAAAAGTAAAAAACGCAAGAAAGGCAAAAATAGTGAGCAAAAACACAAAACCAAGATATGGACCAAAGAGAAACAGTAAAACAAAACTAGAGAACTGTAAGAAATTGAACAATATATTCGAATAATCAACTTTTTATTTGCACCATCTTAAATATTAATAAACCGTTAAAATAAAAAATGAATAATTATTAGGCCTCAGTATTAGTACTTAGTAGTATTCATACATAGTAAAAAATAGCTATGTGAATAGTTCTGAAAAAATACCAAAAAGAAATAAAAATGTACAAAACACCTGAAAAGGTATAAAAAGGCGAAAAGCCAAAATTTATATATTTGATTTTATAAGAAAAATAGCTATGTGAATTGTTTTAAAGGAATAACAAAAAGGAAAAAAAAGTACAAAATACCTGAAACGGTACAAAAAAAGGCAAAAAAGCCAAATGAACCTGAAAGAGGCAAAATTCTCAAATATATGCGAAAAAGGCAAAATTAAAAAAACCATGTGGGTTGTTTTAAATGTTGCCTGTTGTAAACGGATAATGCCATGGGTCTGCCTTTAATCATGCCTTTTATAACAAAAAGGCAAATTGCCTAACTATCCTACCTCTATTCATCAAAATCAATTTTAATCGATATCGAGCTGATAACACCATCTTGGAGCGTGGGATATTTTTTACCAGTGTTCGCTTCAAAAACCAAAATATCTCCGAAAGAAATGACTGCAGAATTTTGAAAAATATTTCAGACGATAGAATGTAAACACTTTTAACTGAGAACTTTCAACAAGTTTTGATTTACCGTTTTCAAAATATTTAAACTTTATCCAAACTTTTCAGCGACCCTGTATGTATTAATCTACAGGATGTTCGATAAGTCGACAGAAACATTTCTAGGGGCGAATCAGGAAGCAACATGAAGTCGAATATTCCTTTGCCATATCTTGTTTAGATGGATTTTTTTGTTATTGTAAGGTTTCAAACGTTCATTTTGACCCTTTTAACCAAGTTAAAAGGTCAAAAATCACCTTTTAACCATGTTAAAAGGTCAAAAATCAAAGTCAATTTTTATCGAAATCGAGCTGATTTGCCATGGAGCCATCTTGTAGCATGGGAGAAGTAGTTTTTACCAGTGAAATTAAACGGTAAAAAAACAATCGCCGTTCTCTTCAAAAACCAAAAAATCTCTAAAACAAATGACAGCAGAAATTTGAAAAACATCTCAGACGATAGAATTTAAAACACTTTTAACTGGGTACCAAACTTCAACAAGTTTTGATTTACCGTTTTCAAAATATTTAAAGCTTATCAGCATGAATGTAGAATATTGCTGGAAATTGCAATTGTTTTACTAAAACTGCAAAATGTTTATTGGAAACGAAAAAAATTCATGAAAACAAAGAAAAACATAAAATAGCACTTGAAAATTACAAATTTAGACAAAAAATTCCAAAAATACAAAAAATTGCAAAAAAATTATTGTAAATCAAACATTGCAGTGAAAATTTTAACATTTTCAGCACGAATTTAAAATTTTAGTGCCAATAACAAAGGTTTTACTGGAAATAGTGAAATATTCATGAAAACTCTTAAAGTGCTTATCGAAAATTATGTGATTTTTATTGAAAACTAGCAATATTCGTTGGAAACGGCAAAATATTGATAGGAAATTTAAAACAGCACTGAAAATAATAATATTGTGAGCATAAATTTCATATGTTGTGGGAAAATGCAACATTTTGACTAAAAACTGCAAAATGTTTATTGGAAATGATTAAATTTTCATAAAAATAAAGAAAAATTTTGATAGAAAACTGCGAAATTTTGATTGCAAATAAAGGAAACTGCAAAATTTTTACTGAAAACTGTAATATAATTATTGGAAATGATGAAATGAAATGATGAAATTTTCATGGAAACTCTTGTGCTTATCGAAAATTATGTTATTATTATTGAAAACTTGCAATATTCGTTGGAAACGGCAAAACATTGTTTGGAAATTGAAAACAGCCCGGAAAATTATAAAATTGTGAGCATAAATTTCATATGTTGTGGGAAAATGCAACATTTTGACTGAAAACCGCAAAATGTTTATTGGAAATGATTAAATTTTCATAAAAATAAAGAAAAATTTTGTTAGAAAACTGCGAAATTTTGATTGCAAATAAAGAAAACTGCAAAATTTTTACTGAAAACTGTAATATAATTATTGGAAATGATGAAATTTCTATAAAAACAAAGAAAAACACGAAATCGCACGTGAAAATTACAAATTTATATAGAAAATTTCAAAAAAATTATTGCAAATAAAACATTGTAGTGAAAATTTGAACATCTTCGGCATGAGTTAAAATTTTAGTAGCAATAACAAAAGTTTTACAGGAAATCGTGATTTTTTCATGGAAACTCTTAAAGTGCTCATCGAAAATTATGTTATTATTATTGAGAATTAGCAATAGTCGTTGGAAACGGCAAAATTTTGACTGGAAATTGAAGACAGCACCGAAAATTATAAAATTGTCAGCAGAAATTTAATATGTTGAAGGAAACTGAAACATGTTTACTGAAAACTACAAAATGTTTATTGGAAATGATTAAATTTTCTTAAAAACAAAGAAAAACTGTGATAGAAAACTGCGAAATTTTTATTGTAAATTAAACATTGCAGTAAAAATTATCAAATTTAAGCATTAATTTAAAATTTATCTGGCAGTTGCAATTTTTTTACTGCACGTGATGAATTTTCCATTGGTACTTATAAAACATTCTACAAAAATTATGACATTGCATTTGAAAATTACAAATTTTCATTGTAAATTGTGAAATTTCTGTTTGTAAATTAAACATTGCAGTGAATGTTATAAAATTGTCAGTATAAATTAAAACAATTATCTACCGGCAATTGCAAAATTTTTACTAAAAACTGCAAAATGTTTGTTGGAAATGATATTTTCATAAAAATCAAGAAAAACATGAAATCGCACTTGAGAACTACAGATTTAGATGGAAAATTGCAAACAAATATTGTAAATTAGATATTGCAGCGAAAATTTTATCATTTTCAGCACGAATTTAAATGTTTAGTGGCAATAACAAAGGTTTTACTGGAAATAGCGAAATTTTCATGGAAACTCTTAGTGCTTATCGAAAATTATGTTATTATTATTGAAAACTTGCAATATCCATGCATTTTGCATCCTGATTCAGCCCTAGAAAATTTTCGGTCGACTTCCCTAACACCCTGTATATTACATTTTCTATATAATATAAATATTGATATTTTATTGTCATTGTAAGTACTCTACTATAAAAGTTACAGCGTTTTATGTTTCTAAAGTGCTCAAGAAATATCATTTCCTGGCGCCACACAAACTTATTATATTTTATTACAGTTGTTAAGAACGTTATTCTGCTGGATAATAATTTGAGTACATGCGCAATTGTGTATAAGCAAATGCAAATAAATGCAGTTTATTGTAAATCGATTCTCTGAAGGCGATTATCTTACTCTAGCCAATGCATAATGTCTTGTAAATAACTTCAATTTAGCGATAAATGCTCACATTAAAGATATATTGCAAGTGGGAACTGATTTGTAAACATAGAATAGAGCAACTAAGAGAAAAACTGTACAGATCTTTACTTTTAAACATTTTTTTCCCGGTTAAAGATTTATTATACAATACGCAAAAAATAAATTCTGTTATTGCGCCAAACGGTGAAGCACTATTTATTAACTTAAAAACATGTCATATACTAATTTAAAATGAATAAGGGCAAACACTTGGTACAATGGAACAGTTTTACAGGTTTATTAGATTGCTCTATAATTGTTTCGACCTTACGGTCATTCTCAAGAAAGATATAAACTATACCACTATACTGTAACTATACCAAGTGTTTCCCTTATTCATCTAATCAAAATGTTTCATCAAGAATTAACCACTACCTCATACAATTTAATATATTAATTTGTTGAAAATTACTTCTTATTACGTATTTCAATTACTATTATTATTATTTGTTATTCTTATTATCTGAGGAGATACCGTTATACCGCTCTAATACCGTTATTTGCAACCTCCCTCGAGGTCGCAAAATCTAATCAGCCATTTTTTTTTCATATCACGTCATTTCAACTTTTGTAGACCTTTCAATTCTTTTTACAATGACATAATTTCATTCCTAAAAATACGTATCCTTTTCTTGTAAGCGTTTTTAATAGCAATTTTTATTGGGAAATTTATTGAAAAATCTCCAATAATCTTGATAATTATGCGAAATCTGTAGTAAAATTATTAATTGATTTTTCAACAATTCCAAGCATTTCTTAGTAATTTTCGAGATTGATACAGATTTCTCATATATTCTCTAGATTTTTCAATAGTTCGAGATTAAAATCAGAAAATCGAAATTGTTTCACACGATATAAAATATCTAAGCATTTCCAAATTTCCGATTGATTTCGATGGATTTTCCAATCATTTCTACGATTTTTCAATGTTTATCGAGATTTCTACAAATTTTCCAATGATTAACATGATTTCTGGAGATTTTTTAATAATTTTCAGATCAAGAAATGCACATTGGTTGACATTTTTCAATAATTCCCATAATTTCTCAATAATTTTCAAGATTTCCACAGATTTTCCAATAAATATCAATAATTCCAGATATATTTGAATAATTCGCAAGATTTCCCAATAACTTTCGATATTTCTAGAGGTATCTCACTAATTCTTAAGATTTTTGAGAGGTGACTCAATAATTTCGAGATCATAAAAATCAGAAATGATTGACTATAATACATGATTATTGGTCACATGTTGTCATTCTCCAAATTTGTCGATAATTTAAAAAAATGTTGATTTCTTAACAGACACTTCTCATCTCAGACATTTCTCATTATTGTTAAATTTCGAGAGATTTTTCAATTGAAAGTGCAAAAACCATGTATCTCCATTTTTTGTGAATTTCTGTTATTCATATGTGAACCTATACTGTATTAAAATTGTCAAATTTTTTTTAATCTGCTGTAGAGATTTCAAAATTTGATGTATTTTTTAATCATTTTGAAAGTTTTTCATAAAGTGTTTTGGTCAATTTATAAGTAGTAGTAGTATGTTTATTAAAATGTACAGGTACATATGAATAACATCAATCAAATATATAAATAAACGCAGTACATTAACATATCAGATTTGTTTTTATGTAATTAGATAGAACACATTTAAAACTATACAGACTACGTACACATTTAAGTATAAGTATTTAATACTTTATATAATATATTAAGTATAAAATATTGAAATATAGGTACAAATCCTCAAAAGTTTTTTTAATGTGCTGTAGAGATGTTAAAATTTGATGTAGATTTTTATTCCTATATAGAATATGTTTATTTTAATAGTACAAGGGTATACATATTATTAGTACATACTAGATTATAATGGTGTTTTTGATTATTAAAATGGGCTATCGGCCGAAGCCTTTCTGCCCGTTTTTTACTCATTTTGTAGAATTTTCGTAAAGTTTTATCAATTTTGATGTTTTTTTATTAATGATTTTAATAAATTGATTGTCATCAATTTATCTAAAATAGTACAGGACAGATTTAAAGCATCATCTTAACTTGCATGACTTCCTGAATATCTTGGAAAGGGTTGCAAGTTACAGGTACTATCTGTGAATGGAAAGTTGTATTTCCATCGCAGAAAATTGTTCTATGATTAACACCGATGAATCTATTTGCAATTACTCTATTGAGGTCGCAAAATCTAATCAGCTGCTGATGCAAATACAGCTGTCCGATTCACTGATGACGTTATCTTTTTATTTTAGACATGAGAGATCTCGCCAATATAACAGAGTATTTTGACAACCGAATGTGGGGTTAAATAGTATTACATTTTGGAACCAATAACGTGGGCAAATAATAATAATTATTGATAATTTATAACATTGCATTTTTGGAGCCTGAACGTGAGGCTAAACCAATCGAATAACATAGCAATATACAGGGTGTTAATACTAAGTTGTAACACCCGAAAATGGCAGTTAGAACTCATTGAAGCAAACAACTTTTCTTAGTTCAAATTTTTTAATTGGAGCCCAAGTTCATAGTTATTGGCGTTCTTTTGTTTTTCGAAAAATCGTCATTACTCCCTTATTTTAAGGAATATTTAAAAAATACAAACACATTCAACATACGCTTTCGGTTCTCTAAAACATTTGTATTTACAATTATTTTCTATTTTATCAAATAACAAAATGGCGACTGATCAAAAATTTCTAAGCAAGATATTTTGAAAACCAATCGATCGATTTTTGAAAATAGAACATTTATAAAATCCTTGAACTATCTTATAACATTTGTCTGTTTTGATAATTATGCATTTTTATACACAAATTATGCAAAATACGCACACAAATGATAAACGTGACAGAAACTTTTCAAGATGAAGCAGAAATTTCTGAAGAACAAGATCAATAAGTATTTAAATTTGAACGTACAAAGCAGAAAACACGTGCCTCAACTTGTTTAACGGCCTAACTTAAGGTTAGCCTACTTTGTTTAAAATGATAGTTGCAGTTTGTTAAAATTTATCTTGTAATTCAATTTGAACAATAACTTTTTTGGACAGTACGAAAAAAATGTTTCAGACAAATGTTATAATATACTTTAAGGATTTCATAAATGTTTTATTTTCAAAAATCAATCGAGTGATTTTCAAAATATCTTGTTTCGAAATTTTTCTTCGGTCGCCATTTTGTTATTTGATAAAATAGAAAATAATTGTAGATTCAAATGTTTTAGAGAACCGATAGCGCATGCTGAACGTTTTTGTATTTTTTAAATATTTCTTAAAATAAGGGAGTAATGACGATTTTTCGAAAAACAAAAGAACGCCAATAACTATGATCTTGGGCTCCAATTAAAAAAATTAACTAAGAAAAGTTGTTTGTTTCAATGAGTTCTAACTGCCATTTTCGGGTGTTACAACTTAGTATTAACACCCTGTATAGAATAAGATCATACATGCATAAACTTAGCCTGTCTACTTAATTTTTACCAATTTAGCAGATAAAAATGTTCGTTTTTTTTAGTATAACTCTTGTAAGAATATAAATGCGCCGTTTATGATTACAATTTCAGCTAATTGAAGTTGATTTGCTTCTAATCAAAAACACAATCTGCACATTAATCAGAGCGTACTGAGTGTATTAACCTTCGATTGCAGCTGCAGCCATAATCGCGAGCGTGTGTTTTGAAGTGCCCCACGATCCACCAGCTCGAGCAGTCATTAATTTAAATATTTACCATTAAACCAGCGTTTAAACTCCATACAAGGCGTTCACTTTCAATGTCGGTTGTTATTAAACTTGTCCCATATTTACACGCTGCACTCTGCCCACAGCAGTGTTAATGGACCGTTTAATTCAAGGCCCGGTCAATTCACATCAATAATCAGTTGGGAGAATGAAGAACACGAGGTGCCAAATTCCTCTTGTGATTTGTATGTTTTTCGCACACTGTCCACTGATAATATCAATATTTTGTCAAAATATGAGTTATACCCGTATAGAGTGTCATACCAAACAACATCCAAATCAATGTAAACGTTCTCTTGTTATAAGCAAATTTTGTTTTTTTTTTTTTAATTAACTTTGGAGCTAAATACTGGCTAAGCCAAACGCATTTGTATATAGATAAGTTTTATTAAATCGTCTTTTTTTGATCCCAGTAATCTGTGGTTAAGCCATGTCAACGTAATTTAGAGACACCCTGTATTATACAACATTTTCTCTACGATCTAACGATTTACTAAAATAATCATTTCATTTTGTCCTTAACGTTTATTTTTCACACCATTTTCACTGTTAAAGATAATCACTTTATGAATGATCGTAGATAAAATAAAATGTATGACTACTCTAGCTATGAACTTGACTCTATTGCCAATATACTTATAATTGGATCGGTAAAACTGCGTCATCTCGGATTATTTCCGTGCAAGCATATCTGGAGGTGTCCAGATTATGTTGCAGGGTAAATGAACCACTCGTCGTTTACAACGAGGACGTTCCTCCTGTGAGATATGTGCGAGCCAAAGTGTGGGTTTCGGTTTATACAACATTAATGGTTCTAGGTATAAACACAAACGTAAATACATTGTGAATATTCAGCACAGGAATGCACAGGAAAAGTCACTTCCGAAATAATTATCATGTTGAGATATTAAGCCCCAAAATATCTCTTAATATCGACAAAAAATTGTACCATTATTGATACGCTGGTTTTCGAATTATCACTTATGAAATATGAGCATAATTTGTGCCTATCACTTCAACTTATTGTATGTACTAAAGATCATACCTAAAACAGAATATCTCCAAACTCACGCATTGGATATTAACCCAATTAGAGATATTATGCACCAAAATATCGCTAAATGTCGACAACAAATTGTACCAATATTGATACGCTGGTTTTCGAATTATCACTTAAGAAATTTGAGCAAAATTTGTGCCGATCACTTCAACTTATTGTATGTACTGATGATCATACTAAAAACAGAATATCACCAAACTCACGCATTGGATATTAATCCAATTAGAGATATTATGCTCCATAATATCGCTAAATATCGACAACAAATTGTACCAATATTCATACGCTGGTTTTCGAATTATCACTTATGAAATATGAGCAAAATTTGTGCCTATCACTTCAACTTATTGTATGTACTGATGATCATACTAAAAACAGAATATCTCCAAACTCACGCATTGGATATTAACGCAATTAGAGATATTATACACCAAAATATCTCTAAATATCGACAACAAATTGTACCAATATTGATACGCTGGTTTTCGAATTATCACTTATGAAATATGAGCATAATTTGTGCCTATCATTTCAACTTATTGTATGTACTAAAGATCATACCTAAAACAGAATATCTCCAAACTCACGCATTGGATATTAACCCAATTAGAGATATTATGCACCAAAATATCGCTAAATATCGACAACAAATTGTACCAATATTGATACGCTGGTTTTCAAATTATCACTTATGAAATATGAGCAAAATTTGTGCCTATCACTTCAACTTATTGTATGTACTGATGATCATACTAAAAACAGAATATCTCCAAACTCACGCATTGGATATTAACCCAATTAGAGATATTATGCACCAAAATATCGCTAAATATCGACAACAAATTGTACCAATATTCAGACGCTGGTTTTCGAATTATCACTTATGAAATATGAGCAAAATTTGTGCCTATCACTTCAACTTATTGTATGTACTGATGATCATACTAAAAACAGAATATCTCCAAACTCACGCATTGGATATTAACCCAATTAGAGATATCATGCACCAAAATATCGCTAAATATCGACAACAAATTGTACCACCATTAATACGCTGGTTTTCGAATTATTACAAATGAAATATGAGCAAAATTTGTGCCTATCACTTCAACTTATTGTATGTACTGATGATCATACTAAAAGCAGAATATCTCCAAACTCACGCATTGGATATTAACCTTATTACAGATATTATGCACCAAAATATTGCTAAATATCGACAACAAATTGTACCAATATTGATACGCTGGTTTTCGAACTATCACTTATGAAATATGAGCAAAATTTGTGCCTATCACTTCAACTTATTGTATGTACTGATGATCATACTAAAAGCAGAACATCTCCAATCTCACGCATTGGATATTAACCCAATTAGAGATATTATGCACCAAAATATCGCTAAATATCGACAACAAATTGTAACAATATTGATACGCTGGTTTTCGAATTATCACTTATGAAATATGAGCAAAATGTGTGCCTATCACTTCAACTTATTGTATGTACTGATGATCATACTAAAAACAGAATATCTCCTAACTCACGCATTGGATATTAACCCAATTAGAGCTATTATGCACCAAAATATCGCTAAATATCGACAACAAATTGTACCAATATTGATACGATGGTTTTCGAATTATCACTTATGAAATATGAGCAAAATTTGTGCCTATCACTTCAACTTATTGTATGTACTGATGATCATACTAAAAATAGAATATCTTCAAACTCACGCATTGGATATTAACCCAATTAGAGATATTATGCACCAAAATATCGCTAAATATCGACAACAAATTGTACCAATATTGATACGCTGGTTTTCGAATTATCACTTATAAAATATGAGCAAAATTTGTGCCTATCACTTCAACTTATTGTATGTACTGATGATCATACTAAAAATAGAATATCTCCAAACTCACGCATTGGATATTAACCCAATTAGAGATATTATGCACCAAAATATCGCTAAATATCGCCAACACATTGTACCAATATTGATACGCTGGTTATCGAATTATCACTTATGAAATATGCGCAAAATTTGTGCCTATCACTTCAGCTTATTGTATGTACTGATGATCATACTAAATACAGAATATCTCCAAACCCACGCATTGGATATTAACCCAATTCGAGATATTATGCACCTAAATATCGCTTAATATCGACAACAAATTGTACCAATATTGATACGCTGGTTTTCAAATTATCACTTATGAAATATGAGCAAAATTTATGCCTATCACTTCAACTAATTGTATGAACTGATGATCATACTTAAAACAGAATATCTCTAAAGTCACGCATTGAATATTAACCCAATTAGAGATATTATGCACGAAAATATCGCTAAATATCGACAACAAATTGTACCAATATTGCTGGTTTTCGAATTATCACTTATGAAATATGAGCAAAATTTGTGCCTGTCACTTCAACTTATTGTATGTACTGATGATCATACTAAAAACAGAATAACTCCAAACTCACGCATTGGGTATTAACCCAATTAGAGATAACATGCACCAAAATATCGCTTAATATCGACAACAAATTGTACCACTATTGATACGCTGGTTTTCGAACTATCACTTATGAAATATGAGCAAAATTTGTGCCTATCACTTCAACTTATTGTATGTACTGATGATCATACTAAAAGCAGAACATCTCCAATCTCACGCATTGGATATTAACCCAATTAGAGATATTATGCACCAAAATATCGCTAAATATCGACAACAAATCGTACCAATATTGATACGCTGGTTTTCGAATTATCACTTATGAAATATGAGCAAAATTTGTGCCTATCACTACAACTTATTGTATGTAGTGATGATCACACTAAAAACAGAATATCTCCAAACTCACGCATTGGATATTAACCCAATTAGAAATATTATGCACGAAAATATTGCTAAATATCGACAACAAATTGTGCCAATATTGATACGCTGGTTTTAGAATTATCACTTATGAAATATGAGCAAAATTTGTGCCTATCACTTCAACTTATTGTATGTACTGATGATCATACTAAAAACAGAATATCTCCAAACTCACGCATTGGATATTAACCCAACTACAGATATTACGCACCAAAATATCGCTAAATATCGACAACAAATTGTACCAACATTGATACGCTGGTTTTTGAATTATCACTAATAAAACATGAGCAAAATTTGTGCCTATCATTCAACTAATCGTATGTACTGAAGATCGTACTATAAACAGAATATCACCAAACTCACGCATTGGATATTAACCCAATTAGAGATATTATGCACCAAAATATCGCTAAATATCGACAACAAATTGTACCAATATTGATACGCTGGTTTTCGAATTATCACTCATGAAATATGAGCAAAATTTGTGCCTATCACTTCAACTTATTGTATGTACTGATGATCATACTAAAAACAGAATATCTCCAAACTCACGCATTGGATATTAACCCAATTAGAGATATTATGTACTAAGATATCGCTAAATATCGACAACAAATTGTACCAATATTTATACGCTGGTTTTCGAATTATCACTTATGAAAAATGAGCAAAATTTGTGCCTATCACTTCAACTTATTGTATGTACTGATGATCATACTAAAAACAGAATATCTTCAAACTCACGCATTGGATATTAACCCAATTAGAGATATGATGCACCAAAATATCTCTAAATATTGACAACAAATTGTACCAATATTGATACGCTGGTTTTCGAATTATCACTTATGAAATATGAGCAAAATTTGTGCCTATCACTTCAACTTATTGTGTGTGCTGATGATCATACTAAAAATAGAATATCTCCAAACTCACGCATTGGATATTAACCAAATTAGAGATATTTTGCACCAAAATATCGACAACAAATTGTATCAATATTGATACGCTGGTTTTCGAATTATCACTTATGAAATATGAGCATAATTTGTGCCTATCACTTCAACTTATTGTATGTACTGATGATCATACTAAAAACAGAATATCTCCAAACTCACGCATTAGATATTAACCCAATTAGAGATATTACGCACTAAAATATCGCTAAATATCGACAACAAATTGCACCAATATTGATACGCTGGTTTTTGAATTATCACTTATGAAATATGAGCAAAATTTGTGCCTATCACTTCAACTTATTGTATGTACTGATGATCATACTAAAAACTGAATATCTCCAAACTCACGCATTGGATATTAATCCACTTAGAGATATTATGCACCAAAATATCGCTAAATATCGACAACAAATTGCACCAATATTGATACGCTGGTTTTCGAATTATCACTTATGAAATATGAGCAAAATGTGTGCCTATCACTTCAACTTATTGTATGTACTGATGATCATACTAAAAACAGAATATCTCCAAACTCACGCATTGGATATTAACCCAATTAGAGATATTATGCACCAAAATATCGCTAAATATCGACAACAAATTGTACCAATATTCATACGCTGGTTTTCGAATTATCACTTATGAAATATGAGCAAAATTTGTGCCTATCACTTCAACTTATTGTATGTACTGATGATCATACTAAAAACAGAATATCTCCAAACTCACGCATTGGATATTAACCCAATTAGAGATATCATGCACCAAAATATCGCTAAATATCGACAACAAATTGTACCACCATTAATACGCTGGTTTTCGAATTATTACAAATGAAATATGAGCAAAATGTGTGCCTTTCACTTCAACTTATTGTATGTACTGATGATCATACTAAAAGCAGAATATCTCCAAACTCACGCATTGGATATTAACCTTATTACAGATATTATGCACCAAAATATTGCTAAATATCGACAACAAATTGTACCAATATTGATACGCTGGTTTTCGAACTATCACTTATGAAATATGAGCAATATTTATGCCTATCACTTCAACTTATTGTATGTACTGATGATCATACTAAAAACAGAATATCTCCAAACTCACGCATTGGATATTAACCCAATTAGAGATATTATGCACCAAAATATCGCTAAATATCGCCAACAAATTGTACCAATATTGATACGCTGGTTTTCGAATTATCACTTATGAAATATGAGCAAAATTTATGCCTATCACTTCAACTTATTGTATGTACTGATGATCATACTAAAAACAGAATATCTCCAAACTCACGCATTGGATATTAACCCAATTACAGATATTACGCACCAAAATATCGCTTAATATCGACAACAAATTGTACCAACATTGATACGCTGGTTTTCGAATTATCACTTGTGAAATATCAGCAAAATTTGTGCCTATCACTTCAACTTATTGTATGTACTGATGATCATACTAAAAACAGAATATCTCCAAACTCACGCATTGGATATTAATCTAATTAGAGATATTATGCACCAAAATATCGCCAAATATCGACAATAAATTGTATCAATATTGATACGCTGGTTTTCGAATTATCACTTATGAAATATGAGCAAAATTTGTGCCTATCACTTCAACTTATTGTATGTACTGATGATCATACTAAAAGCAGAACATCTCCAATCTCACGCATTGGATATTAACCCAATTAGAGATATTATGCACCAAAATATCGCTAAATATCGACAACAAATTGTACCAATATTGATACGCTGGTTTTCGAATTATCACTTATGAAATATGAGCAAAATTTATGCCTATCACTTCAACTTATTGTATGTACTGATGATCATACTAAAAACAGAATATCTCCAAACTCACGCATTGGATATTAACCCAATTACAGATATTACGCACCAAAATATCGCTTAATATCGACAACAAATTGTACCAACATTGATACGCTGGTTTTCGAATTATCACTTGTGAAATATCAGCAAAATTTGTGCCTATCACTTCAACTTATTGTATGTACTGATGATCATACTAAAAACAGAATATCTCCAAACTCACGCATTGGATATTAACCCAATTAGAGATATCATGCACCAAAATATCGCTAAATATCGACAACAATTTGTACCAATATTGATACGCTGGTTTTCGAATTATCACTTATGAAATATGAGCAACATTTGTACCTATCACTACAACTTATTGTATATACTGATGATCATACTAAAAACAGAATATCTCCAAAGTCACGCATTGGATATTAACCCAATTAGAGATATTATGTACTAAAATATCGCTAAATATCGACAACAAATTGTACCAATATTGATACGCTGGTTTTCGAATTATCACTTATGAAATATGAGCAACATTTGTGCCTATCACTTCAACTTATTGTATGTACTGATGATCATACTAAAAACAGAATATCTCCAAACTCACGCATTGGATATAAACCCAATTAGAGATATTATGCACCAAAATATCGCTAAATATCGACAACAAATTGTACCAATATTGATACGCTGGTTTTCGAATTATCACTCATGAAATATGAGCAAAATTTGTGCCTATCACTTCAACTTATTGTATGTACTGATGCTCATACTTAAAACAGAATATCTCCAAACTCACGCATTGGATATTAATCCATTTAGAGATATTATGCACCAAAATATCCCTAAATATTGACAATAAATTGTACCAATATTGATACGCTGGTTTTAGAATTATCACTTATGAAATATGCGCAAAATTTGTGCCTATCACTTCAGCTTATTGTATGTACTGATGATTATACTAAAAACAGAATATCTGCAAACTCACGCATTGGATATTAACCCAATTAGAGATATTATGCACCAAAATATCGCTAAATATCGACAACAAATTGTACCAATATTGATACGCTGGTTTTCGAATTATCACTTATGAAATATCAGCAAAATTTGTGCCCATCACTTCATCTTATTGTATGTACTGATGATCATACTAAAAACAGAATATCTCCAAACTCACGCATTGGATATTCACCAAATTAGAGATATTATGCACCAAAATATCGCTAAATATCGACGACTAATTGTACCAATATTGATACGCTGGTTTTCGAATTATCACTTATGAAATATGAGCAAAATTTGTGCCTATCACTTCAACTTATTGTATGTACTGATGATCATACTAAAAACAGAATATCTCCAAACTCACGCATTGGATATTAATGCAATTAGAGATATTATGCACCAAAATATCGCTAAATATTGACAACAAATTGTACCAATATTGATACGCTGGTTTTCGAATTATCACTTATGAAATATGAGCAAAATTTGTGCCTATCACTTCAACTTATTGTATGTACTGATGATCATACTAAAAACCGAATATCTCCAAACTCACGCATTGGATATTCACCAAATTAGAGATATTATGCACCAAAATATCGCTAAATATCGACGACTAATTGTACCAATATTGATACGCTGGTTTTCGAATTATCACTTATGAAATATGAGCAAAATTTGTGCCTATCACTTCAACTTATTGTATGTACTGATGATCATACTAAAAACAGAATATCTCCAAACTCACGCATTGGATATTAATGCAATTAGAGATATTATGCACCAAAATATCGCTAAATATTGACAACAAATTGTACCAATATTGATACGCTGGTTTTCGAATTATCACTTATGAAATATGAGCAAAATTTGTGCCTATCACTTCAACTTATTGTATGTACTGATGATCATACTAAAAACCGAATATCTCCAAACTCACGCATTGGATATTAACCCAATTACAGATATTATGCACCAAAATATCGCTAAATATCGAGAACAAATTGTAACAATATTGATACGCTGGTTTTCGAATTATCACTAATAAAATATGAACAAAATTTGTGCAAAATAATATTGTTACTCGTCTACATTTCTTAATGATATGACTTGTGCCTCGTCTCTCATTGAATTGAATAGCATCTGATGCCATAAACGTGTGTGTTTGCCATGCCACATGCCATTACGTTGATTTCTGCGGGTTCCGTTTTTGCCGCTGGACCCGAATATGGAGGCGCCAAGGAGACCTCAATTGCCGAAGGTTCTGTCCAGTCGTCGCAAATGAATTGTAAAAAAATATATGATACAGTGCATGTGCATGATCCGGTCTAAAGGCACGTATGTTTCCATCCAGACTGCCCTATAAGTGCACATGTCCGGCTCAAGAACGGCTCAATTAGTGTGTAAATAATTAGTGAATTGACAAGCGAGGTCCTAGAAACTAATACAGTAAGTCTACATGCAGTGGCATTCAATTTATAATTATTCTGCAGCTTCAGTACTATCAAATATTGTTTAAAATGTATGTATTCGGCAAATGAATATAAATTTAGTCATGTTTGTTCAATGACCGCCTATTTCTGTTGGTATGGCTAATAATAACGTCGCAGAGAAGCATTTGGTTTTATTGAATCCATATCGGATTTTTAAGCAGAGCCAAAAAAAATATTTATCAAAATATTAAAAACAGCGATAAAAGAATATTTTCGAACATTCATTGATTATTCGGATTGTTTCATGACTTCAGTTTTCAAAAATGTGAAATTAAAGAATTAAAGCACTTGATAACATTGTTTTTTAATTACTTACATGTTAGCGCAGTAATAGCAATAGTATATTAATGGTAATCATTTTATGACCAAAAAAAAAAAGAAAAATTTTGAATTGAACAATCAAGTTTGTTCAGTTTGTTCAATTGTTCAATTGAACAATCAAAATTTATTCGATTTGTTCAATTGAACATTCAAATTTGTTCAATTTGTTCAATTGAACATTTAAATTTGTTCAATGTTATGGTTAAATATTGACCAATTTTGGGCCATGAATCGATAAATAAAATCACCCATCAAATTTCAATGACTTATCGCGTATTTCTGCTTTTATGGGTAAATTATGCCCATCTCTATTACTTCGAAAATTACATCTCCTTTTCAGCACTTTCCCTCTTGATACAAGTTTACAATTTTAGAGTTGACTGTAATTGAGCTTTGAGACTGGGACACGGTTTAAAATAGGTTTTATTACTTTTTTCTAATTATTTTTAGTTGCTAGCCAGGAAAAACATTTATACGATTTAAAATTCTCACATGGACCTGATAACACTTTCGTTTGCGATTAGGAAGCTACGGGTTCTTGGACCAAACCATTTTATTGCTGCTATTTTTATAGTAACTGGGTTGTAAAATCCATTAAAATCCATTTTAGATGCACAATAAAACTATTAAATTGGCGTTGTTATTTGTCTATATAAATTTATTTTTATTCTATTTATATTATAAGGAAAATGTACAATATACAGGGTATTCTTTAATGACGTGCTAATATTTAAAGGTGTAATTCCTCAGGTTATTTTATGAAGAAAATTTTAAGGAAAATGAACAATATACAGGGTTTTCTTTAATGACGTGATAATATTTAAAGGTGTAATTCCTCAGGTCATTTTATGAAGAAAATTTCATATGAACATATATCCGCAACGGCATTTTTTTTTTGCTACAGGGTATTTAGATATTTGTTTAAATCGTCATTTGTTATAATATCTCTATTCACATTGAAAACAATAACGATTTAAAAAAAAATTTCAACACCCTGCAGCAAAAAATTTAAGCCGTTGCGGATATATGTTCATATGAACTTTCTTCATAAAATGACCTGAGGGATTGCACCCTTAAATATTAGCACGTCATTAAGGAACACCCTGTATATTGACCCTCTTCATGAAGATGGCTGAAATATATTGCCGAAACTAGCTAGTAAGGTCAAGAAGACACAATAAAAATAATAAAAACAAGATATAATCTTTATATATAAACTACCAGTGAGTACTCCAATTAAGAAAAACAATAAAAAATAAAAAACCTAAACGATTAGTAATTTTTTATCATAAAATTCGAGTATCATCTCAAAATCTTCATTGTTTTTAAAAAAGAAAACTTATTTGTCTCTAACTTGAATTATTAATATCGTCGATATCAAATAAAATTATAATTGATAATTTTGATAATAATATTTAGCTTATTGAAATTCAGGTATACCCCAAAATCGTCTATACTTTTAAAACGATAACTTAATGTACTCTCACTTCAATTGTTAATATCTTCCATTTCAGATACAAAAATTATTACTAATTTTGATTATAACTTTCAAATTACTGAAATTTTCGTTTATCCTAAATTCTTGATTGTTTAAAAACAGATTAATTTCTTTAAATTTAAGATTTTGTCCTTATTACCAGTTAATTATATTTAAGGTTGTTATAATTATATTTATATTTATTTTTTCTAACTTCAATTATTAATATCTTCAATTTCAAACGCAAAAGTAATTTTGATTATGACACTTCTGTAGATTGTTTGGAATTCCCGGTTTGAACCATCATGACTATTCCCTTCTAAAATATGTTTTAAAAAGTTTTTCATGTTCTTTAACTTCAATTATTAATGTATTTAATATCTTATGAATTATGTAAATTTGAATCATTTTCACAATTTTGTGCTAAGTTTTTCGGAAAAATCCTTAATTTTTCCTTTGAATTTTGAAGACCGCTGAAATATACATAGAATTACATATTTGTTACAAAACTGACTTCGTTGACAAACAACCCGAAAATTTCTTAGTAATTGAAACAATTTTACATTTCACTTCTTATGACTGCAAAATATTGTCATTAACTTTGGAGTAAATGATATAACATAAAAATTAATAAGTATGATTATGATTGGATAAAATTGATTCAGAAATTTGTCATTCCTGCAAAATTTCCGATTCAATTTTCAAGAGAGTCAAATTTATGATTCCTGATCATTTGATTCCTTGACAAAAAATTTAAGACCGTTGAATTATACATGGAATTACAAATTTTATGCAAAATTGACAAATATATCAATCTTTGACAAACAAACCGAAAATTTCTTGGAACAATTTTACATTTCACTTCGTATGATTTGTTTGGTTCCCACAAGGATGATTTTTTAATAAAACTGCAAAATATTGTCATACATTTTGGAGTAAATGATATAACATTGAAATTAATAAGGATGATTATAATTGGATAAAGTTGATTCAGAAATTTGTCATTCCTGCAAAATTTCGGAGTCAATTTTCATGAGAGTCAAATTTGTTCAATATCAGTGCACATTTATTATAATATACAGTAATATTAATTGAAGAAAAACAGTTTCTTTTTTATTATAATACACATACATACATAGGATATATGAGCCGTTCATTTTGAAAGTGACTTAAGTCCATTTATCTTTAATTTGAAATACTTAAGGTTTTGCGTTTTTACAAAGTTAAAAATATACGTAAGTTATATGGTTGACTTGCAATGTTAAATCGCATTTAAGGGATTTAATTTTATACATCCTATTAAAAAGTCGCTATTATTAAGTGTATAATATGACCTTGCTTACCTTGCAAGGACTTAGGTCACTTTCAAAATAAAAATTTGTTTTGTTACAAAAAGTGAAAGAGCTTAAGTCCGTTACATATAGCTTAAAAAATAGAAGAAAAAAAACATTTAAATTATATTTTCAGAAAATAGAAATAAATTTAGTAAGAAGTTATTCGTTAACATTCTCAGTATGCGGGAGTGATTTGAAGTAGTTATGGTGTTCCGGAGGTATATACCGCAATAAGTCCATCATGTGTCGATATTTTAGTGATGTGATGCTTCTTATACTTTTATATAACGATGGCAATACAATATTTCCAAATTTTTTAGGTCTACCCCGACGTGGCAATAAATCAAGAATTGTAAATTCTGCGTTCTCATCCATGGTTGTTTTGTGTAAAATTTTATATTGTTCATTTTTTAAATATCGCATCCAGCATATTTGAAGCCAGTTTATTTTTTCTCCGTTGGTATTTTTGGATCTTTTGTAAACTGCTTCTTCCAAGAGTCTTGTTGATATAAAATCCTCTTGTTTCATTTCATTTAGTATGAAAGTATTACCTTTTCTACATTATTTAATTATATTATAATAATCTTGTGGCACATACAATAACTGATTTCTTTTTAACGACATTTCTATAACGCCAAAATCTGTGTCATTAGGTAAAAATGAATGCCCTGATATTAAAAAATTGTGGTCTATGATTTCCACATCATTTCCCATCGATAGAATTTTTAACCACATTAAAGATATTTTGATGTTTCTGTTTTGTCCTCCACACATGTCACTATATGCAGTGATGTGTTTTTCACCTTTCAGGGTTTTTAGGTGTCTCAAGAGGCATGAAGCCATTTCTTGGGAACCTCTAGAAGCATTTGTTTCATCCCAAACGTACATGTATACATTATCGTTGTGGAAATTGTGTATGCCTAAATTTAAAATATACATGTTACAATTATAATAAGCTACTGAAGTAGTTAACTTTGGGAATGGTAACGCTTTCTGCAAATCGAATGAAAAGCCAAAATAATGAGATGGATTACTTGATACTCGCTCTTGATCTTGTTTTAACGCATTTCTAGCCGATTCTGCTAGCTTCAAATGAATATCATGTTCTTCCATAAGTTTTTTCTGTTCTTCATGGTATTCTGATGCTTTGACTTTAATGTTTAATAGATCACATCTTTGACATGTGTCTTTGCGTGGTTGGTGGGAATGTAGATTAAAATCCTTTTTGAATATTTTTCTATAAGTCCATTCATTATCTGCTTTTAAATTATTTTCTTCACAGTGAAGCTCATAAAAATTAAACTTTTTTTTTATAGTCAGTTCAGGATGAAGATATTTTCTGTCGGGATTATGGTCCCTAGTATAATGGGATACAAATTTCGAGAAACTGTTAATATGGTTTTGAACAATCATATTTGCTTCATCACATATTTTTCTCGACGATCCAGCCAAACGCCCACGTAAATCGTTGCCAAGGTTTTTAGATTTTAATACACGTTTCAATCGTCCTTCGCTTATTTGAAAAGTATCTGAAAAGATTATTTTACAAACAGCAACTTTGCCTGTTTTAGAATTTAACCACTACGTAAAACTCTCATTTCTACATTAATCTTTTCCGTTTCTCTAACGTCTTCTTTTTACAACACTGCGTCCGGTCGCTTCGTACAGCAATATATTTTGCTTATTAAAGTCTCCTAAGTTCCAAAACATTTCGAAAATACGTTTTCTTTCTGTTTCATTTAAATTTTTCAGGCAGTCTTTTCGGCATTGGCAATCTTCATTTTGAAAAACTTTGGCAGGAATATTTTTTCCCGATTGTGTATCGTATCTTTTCCCTGAATTCCGTTTAATTTTACGAATTTTCTGAATATAAGTACCACTTCTGTGTTCTCTGAATCCTTCTTTGAAGGTGCTGTTTTGTAAATTCTCATTCTCAATTACTTCCTCTTCCTCTGTTGAAGAATAAACTTCTAAAATTCTCCTTCTTTTTTTAAATCTGTTGTATGAGTTTAATTCCTCTTCACTTTCAGAATCAAGAAATCTTGTTATTTATCCTGTCCCATGGGTTTAATAATTTCTTTAAATTAAATATTATTGTTTTAAATTTCAATTTAATATCAAAACGTAATTTAAAATACCTTCATCACTGCTTTCAACATTTTGGACCGCACTTTTTGACATCGTCAATAAAAAGTGGACTTAGGTCACTTTAAAAATTAGGATTTTCAGTATTTATATTATTTTGAAAATGTACGTGATATAAAATTTTCAAATGTACTAAGTATATTTCAATACCGATTTATTTTTTTGACAGTTCAGCCTAAATTATAAATGTCACAAGTGCCAACTTGATAAACAATGAAAATGGACTTAAGCCACTTTCAAAATAAACGGCTCATATAATCCTGAAGTAACAGCTTCCTGTTATGTATCCCTATACAGTGATACATTGTACTTCATTTTGATTTACAATTTTCATAACATTTTTCTTGCATTTTCATAAAACACTCTCATATCAAGTTTTGAACGAGTTAATTACAGTAACATTTTTGATTTAATAACTTGATAACTATACAGTTTAGTGTTGAAGTGCAGTACTGTTGTACTGTACTGTACTGTACTGTACAGTACTTATGTACTGTATGTTCTGTATGCACTGTATGTACTGTACTGTATGTACTGTACTGTATGTACTGTACTGTATGTACTGTACTGTATGTACTGTACTGTATGTACTGTACTGTATGTACTGTACTGTACTGTATGTACTGTACTGTATGTACTGTACTGTATGTACTGTACTGTATGTACTGTACTGTATGTACTGTACTGTATGTACTGTACTGTATGTACTGTACTGTATGTACTGTACTGTATGTACTGTACTGTATGTACTGTACTGTATGTACTGTATGTACTGTACTGTATGTACTGTACTGTATGTACTGTACTGTATGTACTGTATGTACTGTACGGTATGAACTGTATGTACTGTATGTACTGTATGTTCTGTATGTACTGTATGTACTGTACTGTACTCTATTGATACTGAAGATGGCTGCATTGCGGCCGAAATGTGCATTTAGTAAATAAATGTTTTTTTTGTGAAAAAGTTGTTCCGTATTTTATACCAATATTGATTAAACGACATCCAAAATAGTAATTAACTAAAGCAGTAGAAATAATTCGTCGTTAATTAAGCAAACGGCTTGTGTACATAGGCAGACTTGTACACAAAGTGTACACGAAGTGGCATATGGGTTGCCACCTCTGTGAGTCTAAATTGTTAATTCCTGGCGTTAAAAATACATTTAATACTTTAATTGTATGATTCATATTAATTACATTGATTACATATTAATCCAATAATCAATGTAAATTGCCAATTTCACTGTGCTGCATTATTTTCAGAGAATATGTAGTTTCAATGTTGTGTGATTCTCAAGTACTTTTATTAGTACTTTATTTTATTTTATTTTATTTGATGTATGTACAGTCATGCTCACATAAATGTAGTACAAATAATTTGACATTGCCATATAAAATTGCTATTGTAACCAAATTTCTTGTACTACACCTTTTCAAGTTCAAATTGAGACCAATAAAGTACAAATTGAGACCAATCAATTTCAAATTGAGGCCAATCAAGCTCAAATTGATACCAATCAATTTCAAATTAAGACCAATCAATTTCAAATTGAGACTAAACAAAATCAAGTTGACACTAAACAATATCAAGTTGTCATAATAAATGATATTTGTTTACTCTCAATTTGATATTGTTTAGTGTCCACTTGATTTTGTTTAGTCTCAATTTGAAATTGATTGGTATCAATTTGAACTTGATTGGCCTCAATTTGAAATTGATTGGTCTCAATTTGAAATTGATTGGTCTCAATTTGAAATTGATTGGTCTCAATTTGAAATTGATTGGTCTCAATTTGAAATTGATTGGTCTCAATTTGAACTTGATTGGTCTCAATTTGAACTTGAAAAGGTATAGATTTAAGTGTGCATGACTGTATGTACTAATTAAGTGACCTGACTTATGTAAAACATTTCTAAACATCAATTAAGCATTATTATTATTATTATAAGTGCTATGGATTGTTTTGAGAATTAATGGATTAATTGATTATTTTGCATTACTGTTGGTTTATGTATTAAAAAAACTCATATATACGAGCCCTAACAACTTAAAGTTCGGGCGATGCCCATTTTAACTATAACTTACAGATTATTTCGCTAAAAGTTGCTACTTACTTATTATATTTATGATCTCATAAAAATGCATTATTAAACACCACTTATGCCAAAAAATAAATACTATTTGTCTACATTTACCTCTTTAAGAAGGGAAAAATGAAAACCTGAACCATTTTGGCAACTTAATGTTCGGACATCTTCTTATTTAAAAATTTTTGGGATTAGTACTGTTAAAATGATAGTTATTAATCTGATAAGCGTTGATTTACTGCTTTCTCTTAAGTGTGTTCATGAAAATGAGTCGTGGTAAAGTCACCTCAAACGAAACTCGTCTAATTGTTGTGAAACAGTACGATGAAGGAAAAAGCTTGAAGACCATCGGGGATAATTTGAATTTAGTGAAGTCAACAGTAGGAGATTTTATCCAGGGAGATTTTGTCCAGATGGGAATTTCATATTCCAGCAAGATGGTGCATTAAGCCATACAGCTAGGACGACAAAAAAAAAATGGTTTTCAGATCACGGAATGAAAGTTCTATTTTAGCCCTCTAACAGTCCGGACCTTAATATTATTGAGACCTTGTGGCAACATGAAAAGTCACTTGATGAACAATTCTCAACAAAACGTACATTCTTTGGAGACAAAACTGACATAAACATGAAGATCTTTGACGCTAGCCCTCTAACAGTCCGGACTTAAATATTATTGAGACCTTGTGCCAACATGAAAAGTCACTTGACGAACAATTCTCAACAAAACGTACATGCTTTGGAGACAAAACTGACATAAATATGGATGTCTTTGACGCCAAATTACTGCAAGTCTTTGCTGGAAACCATGCCAGCTTGAATGCGAGCGATCATAAAGGCGAAATGTGATGTGACACCGTATTAATAATTTAAACGTTCGTCGGCCGAACATTAAGTTGTTCATAGAATTTGTTCCTTGTTAAAAATATTTCTATCTTTTCATTTATTGTTGAGATAAAACAAATATTTTTTCAACAAAAGCGTCCCTTAATAAAGTAGCATTCCTAATTCTTAAATAAAAAACATATAAACAATTTACAGAACAACAATCAGTAAATATGTATACAAATTGGTGCGGTCCGAACATTAACTTGTTAGGCTCGTAGTCGGTTTACTTGAAAGCATATGTCAAGTAAACCGACTACCAGCCTAACGAGCCTTATTATTATTATTATTATTATAAGTGCTATAGATTGTATTGAGAATTAATGCATCAATTGCTTCTTTTGCATTACTGTTGGTTTATGTATTAATAAAACTCATGTATAGTCCGTTTACTTGACATATGCACCGTCAATATCAAATCTTCAGAAAATTTTTTGAGCATGCCTGTAAAATATCACTAAAATAAGCCATCGCTGACTTGTTTTAAATAACCTAAAAGAAGCTCTTGATTCAGATTGTACAGCCATTGAGTTACAAAATGGTCAACAAAAAAAGTTGGGTTATGGTATACGCATGGCATGAATGTTGTTTGAAAATTATGGAGGCATAAGTCTTTTAAATCATTTTAATAAGTAGCTACTGACCTTTTCTCTCTGCCGTTTAAGAGGGCGCTCGTTTTTCTTGCAATTATCCACGTTTTCCTTTATTAAAATATTAACACTTAAAATGTTTAACACTATCTGTCAGAAGATGATTTACACGTGATACCAATAGATAAAACTTGAACTATTTAGTGATAATAACAATGGTACCAACACACTGTCAGTTTTACTATGCAGATATCAAGTAAACGGAGTATATATGTGTATACTTAGTTGCCTATTTAATAAAGTACCTAACATTTTCACATCTCGCTAAATAACGCAACAATAAATTCAATATATTTATTATCTTCGGCAAGATTTGTCTGTGCAAAATTTTACTATCCTGTACCAACACACTGTCAGTTTGACAGTGCAGATGTCAATTAAACGGAGTATATATGTGTATACTTGGTTGCCTACTTAATTAAGTACTTAACATTTTCATGTCTCGCTAAATAACGCAACATAAAATTCAATATATTTATTATATTTGGCAAGATGTATGTATGTACTAATTAACTGAGGTGACTTATGTAAAACATTCCTGTTCTAAACATCAATAAAGCATTGTTATTATTATTATTATTATTATTATTATTATTATTATCATAAGTGCTATGGATTGTATTGAGAATTAATGGATCAATTGCTTCTTTTGCATTACTGTTGGTTTCTGTATTAAAAAAACTCATGTATAGTCGGTTTACTTGACATATGCACTGTCAATATCAAATCTTCAGAAAACTTTTTGAGCATGCCTGTAAAATATCACTATGTGATATTTTACAGGCATATTTTACTTTTTTTTATGTATCACTATGTGATATTTTACCAGATAATTTAACCAGTAATGGCTTATTTCAAATAAACTAAAATAAGCTGTTGCTTCAGATCATACTGCCATTTAGTTACTAAAAAAGCAACAAAAAAAGTAGGGTTATCGTATATGCATGGCATGAATGTTGTTTGAATATGATCGAGGCATAAGTCTTTTAAATCTTTTTAATAAGTATCTACTGACCTTTTCTCTCTGCCGTTTAAGAGGACGCTCGTTTTTCTTGCAATTATCCATGTTTTCCTTTATTAAAATATTAACACTTGAAATGTTAAACACTATCTGTCAGAAGATGATTTGCACGAGATACCAATAGGTAAAACTTGAAACTATTTAGTGATAATAACAGTGATACCAACACACTGTCAGTTTTACAGTGCAGATGTCAAGTAAATGGAGTATATATGTGTATACTTAGTTGCCTACGTAATTAAGTACCTAACATTTTCACATCTCGCTAAATAACGCAACAAAAAATTCAATATATTTATTATCTTCAGCAAGATTTGTCTGTGCAAAAAATTTACACCGTTTTCAACTTTAAATATGAAAGAAATTAGAAATTACTAATATACAGGGTGTCTCCTAAAAAACGCCGCTGGCCATATCTCCTTTAATTATTGGCCGATTTCAATAAAACAAAAACAAAATTAAATAGCTCCACATATTCTACAAAGGGGGCCTAATTTTCTTTTTTTGCAAAATCAACTTTCATTTCAGTGATACTGCATACACTTGATAAACTTACAAAAATACAACTTTATGTTAACAATCATTATTTTTCTGCAACGAATATTCCATCAAACCAAACGTGTTATACATCTTTGAATTCAGAAAAATAATCTCTACCAGAATAAAAATTTAAAAAATATATGTAACCATTTGAAAATAAAAAGTTGACTCTCGCAGAAATGAAAGTTGATTTTGCAAAAAAAAAAATAGTCCCCCTTGGTAGAACATGTGAAGCCATCTAATCTTGTTTTTGTTTTATTGAAATCGGCCGAAGAATAAAGGAGTTATGGCTTGCGGCGATTTTAGGAGACACCCTGTATATAAAATATTATACTATATATAAAATACTAATTAAAAAACGATAATGAAATTTATATAATGCCAGTAATTAATAATTATATGGTTAAAATTATTAGTTAAGTTAATACATGCTCATAACATTCCAAATATTTTATTCCTGATCATTTAATTCCTTGACAAACAAACCGAAAATTTCTTAGTAATTAAAACAATTTCTGGTTTCACCAATAATTTTGTCATTCGGAAAACTCAAATTTTTGATAAAATTAGAGATTTTACATGAAAATTTAGTCAACATTGGAAAATTTTATAGAACGAAACGAAAACATAGATGCAGCATTGCACATTGTACAAATTACAACAATTTTCAAATCAAATATAGAATTAGAAAAATTGTGTAACGAAAGAACATGTTGAAATGTTAAAATAAATTCTAAAATTAAAAAAAACGAATTATGATAAAATTTATGCAAATTTACAAAATAAAATTGGAGATATTTTCATGAAATGACAAATCTTACTTAACACGTAAACATATTGGACTATATATTCTGAATGATCTGTTATCTACCATTATTATTATTATTATCTATTAAATAAATATAAATTGAAAAAATAGGTAATAAGTTTATTAAAAACTAAAAATCTTCAACTTGTTTTTATAATATTGACGAATTTAATCTAAAACTCAAACAGATTGCAGAAATGATGTCAAATTTTGGATAAAATCAGAGTATTTAAATGAAAATTTAGTTTACATTGGATTTTTTTATAGGAACTACGTAACAAAAACCTAGATGCAGTCCGAGAATTTTGGAATAATTAGAGATTTTAGTGAAAATTTAGTTAACATTGGAAAATTTTATAGGACGAAACATAAACATAGATGCAGTCAGAGAACATTTGACAAATTACATCAATTTTCAAATCAAATATAAAATTAGAAAAATTGTGTAACAAAAAAACATGTTGAAATGTTAAGTAAATTCTAAAAAAAGAACGAATTATGATAAAATTTATGCAAAATTACAAAATAAAATTAGATTTTTTCATGAAATGACAAATCTCTCTGAACACGTAAACATATTGGACTATATATCCTGGATGATCTGTTATCTACCATTATTATTAATATTATCTATTATATAAATATAAAATGAATAAATAAGTCTGGCATTTATTAAAAAATAAAAAACTTCAACTTGTTTTTATAATATTGACGAATTTAATCTAAACTCAAAATGTTTGTAGAACTGATGTCAAATATTGGATAAAATTAGAGATTTTAGTGAAAATTTAGTCAACATTGGATTTTTTTTAAATCAAATAAGTAAATAGAAAAATTGTGTAACGAAGAAAACGTGTTGAAATGTTAAAATGAATTATAAAAGAAAATTACATGAATTATGGATAAAATTTAAAAATGTATTCAAAATTTCAAAATAAAATTGAAGATATTTTCTTGAAATGATAATCTTACTAAACACATAAACAAATTGGACTATTAGAATAAATGTTACCTAAATAGCGGAATATTCTGGATGATCTGTTATCTATCCATTATTATTATTATTATTATCTATTATATAAATATAAATTGAAAAGATAAGTATGTCATTAGTTTTTTTTTATCTAAAAAACTGCAACTTTTTTTTACAATATAGACGAATTTTTGTCTAAAACTCATACGTCCATATGCATATAGTATTAATATTCTTAAATTTGCATAAAGCACCGCAAGTTTAATAAAATTTATATTTTTTTCATAATTTAATTCCACAAAAAAAAAATATTTGACTTAAAATTGATTGTATTTTATTTATATTCTGCATTTGATCTGAAAATTGTAATTTGATTAAAATTCTCTACTAACCATAGATAATGCTAATCAAAATGTGATTTATCTTGCAGAAATAACATTCAGTAGTGTACTTTCTAACTGTTTTTAGTACCTACTAACGTATAGACGCTACCAAGTTCACTATGCATATGACATTGGAAATGTTTTATTGGAATTTTGAAACAAAAACATAGATGCAGCCTGAGAATGTTGGATATAATTTAGAGATGTTACACGAAAATGTTGATAATATAGGAATATATAAAGTAATTTCGGAAAAAGAGGTTTCAGTCAGAGATTTGCAGATCAAATGCAGAATTTAAAAAAAATTCAATCAATTTTAGTTAACTGAAAATTTTAGTGAAATAAAATTATGAAAAAAATATTAATTTTATGAACCTTGTGGTGCTTTATACACATTTAAGAATACTGCAGCAACCATTATAAATATTAGTAGTATCCTTAAAATGTAAGTTTAAGAAAAGATGAACCCATAAATTTAAAAGGAAAATATTACAAATTTTGGCCAAAGTACGAAAATTTTGTTTTGTTAAATTAAAGTGGGGTTTTATTTTACTGATATGGCAAACCTTGGATACCTCAAAAAAAGTTTAATGCCAATGCGCATATTATTTTGCCAGGGAAATTCATCTGTGGCGGAAATATAATTTTCAGGAAAAGCGAATTAATTTGTAACTGCTAGGCTGCACCGAAAATTGCGATTTTTGTTGTTGGTAAAGCATTATAGTGTAGTACTGGTAAAATTGCAGCATGCAAATTTTGAAACTTCTTGAATACTTTCATGAAAACTTCGAAAACTTCATGATCCGTTTGGGTTTCGAGTTGAACTCCTAAAATGGGCCATTAGGATATATGCATATTATGCATATTATTCTGATGTAAACATTTTGGGATAGTGTTGACAACTGTAATTCGAAAATTTGGAGTGCTACCAACATAATTAGCGTACGGTTTTTTCCAGACATCCTGTATAAACTTTTCACAATTTTGCTGTAGGCTACGAGATTGTAGTTATAATAACTAATCTGGACGATTAAAACACAGACTTTAAAATGTAATAACTTTCGTACAAGAAAGTCACAATCAAATTTTGCTTCTCATTTTCTATCAACAGTTAATTATTTTTATTGGGAAATCTGTAGAAATCTCCAAAATTATTGAGAAATCTTTGAAATTATTGAAAAATAACAAACAATTTGCACTTTTTAATTTCGAAATCACTGAAAAATCTCCAGAAACTATGATAATTATTAGAAATCTATAGAAATCTCCTAAAATATTGAGAATTAATTGAAATTATTGAAAAATCTCGCAAAACTTGATAATTATTAAAAAATCTATAAAAACCTCAAAAATTATTGGGAAATCTTGGGAATTATTCAAACATCTCTGCACTTATTGATATTTAATAGGAAATCTGCAGAAATCTTGAAAAGTATTGAGAAATGTTGGAAATTGTTGGATAATCTCTCGGAATCTTGATAAAATTTAGAAATGTTTAAATTTTTTAAGAATTATCGAAACATTTGTAGGATGAAAAACATGTATGTAATAATAATTGTGTCAATCGTGTGAAACAATTCGTATTTTTTTATTTTAATGATCTCGAAGTTAATACTATACCTTTTCAACTTCAACTTGGCACTGATCACATTCGAATTGGCATTAATCATAATCAATTTATCATTAATCACAACCAAGTTGGCATTAAACAAATTCATGTTGTCAGTGTTTAATGCCAACATGGTTTTGATTAATGCCAAACTGAAAATTATTAATGCCAACTTGACTGTGATTAATGCCAGCTTGACTGTGATTGATGCCAACTTGACTGTGATTGATGCCAACTTAATTGTGATTAATGCCAACTTGACTATGATTGATGCCAACTTAACTGTGATGAATGCCAACTTGACTGTGATTAGTGCCAAGTTGAAGTTGTAAAGGTATAGTATAATATCTTATATCAATGAACTGATAATACAAGACAATGATTTACGAAATCATACTCTACTGAGATGATAAAAGATACTATTTATAAATTAAAATTAAAAATTCATTGAGATTTTGTACAGAGCATAATGTAATAACAATATGCAATCAAACTTGTATCTCTAATGGTTGAAAGATATTGTTATTGTTTAATGCCAACATGGTTTTGATTATTACCAAATTGATAATGATTAATGCCAACTTGACTGTGATTAATGCCAACTTGACTGTGATTAATGCCAACTTGACTGTGATTGATGCCAACTTGACTGTGATTAATGCCAACTTGACTGTGATTAGTGTCAAGTTGAAGTTGAAAAGGTATAGTATTATATCTTATATCAATGAACTAACAACACAAGACAATGATTAACGAAATCATACTCTACTGAGATGATATAAGATACTATTTATATGGTATTCATTGAGATTTTGTACGGGGCATAATGTAATAACAATATGCAATCAAACTTGTATCTCTAATGGTTCAAAGATATTGTTATTGTTTAATGCCAACATGGTTTTGATTATTACCAAATTGATAATGATTAATGCCAACTTGATTGTGATTAATGCCAACTTGACTGTGATTAATGCCAACTTGACTGTGATTAATGCCAACTTGACTGTGATTAATGCCAACTTGACTGTGAATAATGCCACCTTGAGTGTGATTAATGCCAACTTGACTGTGATTGATGCCAACTTGACTGTGCTTAGTGCCAAGTTGAAGTTGAAAAGGTATAGTATTATATCTTATATCAATGAACTAACAACACAAGACAATGATTAACGAAATCATACTCTACTGAGATGATATAAGATACTATTTATATGGTATTCATTGAGATTTTGTACTGGGCATAATGTAATAACAATATGCAATCAAACTTATATCTCTAATGGTTTAAAGATATTGTTATTATGTAATGCCAACATGGTTTTGATTATTTCCAAATTGATAATGATTAATGCCAACTTGACTGTGATTAATGCCAACTTGGCTGTGATTGATGCCAACTTGACTGTGATTGATGCCAACTTGACTGTGATTGATGCCAACTTGACTGTGACTAATGCCAACTTGATTGTGATTAGTGCCAAGTTGAAGTTGAAAAGGTATAGTATTATATCTTATATCAATGAACTAACAACACAAGACAATGATTAACGAAATCATACTCTACTGAGATGATAAAAGATACTATTTATATGGTATTCATTGAGATTTTGTACAGGGCATAATGTAATAACAATATGCAATCAAACTTGTATTTCTAATGGTTCAAAGATATTCGTTTTGTTAATTGTATGACTACGTACGATTCTATAAAGATAAATAAAACAAATATTTTGCAAACATTTATTTAACAATTAAAACAACATAACTTTAAAAACAAAAATAACAGCCATCACCTCTCTAGTGATGCTTCGACGTATGTTCGTGTTTATGCCCGTGGTGGTGGTCGTGCTTGTGCCCATGCTTATGCCCATGCTTGTGCCCATGATGGTGGTCGTGCTTATGGTCGTGATGTTGGTCGTGCTTGTGGCCATGCTCGTGACCATGCTTGTGCCCGTGGTGTTCGTCGTGCTTATGCCCATGGCTGTGGTCGTGCTTATGGTCGTGCCCATGCTTGTGGCCGTGGTGGTGGTCGTGCTTGTGGTCCTGAGTATGCTTGTGCGCGTGGCCGTGCTTGTGCTCCTCGTGGTGCTGATGCTTGTGCTCCTGCTTGTGCTCGTGGCCGTGCTTGTGTGCCTCCTTGTGGTCGTGCTTGTGCTGCTGCTTGTGCTCGTGCCCGTGCTTGTGGTCCTCGTGGTGGTCGTGGTGGTGCTCCTGCTTGTGCCCGTGCTGGTGCTTGTGGTCCTCGTCGTGGACGTGCTTGTGGTCCTGCTTGTGCTGGTGCACGTGGTCCTGCTTGTGCTCGTGCTTGTGCATGTGCTTGTGCTGGTGGTAGTGGACCTCGCCGTGCTTCTTCGAGGAGTGGCCATGCTTGAAGTCGGAGGTGTCGAAGTGGGGCACCTTCTTGTGGAAGCTCTTCGTCTCTATGGTCTCGATCTGATGGGGGCCTTCCAGGTTAACGCTTCCTGAGGTTTTGTAGTGCGTGTAGCCTTCGTCGCCCTTCATGAAGGTCTCCTCGTCCTCATACTCTTCGCCATCATCGTTGTTTCTGTAGCTACCACCATAATCATTGCCATGGTATGTGGTGTGTGTTGGTTCACCACTTTCGTACTTCGAAAGAAGATGGTCTAAAGAGCTGGTACCAGTAGCTATGCCATCTGATGGGTTGAACGGTATTAGCTTGGGCGCTGAGAAGTCGTAGATTAGTGGAGATTCGTACTGTGTGGCAACTCTAGCGCTATGTGCTGCATTATCTATAACTGGTGCATCAGTCTCTGAGTACTCCTGAATCACCGGCCTGTAGGTTATGTATTTTGGTACTGATGCTTTTCCCTGCTGATCTTCAGTATCCTTTACGTAAGCTATTTTAAATGCGCTGGATGATAGAACGCATACTGCCAACAAACTCGCCGTTGCCTAAAAATAGATAAATATATACAAATAATAATAATATTTTGATTAATTGCACATTATAATGATTCAACAATATTTGAGGCGAATGAAGATTGCAATCTACATCTTTCAGTATAAGATGAACAATAGTTGAACTTCGTAACAGGCTTTTATTTAAACGTTATAATATCATTATTGTTACCACAATTTACATTTAAAAAAATGGAGTGGAAAATTGATTTACTATCAGACATTAGCATAAATGGTAATTGAGTCCAATGCAAGATTACTTGTAATGCTTAATGAATTAAAATGGTGCATCTAAAAAAAATGGAATATTCACTTTTTTTTTTGTTTTTTTCTATAACCTAAGTAAAATATTGTTTATTAAAAGGCCAATATTTAATCGACCAATTTCTATGTTTGCACTTCAACTTGCAGATATGCTGCATATGAAACAATGAACAACTAAATATGTTAAAAATGGCTATCTTTGCCAAATATGTGATACTAACATTATTTATGAAACAATTGACAACTAAATATGTTAAAAATGGTTAACTTTGCCAAATATGTGATACTAACATTATTTATAATTTTACGAAGTAAATACTATTAAATATAATATCTGCTATATTTTTCTTACCAAAACTCCCATGTTGGAATGTATGCCTGGACTGGCTGCTCGTTCCAACTAAGCTGAGAATGATGCCATGCATTGTACGTCGAACAATATATATAGGAGGAAAAAAGTGCACTTTCGCTGCAATTTTCTGGCCGAGCGATGAGCATTTGCATTTACTTGATGATTTAAAAGTCAATTAAGAGAGACTCGGGATGCATTCTGGGGGTTGGTAGTCTTGCACGGTCGTTGCACGCGAATGTTTGCACTAATAAGATCGATCTGTATTAGCCCAATTAGTCTCACTTGGGGAACTTCCGTCTGGTCAAGCAAGGAAGATGATAGAGAATAAATCGTTCTGATTGAATTGAATCAAATCAAATGTTTTATGCTAAATGTTGATATTATGGTGCGATTATTTTTTCATTATGTGATAATTGGTTTGTTTGCGAAGGAAATTATTCATCTGTAATTTATTTGTTGCACTTTTATTGATAAGCTGAAGAAATAAGGTCGATGGCCAACTGCAGTAGTTACAGGAAATAATTTATGGCTCCATAAAAACAAAATTAAATGAAGATTAATCAATAAATATTTAATTATATCTTTTTATTATGGATCTTGGATCTTGGATCTTCTCAAGATCTTCTTCTTTCACTTGGATCTTCTGAAGATCTTGGATATTGGATCTTCTCAAGATCTTCTTCTTTCACTTAGATCTTCTTAAGATCTTGGATGTGGAAGATTCAAATCTTCCATTAGATTTTTCATCTTATTGAAATTGTCCCACTCATTTAGAATTGTAAAAACGGAACTTATTTATTGTAAAAACATTGTTGAAAATTGATATACTTTTAAAACTATTCTAGTTCTATAAATATTCTATAGTGTGAGATGGTTTTCAAATTTCTGCTATCATTTATTGTAGAGATTTAAGACTAACTTGTCTGTTTTTAAATGGCACGAGAGGCCAAGTTTAACGTTTTTGAAGAGAGTATTTTTTTTCTTTTCACCTGAATCTGATATGTATTTTGCTTTATTTTGATATTATTATCAATTTTATTATTATGCTTTCATTAAGTTTTTAAGGTTAATTGCAATGGTTGCAGTTTCTAAACTTTCTAATCTATTGATATTTTGATTGCAAATATGGACATTTTAACTCTTTCGGTATTTTGATTGCTCATTCTAGAAATTTCCATAAACCTTTGAGGCAATGTCTGAAATTTTTAAGAACATTGAAACATTGAACAAATGATTACATTTTTCAATTGCCAGGTGGATTATTGAAATGTTCCCACTTATTTAAAATTGTGAAAACTGAACTTATTTATTGTAAAAACATTGTTGAAATTTGATAGACTCTTAAAAATATTTATATTCTATTCTGTGAGATGTTTTTCAAATTTCTGCTATCATTTGTTTTGGAGATTCAAGCCTAACTTTTTTTTAAATGGCACGACGGGCCAAGTTTAATATTTTTGTAGTTAATTGGTGAATTTAAATTTTACAGGAACAGTTGAAATATTTGGTGAAAATAATTGAAATTGGAATATAATTATTGATCTCTTGAAAGTTTAGTTAAAATTTGACAGTAATAATTTATAATTAGCCAGAAATAATTGATAATTGATTACTGTCATCATTGAAGTTTTCGTAGAAATAATGCAGTAATCTTTTCAATTATAGCAGAATAAATGTAAATTTTGCAGCACTCATTGAAAATTTGACAGCATATTTGAATTTGACAGTTTGATAGTGTTGAAATTTGAAACTAATAATTGTAAATTTAACAGTATAATTGAAATTTTACAGTAATAATTGATAATTTGCCAGTAATCATTGAATTTTTTGTAGAAATAATGCAAATGTCAAGTGTAATATTTGCAAATATGGCAGAAAAAAATGTAATTTTTGCTGTATCATTGTCAATTGGACAACATAATTCAGATTTAACAGTAACACTCGAAATTTTGGTGGAATATTTGAAACTTTACATATAATAATTGATAATTTCAATAAATACAGACACAGTTTCAAAAATTGCTCTCAATTTTTTAATGATTCCTGTAAAAGTTTGACTGTATTGAAATTTAAAACTAATAATTGATAATTTGCCAGTAATCATTGAATTTTTTATAGAAATAATGCAATTTTCAAGAGTAATACTTGCAAATATGACAGAAAAAAATGTAAATTTTGCTGTATTCATTGAAAATTTGACAACATAATTGAAATTTAACATCAATAGTCGATATTTTGGTGGAATATTTGAAATTTTACAAATAATCATTTATAATTTCAGTACCGCGACAGTTTCAAAAATTGCTGTCAAATTTCTAATGATTCCTGTAAGAGTTTTGTTATTTCTATCAACATTTCGGTAAATATGTCAAAATTGAAATAATTTCTGACAAAATGTCGATTAAAACTGTTGAATTCACATTTCTGTCTAAATTTCTATATTTACACTAAAAAATTCAAAAATATCTAATGTTCAATTATTGCCCTGAAAATTAATTAATAATTGATTACTGTCATCATTGAAGTTTTAGTAGAAATAATCCAAACGTCAATAGTATTTTTTAAATTATAGCAGAATCAATGTAAATCTTGCAGTAATCATTGAAAATTTGACAGCATATTTGAATTTGGCAGTAACACTTGATAGTATTGAAACTTGAAACTAATAATTGATAATTTGACAGTATAATTGAAATATTTCAGTAATAATTGATAATTTGACAGTAATCATTGAAATTTTTGTAGAAATAGTGCAAATGTCAAGAGTAATATTTGCAAATATGGCAGAAAAATATGTAAATTTTGCAGAATTCATTGAAAATTTGACGGCATATTTGAATTTGGCAGTAACACTTGCATTGAAATAGTATTGAAATTTGAAACTAATAATAGATAATTTCACAGTATAATTAAAATTTCACAGTAATAATTGATAATTTGACAGTAATCATTGAAATTTTTAAAGAAATAGTGCAAATGTCAAGAGTAATATTTGCAAATATGGCAGAAAAATATGTAAATTTTGCAGAATTCATTGAAAATTTGACGGCATATTTGAATTTGGCAGTAACACTTGATAGTTTTGAAATTTGAAACTAATAATTGATAATTTGACAGTATAATTGAAATATTTCAGTAATAATTGATAATTTGACAGTAATCATTGAAATTTTTGTAGAAATAGTGCAAATGTCAAGAGTAATATTTGCAAATATGGCAGAAAAATATGTAAATTTTGCAGAATTCATTGAAAATTTGACGGCATATTTGAATTTGGCAGTAACACTTGCATTGAAATAGTATTGAAATTTGAAACTAATAATAGATAATTTCACAGTATAATTAAAATTTCACAGTAATAATTGATAATTTGACAGTAATCATTGAAATTTTTAAAGAAATAGTGCAAATGTCAAGAGTAATATTTGCAAATATGGCAGAAAAATATGTAAATTTTGCAGAATTCATTGAAAATTTGACGGCATATTTGAATTTGGCAGTAACACTTGATAGTTTTGAAATTTGAAACTAATAATTGATAATTTGACAGTATAATTGAAATATTTCAGTAATAATTGATAATTTGACAGTAATCATTGAAATTTTTGTAGAAATAGTGCAAATGTCAAGAGTAATATTTGCAAATATGGCAGAAAAATATGTAAATTTTGCAGAATTCATTGAAAATTTGACGGCATATTTGAATTTGGCAGTAACACTTGCATTGAAATAGTATTGAAATTTGAAACTAATAATAGATAATTTCACAGTATAATTAAAATTTCACAGTAATAATTGATAATTTGACAGTAATCATTGAAATTTTTAAAGAAATAGTGCAAATGTCAAGAGTAATATTTGCAAATATGGCAGAAAAATATGTAAATTTTGCAGAATTCATTGAAAATTTGACGGCATATTTGAATTTGGCAGTAACACTTGATAGTATTGAAACTTGAAACTAATAATTGATAATTTGACAGTATAATTGAAATATTTCAGTAATAATTGATAATTTGACAGTAATCATTGAAATTTTTGTAGAAATAGTGCAAATGTCAAGAGTAATATTTGCAAATATGGCAGAAAAATATGTAAATCTTGCAGTAATCATTGAAAATTTGACAGCATATTTGAATTTGACAGTAACACTTGCATTGAAATAGTATTGAAATTTGAAACTAATAATAGATAATTTCACAGTATAATTAAAATTTCACAGTAATAATTGATAATTTGACAGTAATCATTGAAATTTTTAAAGAAATAGTGCAAATGTCAAGAGTAATATTTGCAAATATGGCAGAAAAATATGTAAATTTTGCAGAATTCATTGAAAATTTGACGGCATATTTGAATTTGGCAGTAACACTTGATAGTTTTGAAATTTGAAACTAATAATTGATAATTTGACAGTATAATTGAAATTTTACAGAGTAATTGATAATTTGATAATAATTATTGAAATTTTTATAAAAATAATGCAAATGTCAAGAGTAATACTTGCAAATATGGCAGAAAAAATGTAAATTTTGCTGTATTCATTGAAAATTTTACAACATAATTGAAATTTAACGTCAACAGTCGAAATTTTTTTGGAATATTTGAAATTTTACAAATAACAATTGATAATTTAAATAAATACAGAGACAGCTTGAAAAATTGCTGTAAAATTTTTAATGATTCCTGTAAAAGTTTTCTTATTTCTATCAACATTTCGGTAATTATGTCAAAGTTTAAATAGTTTCTGCCAAAATGTCGAATAAAACTGTTGAATTTACATTTCTATCTAAATTTCTATGATAACACTAAAAATTTCAAAAATATCTAATATTCAATTAATGCCCTGAAAACTTGCCGACGATTAAAGTAAATTGGTGATAGTTTATACGAATTACAACTTAATTTTAAATTGAAATTTGACAGTAACAGTTGAAATTTTTAGTGGAAATAATTGAAATTGGAATATAATAATGATAATTGATCATTTGAAAGTTTAGTTGAAATTTTACAGTAATAATTTATAATTTGCCAGTAATAATTGATAATTGATTACTGTCATCAATGAAGTTTTGGTAGAAATAATGCAAATGTCAATAGTAATTTTTTTCAATTATAGCAGAATAAATGTAAATTTTGCAGCAATCATTGAAAATTTGACAGCATATTTGAATTTGGCAGTAACACTTGATAGTATTGAAATTTTAAACTAATAATTGATAATTTGACAGTATATTTGAAATTTTTGTAGTAATAATGCAAATGTCAATAGTAATCTTTTCAAGTATAGCAAATAAATGTAAATCTTGCAGTAATCATTGAAATTTGTCAGCATAATTGAATTCGGCAGTAACACTTGATAGTATTGAAATTTGAAACTAATAATTGATAATTTGACAGTATAATTGAAATTTCACAGTAATAATTGATAATTTGCCAATAAACATTGAAATTTTTGTAGAAATAATGCAAATTTCAAGAGTAATATTTGCAAATATGTCAGAAAAAAATGTAAATTTTGTTGTATTCTTTGAAAATTTAACAACATAATTGAAATTTAACATCAACAGTCGAAATTTTGCTGGAATATTTGAAATTTTACAGTATCAAAAATTGCCGTCAATTTTTTTAATGATTCCTGTAAAGGTTTTGTTATTTCTATTAACATTTCGGTAATTATGTCACAGTTTAAATAATGTCTGCCAAAATATCGATTAAAACTGTTCAATTTATATTGCTGTCTAAATTTCTATAATTACACTAAATATTTCAAAAATATCAAATGTTAAATTATGCCCTGAAAACTTGGCGACGATTCAAGTTAATTGGTGATAGTTTATACGAATTACAAATTAATTTTGAATTGAAATGTGACAGTAACAGTTGAAATTATTATTGGAAAATAATGGCAATAATTGAAATTGGAATATAATTATTGATAATTTGACAGTCTAATTGAACAGTCTAATTGAAATTTGTATGTAATTAATGAGTTTTTTTTTTCTTTTCACCTGAATCTGATATGTATTTTGTTTTATTTTGACATTATTATTAAATTTATTATTGTTTTCATTAGGTTTTGAGGTTAACTGCAGTGGTTCCTGTTTCTAAACTCTATGATGCTATTGATATTTTTATTGGAAATCTGGACATTTTACCTCATTTGGTATCTTGATTGCTCATTCTGGAAATTTCCATAAAACTTTGAGGCAATGTCGGAAATGTTTAAGAAACTTGTTGATAATACGCATTCTAATACTTCTAAAAGTTCTATCTCTCTGTAAATTTCATTTCCATACTGCTCTTTGGTACTTCTAAAATTCATAGAAATTAAGTGAGAAAATCAAAAGTAGGTTAGGTTAGGTTAGGTATAGCTATTACTAAAATTTATTATTTGCAAATTTGTTACTAGATTCGTGTATAGTACACCTATAACTATTTCTCCTGAAAATTTGACAAAGTTTCAGTAATAAATAAGGGAGAAAATCAAACACTTAACTTTCTTCATTGACAAGTATGGGTTAGCTATTACTGAAATTTCTGAAAATTTATTATTTGCAAATTTGATATTAGATTCGTGTATAGTACACCTGAAACTATTTCTCCTGAAAATTTGACAAAGTTTCAGTCATAAATAAGGGAGAAAATCAAACACTTAACTTTCTGCATTGACAAGTATGGGTTAGCTATTACTGAAATTTCTGAAAATTTAATATTTGCAAATTTGATATTAGATTCGTGTATAGTACACCTGAAACTATTTCTCCTGAAAATTTGACAAAGTTTCAGTAATAAATAAGGGAGAAAATCAAACACTTAACTTTCTGCATTGACAAGTATGGGTTAGCTATTACTGAAATTTCTGAAAATTTATTATTTGCAAATTTGATATTAGATTCGTGTATAGTACACCTGAAACTATTTTTCCTGAAAATTTGACAAAGTTTCAGTAATAAATAAGGGAGAAAATCATCAGTAGGTTAGGTTAGTTTAGGTTAGGTTAGGTATAGCTATTACTGAAATCTTTGAACATTTATTAACTGTATATTTAATGTTAGATACTAATTACTATTGTATGTTCGTATATTTTAATGCTTCTGCTGTATTCTTTCATTTTCTAAAATTTGTATATCTTTATGATTGGTCTTCTAATCTCATTTTAAATATTTTATATACGATCACTATGTATGCTTCATTTAACGACGTTAAGTATTTTTTATGGTCCTAAGGCAATAAAGTATCTTTGGCCACGCCTTTGGCTTTAATTATCACACGCGGGCCATAAAAGCTTCGTTACGCCCTTGGCATAAATAACTATTTAAAAATTGATAGTCGCCTAATCAATTTCTTAAATATGGTACATTGAAGTTATATACGGAGCCATATTTAATAACTAGTTGCTTTTGTTTTAACTTAATTTAAGACGTTGATGAAACCCATATGGCGATTTTTGAACAATTCCCAAGATTTTTCCAATAATTTTTGACATTTCTAGAGTTATCTCAATAACTATTAAAACTTGAGAGATTACTCCATAATTTTGATATCATCAAAATCGCCATCATATGGCGAAATGAGTTAAGACTCCGACTTTGAATAGTCATGGGCTTAATTTTCGCGCACAAAAATGTCCAATTCATTAATTTCCTTGCAAATATATCTTTTCTATAGCATATTCTACCAAAAATTGCCGATGATACGGCTAATAATCATCGATGCCTTAAATTACACAACACAAAGGCAGCGAATGCTATAAGCAGCCATTTGCTCAAAATGACTGCAATAAAGTTAGATTGGAAACGTGCAGCAAGTTAGATTAGAAACGAAATTAACTGCAGCATTAATTAAATTAAAAATTATAAATGGTTTTGGTCATGACACGACATATTAATACTATTTTGAAAATTATACCACCATATGAAATTATATAAAAACATTTATTTATAAAAATCTAACTATATACACAACTAAATCTTACTAAACTAACCATGTTTCGAGTATACATATTTATGACTATGCTTGGCCTGATGACCATGCGTATTCTCGTGCTTATGCGCATGCTTATGCCCGTGCTCCGCTTTATGACCATGCTTGTGCTGGTGCTCGTGGCCATGACTATGACTCGCACTATGCTCATGCTTGTGCTGATGCTTTTGCTGATGCTCCTCCTTATGCGAATGGTCGTGACCATGCTGGTGGCTATGCTTATGAGACGCATCATGGCTATGCTTGTGGCCGTGCGCATGCTTATGTCCTTCCTGATGGGCATGCTTATGCTGCTGCTGATGCTGATGCGCATGTTTGTGGCCATGCGCGTGATTTGACGCGTGCGAATGTTGGTGTTTCTGTTCGTGGTTATGACCATGACCATGCTGGGATTTATGGTCGTGCGAGTGATCTGCTTGGTGCTTGTGTACGTGCGCGTTCTTAGATTGGTGCGCGTGTTGGTGAAGCTGCTTGTGGTCGTGTTGGTGCTCCTGTTGGTGGCGATGCTTGTGCGCGTGGTTGTGTTGGTGGTAGTGGACTTCTGGGGCACCTTTTGAAGATGTTGAATGTGTTTTGCTTTCGGATATCTTCGCGTCATTTGTGGCCTCGTGAACACCTGAATCTTCATCAGATGAAGACTGCTCTTCAGAATGATCATAATCATTTAAATTTTTCTTGTAGTTATAATGGTTTGTATGATGATTTGAATAGTCATGGGTGTTACTATCTTGATGCGCATGCTTATTGCTATTTTTAGAATTGGAATTATAAACACGAGGATCTTCATTGTAATATTTATGTGGGAATTCTTCATTCCTTGCATCTTTGTAGTTGTATGAATATTTGCCCAAATTGTCTTCTTCTCTTGAGTACTTATCGTTGTTAGTGATGTGCGTGCCTTCTTCCTCATATAAATTCGTGTATTCGTCTCTATCGATCTCTACATTTGCGTGCTTCATCATTTTAAATTTGTCTGCATATTTGGAATAGAGCTGCTCAAACATTTTTGGATCCCCAACTGCATCATACTCGGTGAACTTGACGGTCTTTGGAGGAATCATTATCGGATTCAGTGGTGATATTTTGTGGTCACCTTCCAGTAAACTGTCCACGTTCTCATAGAATGAGTCGATTAGGTCGTTGATGTGCTGATCCTGTGAAGTTGATTGGTCTGGGTTATAGCATTCAGCATTGAACACGCCAATTGCCAAAATCATCAAAATCTGGAAAAAGTTAGAAAATAATCATCATTTGTACATCAAAATCTGAAAAACGTTAGAAAATAATCATCATTTGTACAATCTCCGATTAACTTCAATCATCGGTTAATTACCATAGATACCATTACCATATACCATTAATTAATGATAATTAAATTCATTATGATTATTGAATATTTATAAAAAAATGCTTACCCAGTCTCCCATGTTGGATTGTACTCTTGATACTACCAACCAAGCTGAGAATGAATCTATTGCCATGATGTTGGTTTATTTATAGTAATACAACGTTAATAAACGTCGATTAAGAAAGTAATTATTTCGTTCCCAATAATTTATTCGCCGTTTAGGGTATAAAATGCTAATTCAGATGATTAACAGAACATGTGCATAGTTGATGAGACTTGCGTGTCGTTCCTTCATGCAGTTCTGGTTTCTTGCTGAGGTGCTTAACCACAGATTACTTTATGAGATTGGAAGTGAAAGAAAATAGTGCATTAGCGTTCACGTAGTCATTTTTTAATACACATTTCTATAATGATAATTAATATTTTAATAACCACTCTGTCGTACATGGCTCCTTGGCGACGGTAATAAGCGTTAAATAAACATATTATATAAATGATCAATGTTCACCAAGCGCAAATTTATTACTAATAAACTGTTCATAAGTATGATTAACAATAATTCCAATTAAACATTTTGTTTTAATATTTTTTATGCAATTCTTACTGTGATATGGTTAGTAACCTACATGTAAGAAAGTATTTTTATTATTTAAGAATACCATTGGAAAATATGACATTACAGTATAAAGCAAATATCTCAAGAATGACACATTGGATATTAATAACATTTAAAACGTTGGAGAACATCATATTATTTAATATCTATAATAAATTATATTGATATTCATACATTCGTTTTTGAGATATTTCTAATGAAGTCATATAAAAAATAGAGAACAGCAGCGAAAAGCAGATATCTCAAGAATCATCCATTAGATACTAATTAAAAAAAGAAGAGTATACATAACAATATCATTCAATATCAGATATAAGTTAAATTAATACTGATACGCTAGTTTTTGAGATATCGCTAACCAAGTGACTAGAATATTTAAGAATATCACTGGAAAACCAATATTTAAACTAAACATCCAATATCTCAAGAATTACGCATTAGGTATTATACTAATTGAACACAATATAGAACAACATATCCGTAAATATCGGCAATAAATTGTATTGATATTTAAACGCTGCTTTTGGAGATATCGCTAAGAAAGTACCTTTATTATTTAAGAATACCATTGGAAAATATGAGATTACACTATAAAGCAAATATCTCAAGACTAACACATTGGATATTAATAACATTTAAAACATTGGATAACAACATATTGTTCAATATCTTTAATAAATTATACTGATATTTATATATTAGTTTTTGAGATATCTGTAATGAGGTCATATCAAAAATATAGACCAGCAGCTAAAACTAGATATCTCAAGAATCATCCATTAGATACTAATTAAAAAAAGTAGAGTATACATAACAATATCATTCAATATCAGATATAAGTTAAATTAATACTAATACGCTAGTTTTTGAGATATCGCTAACAAAGTGCCTAGAATATTTAAGAACATCACTGGAAAACAATGATTTAAACTAAACATCAAATATCTCAAGAATGACGCATTAGATATTATACTTATTCAACACAGTATAGAACAACATATCAGCAAATATCGGCAATAAATTGTATTGATATTGATACGCTGCTTTTGGAGATATCGCTAAGAAAGTACTTTTATTATTTGAGAATACCATTGGAAAATATGAAATTACAGTATAAAGCAAATATCTCAAGAATGACACATTGGATATTAACAAAATTTAAATCGTTGGAGAACAACATATTGTTCAATATCATTAATACATTATATTGATATTGATACATTAGTTTTTGAGATATCTCTAATGAAGTCATATCAAAAGTAGAGAACAGCAGCTAAAACTAGATATCTCAAGAATCATCCATTAGATACTAATTAAAAAAAGTAGAGTAAACAAAACTATATCATTCAATATCACATATAAGTTGTATTAATATTAATAAGCTAGTTTTTGAGATATCGCTAACAAAGTGACTAGAATAGTTAAAAATATCAATAGAAAACAAAGATTTAAACTAACCATCAAATATCTCAAGAATGACGCACTAGATATTATACTTATTCAACACAGTATAGAACAACATATCAGCAAATATCGGCAATAAATTGTATTAATATTGATACGCTGCTTTTGGAGATATCGCTAAGAAAGTACTTTTATTATTAAAGAATACCATTGGAAAATATGAGATTACCGCATAAAGCAAATATCTCAAGAATGACACATTGGATATTAAAAAAATTTAAATCGTTGGAGAACAACACATTATTTAATATCTGTGATAAATTTTATTGATATTCATACATTAGTTTTTGAGATATCTGTAATGAAGTCATATCAAAAATAGAGAACAGCAGCTAAAACCAGATATCTCAAGAATAATTCATTAGATACTAATTAAAAAAAGTAGAGTAAATAAAACCATATCATTTAATATCAGATATAAGTTGTATTAATATTAATAAGCTGGTTTTTGAGATATCGCTAACAAAGTGACTAGAATATTTAAAAAGATCACTGGAAAACAAAGATTTAAACTAAACATCCAATATCTCAAGAATTACGCATTAGATATTATACCAATTCAACACAATATAGAACAACATATCACCAAATATCGGCAATAAATTGTATTGATATTGATACGCTGCTTTTGAAGTTATCGCTAAGAAAGTACTTTTATTGTTTATGAATACCATTGGGCAATATGAGATTACCGTATAAAGCAAATATCTCAAGAATGACACATTGGATATTAATAAAATTTAAAACGTTGGAGAACATCATATCATTTAATATCTATAATAAATTATATTGATATTCATACATTCATTTTTTAAATATTTCTAATGAAGTAATATCAAAATTAGAGACCAGCAGTTAAAACTAGATATCTCAAGAATCATCTATTAGATTCTAATTAAAAAAAGTAGACTATACATAACATTATCATTTAATATCAGATATAAGTTATATTATAACTGATACGCTTGTTTTTGAGATATCAGTAACAAAGTGACCAGAATATTTAAGAATATCACTGGAAAACAAAGATTTAAACTAATCATCAAATATCTCAAGAATGACGCATAAGATATTATATTTATTCAACACAGTATAGAACAACATATCAGTTAATATCTGTAGTAAATTGAATTGATATTGATACGCTGGTTTTGCAGATATCGCTAACAAAGTACCTTTATTATTTAAGAATGCCATTGGAAAATTCGAGATTACACTATAAAGCAAATATCTCAAGAATAACACATTGGATATTAATAAAATTTAAATCGTTGGAGAACACCATATCATTTAATATCTATAGTAAATTATATTGATATTCATACATTCGTTTATGAGATATTTCTAATGAAGTAATATCAAAAATAGAGACCTGCAGCTAAAACCAGATATCTCAAGAATCATCCATTAGTTACTAATTTAAAAAAGTAGAGTATACATAATAATATCATTCAATATCAGATATAAGTGAAATTAATACTGATACGCTAGTTTTTGAGATATCGCTAACAAAGTGATTGGAATATTTAAGAATATCACTGGAAAACAAAGATTTAAACTGAACGTCAAATATCTCAAGAATTACGCATTAGATACTATACCAATTTAACACAATATAGAACAACATATCAGCAAATATCGGCAATAAATTGTATTGATATTGATACGCTGATTTTGGAGATATCGCTAACAAAGTACCTTTATTATTTAAGAATACCATTGGAAAATATGAGATTACCGTATAAAGCAAATATCTCAAGAATGACACATTGGATATTAATAAAATTTAATTGGTTGGAGTAAAGCATATTATTTAATATCTATAATAAATTATATTGACATTCATACATTCCTTTTTGAGATATTTCTAATGAAGAAATATCAAAAATAGAGACCAGCAGCTAAAACTAGATATCTCAAGTAACGTCCATTAGATACTAATTAAAAAATGGAGAGTACACATAACAATATCATTCAATATCAGATATAAGTTAAATTTATACTGATATGCTAGTTTTCGAGATATCGCTAACAAAGTGACTAGAATATTTAAGAATATCACTGGGAAACAAAGATTTAAACTAAACATCAAATATCTCAAGAATTACGCATTATATATTATACCAATTCAACACAATATAGAACAACATATCAGCAAATATCGGCAATAAATTGTATTGATATTGATACGCTGCTTTTGGAGATATCGCTAAGAAAGTATTTTTACTATTTAAGAATACCATTGGAAAATATGAGATTACAGTACAAAGCAAATATCTCTAGAATGGCACATTGGATATTTATAAAATTTAAATCGTTTGAGAACAACATATTATTTAATATCTATAATAAATTATATTGATATTCATACATTAGTTTTTGAGATATCTCTAATGAAGTCATATCAAAAATAGAGACCAGCAGCTAAAACCAGATATCTCAAGAATCATCCATTAGTTACTAATTTAAAAAAGTAGAGTATACATAATAATATCATTCAATATCAGATATAAGTGAAATTAATACTGATACGCTAGTTTTTGAGATATCGCTAACAAAGTGATTGGAATATTTAAGAATATCACTGGAAAACAAAGATTTAAACTAAACATCAAATATCTCAAGAATTACGCATTAGATATTATACCAATTCAACACAGTATAGAACAACATATCAGTAAATATCTGTAATAAATTGTATTGATATTGATACGCTGCTTTTGGAGATATCGCTAAGAAAGTACTTTTATTATTTAAGAATACCATTGGAAAATATGAGATTACAATATAAAGCAAATATCTCAAGAATTACACATTGGATATAAATAAAATTTAAATCGTTGGAGACCAACATATTACTTAATATCTGTAATAAATTATATTGATATTCATACATTGGTTTTTGAGATATTTTTAATGAAGTAATATCAAAAATAGAGACCAGCAGCAAAAACTAGATATCTCAAGAATCATCAATTAGATACTAATTTAAAAAAGTAGAGTATACATAATAATATCATTCACTATCAGATATAAGTTAAATTAATACTGATACGCTAGTTTTTGAGATATCGCTAACAAAGTGACTAGTATATTTAAGAATATCACTGGAAAACAAAGATTTAAACCAAACATCAAATATCTCAAGAATGACACATTAGATATAATACTTATTCAATACAGTATAGAACAACATATCAGTAAATATCTGTAATAAATTGTATTGATATTGATACGCTGGTTTTGGAGATATCGCTAGGAAAGTACTTTTATTATTTAAGAATACCATGGAAAATATGAGATTACAGTATAAAGCAAATATCTCAAGAATGACACATTGGGTATTAATAAAATTTAAATCGTTGAAGAACAACATATTATTTAATATCTTTAATAAATTATATTGATATTCATACATTAGTTTTTGAGATATCTCTAATGAAGTCATATCAAAAATAGAGAACAGCAGCAATAACCAGATATCTCAAGAATCATCCATTGGATACTAATTAAAAAAAGTAGAGTACACATAACAATATCATTCAATATCAGATCTAAGTTAATTTAATACTGATACGCTAGTTTTTGAGATATCGCTAAGAAAGTGACTAGAATATTTAAGAATATCACTGGAAAACAAAGATTTAAACTAAACATCAAATATCTCAAGAATGTCGCATTAGATATTATACTTATTCAACACAGTATAGAACAACATATCAGTAAATATCTGTAATAAATTGTATTAATATTCATACCCTGGTTTTGGAGATATCGCTAACAAAGTACCTTTATTATTTAAGAATACCATTGGAAAATATGAGATTACACTTTAACGCAAATATCTCAAGAATAACACATTGCATATTAATAAAATTTAATGCGTTGGAGAACAACGTATTATTTAATATCTTTAATAAATTATATTGATATTTATACATTCGTTTTTGAGATATCTCTAATGAAGTCATATCAAAAATAGAGACCATTAGCTAAAACCGGTTATCTCGAGAATAATCCATTAGATACTAATTAAAAAGCAGAGGAAACAAAACCATATCATTCAATATCAGGTATAAGTTGTATTAATATTGATAAGCTAGTTTTTGAGATATCGCTAACAAAGTCACTAGAATATTTAAGAATATCACTGGAAAATGAAGATGTAAACTAAACATCAAATATGTCGAGAATGACGCATTCGATATTATACTTATTTAACACAGTATAGAACAATACATCAGCGAATTTCGGCAATAAATTGTATTGATATTGATATGCTGCTTTTGGAGATATCGCTAAGAAAGTACTTTTATTATTTAAGAATACCATTGGAAAATATGAGATTACAGTATAAAGCAAATATCTCACGAATGACACATTGGATATTAATAAATTTAAAACGTTGGAGAACAACTTATTATTCAAAATCTTTAATAAATTAAATTGATATTCATATATTAGTTTTTGAAATATCTCTAATGAAGTCATATCAAAAATAGAGAACAGCAGCTAAAACTAAATAATTGAAGAATCATCCATTAGATACTAATTTAAAAAAGTAGAGTATACATAACAATATCATTCAATATCAAATATAAGTTAAATTAATACTGATACGCTAGTTTTTGAGATATCTCTAACAAAGTGACTAGAATATTTAAGAATATCACTGGAAAACAAATATTTAAACTAGACATCCAATATCTCAAGAATTACGCATTAGATATTATACCAATTTAATACAATATAGAACAACATATCAGCAAATTTCTGTAATAAATTGTATCGATATTAATACGCTGGTTATGGAGATATCGCTAACGAAGTACCTTTATTATTTAAGAATACCTTTGGAAAATATGAGATTACAGTATAAAGCAAATATCTCAAAAGTATCACATTGGATATTAATAAAATTCAAAACGTTGGAGAACAACATATTATTCAATATCTTTAATAAATTATATTGATATTAATACATTAGTTCTTAAGATATCTCTAATGAACTCATATCAAAAATAGAGAACAGCAGCTATAACCAGACATCTCAAGAAGCATCCATTAGATACTAATTAAAAAATGTAGAATATACATAACAATATCATTCAATATCAGATATAAGTTAAATTAATACTGATACCCTAGTTTTTGAGATATCGCTAACAAAGTGACTAGAATATTTAAGAATATCACCGGAAAACAAAGATTTAAACTAATCATCAAATATCTCAAGAATGACGCATTAGATATTATACCAATTCAACACAATATAGAACAACACATCAGAAAATATCGGCAATAAATTGTATTGATATTGATACGCTGCTTGTGGAAATATCGCTAAGAAAGTACTTTTATTATTTAAGAATTCCATTGGAAAATATGATATTACAATATAAAGCAAATGTCTCAAGAATGACACATTGGATATTAATTAAATTTAAATTGTTGGAGAACAACATATTATCTAATATCTATAATATATTATATTGATATTCATACATTAGTTTTTGAGATATTTCTAATGAAGTAATATAAAAAATAGAGATCAGCAGCTAAAACTAGATATCTCAAGAATCATCCATTAGATACTAATTAAAAAAAGTAGAGTAAACAAAACCATGTCATTCAATATCAGATATGAGTTGTATTAATATTGATATGCTAGTTTTTGAGATATCGCTAACAAAGTGATTAGAATATTTAAGAATATCACTGGAAAACAAAGATTTAAACTAAACATCCAATATTTCAAGAATTATACATTAGATATTATACCAATTCAACACAATATAGAACAACATTTAAGCAAATATCGGCAATAAATTGTATTGATATTAATACGCTGCTTTTGTAGATATCGCTATGAAAGTACTTTTATTATTCAAGAATACCATTGGAAAATATGAGATTACAGTATAAAGCAAATATCTCAAGAATAACACATTGGATATTAATAAAATTTATATCGTTGGAGAACAACATATTATTTAATATCTATAATAAATTATATTGATATTCATACATTCGTTTTTGAAATATTTCTAATGAAGTAATATCAAAAATAGAGACCAGCAGCAAAAACCAGATATCTCAAGAATCATCCATTAGATACTAATTACAAAAAGTAGAGTAAACAAAACCATATCATTGAATATCAGATATAAGTTGTATTACTATTAATAAGCTAGTTTTTGAGATATCGCTAACAAAGTGACTAGAATATTTAAGAATATCACTGGAAAACAAAGATTTAAACTAAATATCAAATATCTCACAGTTACGCATTAGATATTATACCAATTTAACACAATATAGAACAACATATTAGCAAATATCGGCAATAAATTGTATTGATATTGATACCCTGCTTTTGGAGATATCGCTAAGAAAGTAATTTTATTATTTAAGAATACCATTGGAAAATATGAGATTACAGTATAAAGCAAATATCTCTCGAATGTCACATTGGATATTAATAAAATTTAAATCGTTGGAGAGCAACATATTATTTAATATCCATAATAAATTATATTGATATTCATACATTCGTTTTTGAGATATTTCTAATGAAGTAATATCAAAAATAGAGACCAGCAGCTAAAACTAGATATCTCAAGAATCATTCATTAGATACTAATTAAAAAGAGTAGAATAAACAAAATTATATCATTCAATATCTGATATAAATTGTATTAATATTGATAAGCTAGTTTTTGAGATATCGCTAACAAAGTGACTAGAATATTTAAGAATATCACTGGAAAACAAAGATTTAAACTAAATATCGAATATCTCACGAATGACGCATTAGATATTATATTAGATATTAAAACATTGTTACGTTTATTATTTTTATATGTAGGATAAACACTACTCCAAATAATTAATTAATTTTGATATGCTTCAGCTGTTTACAGTTGAACAGTTGAACTTCTATGGTTTCAATTTTGAAGATCTATAACTATTTTTGATAAAAAGCATTGCAATTTACTAAAGTTTTGGTAACTTGCAGCAATATTTGATTTGATGCTATAGTTTTTAGAAACATTGTTACGTTTATTGTTTTTATATGTAAGATCAACAATACTCAAAATAAATGAATAATTTTGATATGCTTCAGCTGTTTACAATTGAACAACTTCTACGGTTTCAATTTTGAAGATCTGTAACTATTTCAGATCAAAAGCATTGTAACTTACCAAACTATTGGTAACTTGCATTAATATTTGATTTGATGCTATAGTTTTTAAAACATTGTTAGGTTTATTGTTTTTACCTGTAAGATATATATTATACCAACTAATCAATTAATTCTGATATGTTTCAGCAGTTTACTAATCAACTAAAAGGCTTTAAGTTCTCGCAGCTTCCAAATTTAGAAGAGATGCAATGACACTACTTACCTTTACACGAAACCCAACTCTGGTAAACACTTAAATACATACATTACTAATATCTTCTTCAGCTGGTGCCACATATATACAATATTATTAATGCTTAATTTTCAGCATCTGAAATTCCTAACAATACTAACTACAGTTTTGGGAAACATTGGATTGGCACACTCTGCAAATTTAGAACGATTTCCAACATTAGATCCATTTTATGAAAATCTAAATTCTACGAAAAGTAATTCTACAGATATTGGAAATGGAAACGTTTTACACCTATTAATATTTCCTGATACTAATGGACTTAATATAAAAATAAAACACGATCAAACTGGACCAACAGATGTGCGATCTACTATTAAACTAGATTTGGCACATACCAATCAAAAAGTAACAGGTCAACAATCAACAAATCAACAGGTAAATTATCACACACCACGAGAATATGTCCTTCCAGCAGATGACCAGTCTAAAGAGCATCTACTCAACAATACACACCTCGAAAATACAAATTTTCTACACAATTTACAACCTGTAGTAAATAATCAATTAACCACTGCACATACTAATATTAATCCGCAATACGACAATCAACTTCAAGATTTAGGAACCAAAATTAATCCTCAACTCCAAAATATACTGTTTAAAGAGGTTAAAGAATTAAATCCGCAACAAACTATCGTTCAAGAAGAAAATAAACCAATTCAAGTACACTTTAAATATAACGTACAAGTACCTAATCAACAACAAGAGTTTTACTCAAAAATGCCAAAGCAAAGTATTAAGGCTAAAAATGTACAAGAACCTAATCAACGGTTCAAACCATTCCAACCAATAAGTTATGGAACAGAAAATACTAAAATAGCTAATTTATGGGATAAAGATATTTCACTAGAAACCGAAGAACAACATTATATAAAATCCACAGATTATTCCCAAAAAAATAATAAGATACATTCTACAGACATTCCGCAAGAAACTAATCAACAACAAACTTTACAATCTACTAAAGATATTTCACATGAAAACAATCATCAACAAGCTTTAGAGTCTAGAATTAGTTCACATAAAGAAGAAAATGTGCAATTTAGTGATATTCCTCAAGAACCTGATGAACAACAAAGCATCCAATCTACAAAGTATATAGGGGAAAATAGCAAATTTCAACATAAACAGTCTAAGGATGTTCTGCAAGAAACCAGGGAACATAAATTATTCCAAACTATACTTGATATTAAAAAAATGTTAGCAAACAATTTGCACCCACGAATTATTCTACAACGCCTCAATGATGAAGAGACACAATTCCCGAAACATACCAACATGCAACTAAGTAGTCAATCTCAAGATACCATTCCTAATGTACAGGAAGAAATGCCTTCATATCTGCAATACATTGTGACACAAACATCGACCAGTTCTGGAATGCTGCAAAAAGGTACAGTTTCTAATCTGCAGGAAAGCGTCAACTATAATGTAACAACAACACCATCAAGTTCCATGGATGCAAATCAACGCAATGACGAAGGTCATAAAGACAAAATACTGGAAAAAAAATTGCACGTTAGGTACAGGATTTGCAGTGATCCTAACGTTCTGCACGCTTCTTTTGGACATGGTCCCTACACACATTACAGCCATAAGAAGTCTAAAGGTCATAAGCATAGCAGCAAACATGGCCATGGTCATCAATCACGTAGCAGCAAACATGGCCATGGTCATCAATCACGTAGCAGCAAACATGGCCATGGTCATCAATCACATAGCAGCAAACATGGCCATGGTCATCAATCACGAAGCAGCAAACACAGAAACAGCAAAAGGCGCCATTCCAGTTCCAAACATCACAGACATAATCGATTTAGGAGTGACCCTGATTATTTCAAACAAAAACATTATAATATGAACTACGATTACGATTTTCTAAAATATGATCATGGTTACAGTAATTATGGGTACTATAAAAATGAACACCCAAAATATCTTGATTCCCATGATGATTCCGAAGATGTTGATCTCATAGATCAATCAAATCATAGCAATGATCACGAATGTTCCATAGAAGCTCAATATGATGCAAATCACCATGATTCCTTAGAAGCTCAATATCATCCAAATCACGATGATTCCTTAGAAGCTCAATATCATCCAAATCACGATGATTCCATAGAAGCTCATTATCATGCAAATCATGATGCTTCCATAGAAGCTCAATATCATGCAAAACACGATGATTTCCAAAAACCTCAGTATCATGCAAACCACGATGATTCCATAGAAGCTCAATATCATGCAAATCACGATGATTCCCATGATCCTCAGTATCATGCAAATCACGATGCTTCCATAGAAGCTCAATATCATGCAAATCATGATGATTCCCAACAACCTCAGTATCATGCAAATCATGATGATTCCCAAAAACCTCAGTATCATGCAAATCACGATGCTTCCATAGAAGCTCAATATCATGCAAATCATGATGATTCCCAACATCCTCAGTATCATGCAAATCATGATGATTCCCAAAAACCTCAGTATCATGCAAATCACGATGCTTCCATAGAAGCTCAATATCATGCAAATCATGATGATTCCCGACAACCTCAGTATCATGATTATACTAGTGAAGTGATTTGGGGCGGTGCAAGTCAGAATAACAATAATCAGAACCATGAATATCAAAGCCAGGAACTTATGCAAGATGATCTTCGATCTCGTAATGATCACTATCGTGAAGCCCAAACTGATGACCACCGCCAAATCAAATATATACATCATAGCGATGATCAACTCTTGCACGGTCATATGCATCATCGCCACTCTCATGAGTTAAACATGGCCTATAATCCAGTAGAGCCGTATGGTGGAAGTAACCGTCATCATCATCATCATCATCATCATCATCATAGGAATCACGATGGAAGCAGTACACGTCGAAGCAGATATGGTCATAGGCGATCAAGAAGTAGGGACAGCCGAACCCATAAGATGTCAAACCAACACCACCACAGGCACAAACACCATGGCAGGCACAAACATTATGAAGAATATTAATGATTGTAATAAAACGATTTATTTTCTCTAGGGATATTTTTCTTATGCGCTCATAACTTTAGGGATATTGTTGATCGAGAAGAATCGTACAAGTGAAAGTTTATTTGTCAAAGTAAAAATGTGCTTGAAGATATTGTGCCTGTTTAAATTTGGCCTTCATCAACTCACTTCATTATATGTTGATAGAGATAAATCTAGATAATAGAGAAGCTCATCTATCATAAGTTTGTTGATTACCTAATTTTTCATAAAACTGCTTGTTTCCTAGTGATAAGTTAAACTTACATCTCTTATCTTACAGATAAATCTAGATAATAGAATAGCTCATCTGTTACTAGTTTGTTGATTGCCTTATTTTTCATAAAATTGCATGTTTCCTAGTGATAAGTTAAACTTACATCTCAACAATTTGATTTAATAGTCGTACCATTTCACACCATATATCACAACAGGCGAGGATCAAATGGTTTTAATCAACGTATCAACGGATTCAATCTATCTTCAGTTTCCTATGATTAAGATGTTCAAAATGTACCTAAAATGAGATTATAATAAATAAATTCGTATTTATAATTATATAATCATTGCTACATTATTTTATATAAATGACCTTCTTTTTATTTAATACCAAATTATAACTGATCTTAAATTACAAAAATTGTGTAATTTGATATTTTTATCTTATGCCTAGTGTAATAAAAAAACATGTAAATTTATTTAAAATACCATTATTTATTATTATTAATTATTAACATAACATATATTATTTAAACCATTATTTCTACCATTTGCTATATTAATAGCCTTCAAGTATTTTGAAGGCGAGAATAAGTACATAGAGTACTAAATCTATGCAGAATACAAAGAAAAACAAAACGAAGTAATGATACACTTAAGATTCATGGATAAAATTTGGCAAAAATAACAACAAAAACTACAAATACAATGAAAAACTATCCTACATACGGCACAATAAAATAAATGAAACATTAGATAGAATATAATGCGATGAATACAAATCTGTAGAGGCAATAAAAAACTGTTCTATGGCACAACAAAAGAAATTAAATTTAATAAAAGAATACGTATCTGATGATCTTCACTTATCATCGTCGGGGCGGTCTATGGTTGTAGATACGAGTCGTGCGCCCGTAACAACTTAGCCTACAAAGAATACAAAGAACTACAAAGAAAAACAAAACGAAGTAATGATACACTTAAGGTTCATGGATAAAATTTGGGGAAAATAACAACAAAAACTATAAATACAATCAAAAACTATCCTATATACAGCACAATAAAATAAATGAAATATTAGATAGAATATAATATGATGAATACATATCTATACAGATAATCAAAAACTGTTCTATGGCACAACAAAACAAATTAAATTTAATAAAAGAATAATTAATGATCATCACTTATCGTCGTCAGGGCTGTCTAGGATTGTAGATACGGCTCGTACGCCCGTTACAACTAGATCTGTATACAGGGTGTCCAGAAAACTTTCCAGCCAAACAGAAATGCCACATACTAGACTAGAAATTACCTTAATAAAAAATGCTTCCTAAAGGCAGCATTCATTAGAAAAGTTAACCATTTTGAATGAGTTAGACTCAATTTATATTCCTAAGACAAATAACAATAACTTTTTTAATTCAAAATAATTCTACATTTATAAATGTCTGTAAATGTCATTAGCGGCTTAGTCATTGTACTTTTCAAAGAGCTCTGATCCCTTAGGAAGCATTTTAGGTTAAATCGACATAAAAGACGTATAGTATGTGGATTTTCGTTTGGCAGGAGAGTTTCTGAACACCCTGTACATATGTATAGAGATAGTACAGAAGCTGTGGTAAGTATAGAGCCATAGCACTAATAAGTGTACCACGAAATAGCATGGCAAAAGTACTGGAGAAGAGATAAGAGACAAATTAGAAGCAAGAATAGAAGACTACAAAGGGTTACTAAGGTTACTAAGACTAAACCACCGTTAAACCGCGGCTTAAAATGTGTGTATAACACTGTTAATCTTTAGACTTTTTCTAACTTTTAGCAATTTAGTTGTATAAGAGTCAGATGATAAGTCTTTGGACGGAAAACACCTTAGAACCCTACATCGTTAATAATAAAATATTAAACCGTGGTTTAGCGGTGTTTTACAAAGGGTTACCAAGGTTACTAAGACTATACCACCCTTAAACCGCGGCTTAAATTTGTATGAATAACACTGTTAATCTTTAGGCTTTATCTAACTTTTTGCAATTTTGTAGTATAAGAGTCAGATCAAAATAGTATTTGGACGGAAAACATCTTAGAACCTTACAGCGTTATTCATAAAAATTTAAACCGTGGTTTAGCGGTGGTTTAGCGGTGTTTTACAAAGGGTTACAAAGATGACTAAGCCTAATCAACCGTTAAACCCCGCTTAAATTTGTATGTATAACACTGTTAATCTTTAGGCTTTATCTAACTTTTAGCAATTTAGTAGTATAAGAGTAAATATGACAATCAAGATTCAGAAGAATCAAGAGTCAAGATGAAAATAGTCTCTGGACGGAAAGGACCTTAGAACCTTAATCTTTAGGCTCTACCTAACTTTTAGCAGTTTAGTACAATAAAAATCAAATGATAAGTCTTTGGATGGAAAGAACCTTAGAACCTTAATCATTAGACTGTATCTTACTTTTAGCAATTTAATAAAAAGTCAGATGTTAATAGTCTTTGGCTGAAAAGGACCTTAGAACCTTATTTTTTACGCTTGATCTAACTTTCAGCAATGTAGTAATATATGGGTCAGATGATAATAGTCTTGGGACGAAAAACACCTTAGAACCTTACAGCGTTATTCATAAAAAATTAAACCGTGGTTTAGAGGTGGTTTACAAAGGGTTACCAAGGTTACTAAGACTAAACCACCGTTAAACCGCGGCTTAAATTTTTATGAATAACACTATTAATCTTTAGGCTTTATCTAACTTTTAGTAATTTTGTAGTATAAGAGTCAGATCAAAATAGTATTTGGATGGAAAACATCTTAGAACCCTACAGCGTTATTCATAAAAATTTAAACCGTGGTTTAGCGGTGGTTTAGTGGTGTTTTAAATAGGGTTACAAAGATTACTAAGACTAAACAACCGTTAAACCGCGCTTAAATTTGTATGTATAACACTGTTAATCTTTAGACTTTATTAACGTTTAGCAATTTAGTAGTATAAGAGTAAATATGATAATCAGGATGCAGAAGAATCAAAAGTCAAGATGAAAATAGTCTTTTGACGGAAAGGACGTTAAAACCTTAATCTTTAGGCTGTACCTAACTTTTAGCAGTTTAGTAGAATAAGAGTCAGTTGACAGGTCTTTTGATAGAAAGAACCTTAGAACCTTAATCTTTAGACTGTATCTAACTTTTATCAATTTAATATAAAGTCACATGATAATAGTCTTTGGACGGAAAGGACCTTAGAACCTTAATTTTTAGGCTTGATCTAACTTTCAGCAATGTAGTAGTATAAGGGTCAGATGATAATAGTCTTGAACGGAAAACACCTTAAAACCCTACAGCGTTATTCATAAAAAAATAAACCGTGGTTTAGCGATGTTTTACAAAGGGTTACCAAGGTTACTAAGACTAAACCACCGTTAAACCGGGGCTTATTTTTTTATGAATTACACTGTTTATCTTTAGGCTGTTTCTAACTTTTAGCAGTTTCGTACAATAAGAGGCAGATGATAAGTCTTTGGATGGAAAGGACCTTAGAACCTTAATCTTTAGACTGTATCTAACTTTTAGCAATTTAATAGAAAGTCAGATGTTAATAGTCTTTGGATGAAAAGGACTTTAGAACCTTATTTTTTACGCTTGATCTAACTTTCAGCAATGTAGTAGTATAAGGGTCAGATGTTAATAGCCTTTGGACGGAAAACACCTTAGAACCCTACAGCGTTATTCATAAAAAATAAACCGTGGTTTAGATGTGTTTTACAAAGGGTTACCAAGGTTACTAAGACTAAATCACCGTTAAACCGAAGATTAAATTTGTATGTATAACACTGTTAATCTTTAGGCTTTATTAACTTTTAGCAATTTAGTAGTATAAGAGTCAATATGACAATCAAGATTCAGAAGAATGAAGAGTCAAGATGAAAATAGTCTTTGGACGGAAAGGACCTTAGAACTTTAATCTTTAGGCTGTATCGAACTTTTAGCAGTTTAGTAGAATAAGAGTCAGATGATAAGTCTTTGGATGGAAATAACCTTAGAACCTTAATCTTTAGACTGTATATAACTTTTAGCGATTTAATAGAAAGTCAGATGATAATAGTCTTTGGACGGAAAGGACCTTAAAACCTTAATTTTTAGGCTTTATCTAACTTTTAGCAATGTAGTAGTATATGGGGCAGATGATAATAGTCTTTGGACGGAAAACACCTTAGAGCCCTACAGCGTTATTCATAAAAAAATGAACCGTGGTTTAGCGGTGTTTTACAAAGAGTTACCAAGGTTACTAAGACTAAATCACCGTTAAACCGAAGCTAAAATTTGTATGTATAACACTGTTAATCCTTAGGCTTTATTAACTTTTAGCAATTTAGTAATATAAGAGTAAATATGATAATCAAGATGCAGAAGAATCAAAAGTCAAGATGAAAATAGTCTTTTGACGGAAAGGACCTTAAAACCTTAATCTTTAGGCTGTACCTAACTTTTAGCAGTTCAGTAGAATAAGAGTCAGTTGACAGGTCTTTTGATAGAAAGAACCTTAGAACCTTAATCTTTAGACTGTATCTAACTTTTATCAATTTAATATAAAGTCAGATGATGATAGTCTTTGGACGGAAAGGACCTTAGAACCTTAATTTTTAGGCTTGATCTAACTTTCAGCAATGTAGCAGTATAAGGGTCAGATGATAATAGTCTTTGAACGGAAAACACCTTAAAACCCTACAGCGTTATTCATAAAAAATAAACCGTGGTTTAGCGGTGTTTTACAAAGGGTTACCAAGGTTACTAAGACTAAACCACCGTTAAACCATGGCTTAAATTTTTATGAATTACACTGTTTATCTTTAGGCTGTTTCTAACTTTTAGCAGTTTCGTACAATAAGAGGCAGATGATAAGTCTTTGGATGGAAAGGACCTTAGAACCTTAATCTTTAGACTGTATCTAACTTATAGCAATTTAATATTAAGTCAGATGATAATAGTCTTTGGACGGCAAGGACCTTAAAACCTTAATTTTTAGGCATGATCTAACTTTCAGCAATGTAGTAGTATAAGGGTCAGATGATAATAGTCTTTGGACGGAAAACACCTTAGAACCCTACAGCGTTATTCATAAACAAATAAACCGTGGTTTAGCGGTGTTTTACAAAGGGTTACCAAGGTTACTAAGACTAAACCACCGTTAAACCGGGGCTTAAATTTTTATGAATTACACTGTTTATCTTTAGGCTGTTTCTAACTTTTAGCAGTTTCGTACAATAAGAGGCAGATGATAAGTCTTTGGATGGAAAGGACCTTAGAACCTTAATCTTTAGACTGTATCTAACTTTTAGCAATTTAATAGAAAGTCAGATGATAATAGTCTTTGGACGGAAAGGACCTTAGAACCTTAATTTTTAGGCTTGATCTAACTTTCAGCAATGTAGTAGTATAAGGGTCAGATGATAATAGTCTTTGAACGGAAAACACCTTAAAACCCTACAGCGTTATTCATAAAAAAATAAACCGTGGTTTAGCGGTGTTTTACAAAGGGTTACCAAGGTTACTAAGACTAAACCACCGTTAAACAGGGGCTTAAATTTTTATGAATTACACTGTTTATCTTTAGGCTGTTTCTAACTTTTAGCAGTTTCGTACAATAAGAGGCAGATGATAAGTCTTTGGATGGAAAGGACCTTAGAACCTTAATCTTTAGACTGTATATAACTTTTAGCAATTTAATAGAAAGTCAGATGATAATAGTCTTTGGACGGAAAGGACCTTAAAACCTTAATTTTTAGGCTTTATCTAACTTTCAGCAATGTAGTAGTATAAGGGTCAGATGATAATAGTCTTTGAACGGAAAACACCTTAAAACCCTACAGCGTTATTCATAAAAAAATAAACCGTGGTTTAGCGGTGTTTTACAAAGGGTTACCAAGGTTACTAAGACTAAACCACCGTTAAACCGGGGCTTAAATTTTTATGAATTACACTGTTTATCTTTAGGCTGTTTCTAACTTTTAGCAGTTTCGTACAATAAGAGGCAGATGATAAGTCTTTGGATGGAAAGGACCTTAGAACCTTAATCTTTAGACTGTATCTAACTTTTAGCAATTTAATAGAAAGTCAGATGATAATAGTCTTTGGACGGAAAGGACCTTAAAACCTTAATTTTTAGGCTGTATCTAACTTTTGGTAATTTAGTAGTTTAAGAGTCAGATGATAATAGTCTTTAGATGAAGAGAACGTTAGAATCTTAATATTTAGGCTTTATCTAACTTTTAACAATTTACTAGTATAAGAGTCAGATGCTAATTGTCTTTTGGCGGAAAGGTCCTGAGAACCCTAATCTTTAGGCATATCTAGCTTTTAGCAATGTAGTAGTATAAGAGTCAGATGATAATAATCTTTGTATGGAAAGCCCAGCCCTAAGCTAGGTAACTTACATTTCAATTTCAATTCTATTGATGTAGCGAATATATCCATTATATGTATATACATATGTACATGTATATATTGAAATTACAATAAATATCAGTATTAACATACTTTTTATTAAATATTAAAAAAGAAATAACAATCAACAATCAACAAACTTAAAATACCCCACATAGCCCCCAATCATCAATGCTTGGAGTGCTGATGTTTATGCCCGTGGCTGTGGCCGTGCTTGTGGCCATGCTCATGGGACTCCTTGTGGCCGTGCTTGTGGCCCTCGTGGTGGTCGTGCTTGTGGTCCCCGTGATGCTCGTGCTTGTGGCCGTGGTGGTGGTCATGCTTGTGGTCCCCGTGTTGCTCGTGCTTGTGGCCGTGGTGGTGGTCGTGCTTGTGCTCGCCGTGGTGGTCGTGCTTGTGCCCGTGGCTGTGCTTGTGCCCGTGGTCGTGCTTGTGCTCCTCGTGGTGGGCGTGCTTGTGGTCCTGCTTGTGCTGGTGCTTGTGCTCGTGCCCGTGCTTGTGGTCCTCGCCGTGGCTGTGCTGGTGCTGCTGCTTGTGCTCGTGCCCGTGCTTGTGGTCGCCCTTGTGCTCGTGCTTGTGCTCCTGCTCGTGCTTGTGCTCGTGCCCGTGCTTGGACTCGTGCGCGTGCTTGTGGTCCTGGTGGTGCTGGTGCTTGTGCTCCTGCTTGTGCTCGTGCTTGTGCATGTGCTTGTGCTGGTGGTAGTGCACCTCGGCGTGGTCCTCGGAGGCGTCGGCGTCGTGGTGGTGGTACTTGGTTTCCGATATCTCGGCGTCGTGCACTTTGTCTTCGGCGGCCCTTTCGTAATTCACGTTGGTCGAGGCGCCGTAATGCTCACCTCCCTCGTAATCTACGTCGTAGTTTGCGTAAGGTTCGCTTTTGGGAGGCTCGTAATGTCTCACAGGGTTATCGTTGAACTTCCCTTGGAATTTCGAGTACAGACGTTCGAATTTGTTGGAGTCCACTGATGATCCGTAATTTGTTGTAATCGCTGGGGCTGATTGGGGGAGCGAATAGGGTTGATAAGTTACTGGGGTGGTTAACAGTTTCGAATAGGCAACTCTCGCGCTATGTGCCGCATTGTCCCTGTCGAAACCATTGGTATCCAGAGGGTTGCTCAGATAAACCGGATTTCCGTTCATGTCCGCTACATTATAGTCTAACCTGTAGCCATGAGCCGTAAGGACAATTAGTGCAAGCAAACTCGCTTTTGCCTGGAACATAAGAAACAAGACGTTGAAAAATAAAAAATCTAATCACAATCTAATTACTATTACAAGATTACAATAGGATAATTATCATATTGTAATCCTGTAATTGCAATTAAAGTACCTGAAATTGTAGTAATTATACTATTGTAATCCTGTAATTGTAATTAAAGTACTCGCAATTGCCACAATCACCATATTGTAATTGCTCGCAGTGATTAGAACGTCGATTAAAACCGTGAATTGGAAGCGCGAATTAATTTAATCAAAATCTCTGCGGGGGGCGATCTCGAACTGTCATAGCTTAACTACTCCCATGTTCATAAAAAAAGTCCATCAGGGGCTGCTGTGTTGATTCAAACGTATGTCAGTGACTTCTTTCATATTTCCGAAACAAGCCAACATTGTTTCCATATTTTTGAAATTAACAGACAGCTGAATGACATTCGGTTCGAATTTTATGAATGTGAATCAAGTCACGAACATACGTTTAAGTTTCCACAGCCGCCCCTGATGGACTTTTTTTATGAACATATGGTATAAAAAGATCAATCGACTGAAATATATGTTGATAGTTAAATATAGTGACTGATTTATGAATATAAGTCAAGTCATTATGAATCAAGTTACGAACATACGTTTAAGTTTCCACAGCCACCTCTGATGGCCTGTTTTTGTGAACATATGGTATAAAAAGATTAATCGACTGAAAGATATTTTGATAATTAAATAGGGTGATTGATTTATGAATATAAGTCAAGTCATCATGAATCAAGTCATGAACATACGCTTAAGTTTCCACAGTTTTCCAAGTTTTCCAAGTTTCCATGATGGACTCTTTATGAACATATGGTATAAAAGATAAATCGACTGAAATATATGTTGATAGTTAAATATGGTGATTGATTTACGAATATAAGTCAAGTCATTATGAATCAAGTCACGAACATACGCTTAAGTTTCCACAGCCGCCTCTGATGGCCTTTTTTATTAACATATGGTATACAAAGATTAATCGACTGAAAGATATGTTGATAGTTAAATATGGTGATCGATTTATGAATATAAGTCAAGTCATCATGAATCAAGTCATGAACATACGCTTAAGTTTCCACAGTTTTCCAAGTTTTCCAAGTTTCCATGATGGACTCTTTATGAACATATGGTATAAAAGATAAATCGACTGAAATATATGTTGATAGTTAAATATGGTGATTGCTTTACGAATATAAGTCAAGTCATTATGAATCAAGTCACGAACATACGCTTAAGTTTCCACAGCCGCCTCTGATGGCCTTTTTTATTAACATATGGTATACAAAGATTAATCGACTGAAAGATATGTTGATAGTTAAATATGGTGATCGATTTATGAATATAAGTCAAGTCATCATGAATCAAGTCTTGAACATACGCTTAAGTTTCCACAGTTTTCCAAGTTTTCCAAGTTTCCATGATGGACTCTTTATGAACATATGGTATAAAAGATAAATCGACTGAAATATATGTTGATAGTTAAATATGGTGATTGATTTACGAATATAAGTCAAGTCATTATGAATCAAGTCACGAACATACGCTTAAGTTTCCACAGCCGCCTCTGATGGCCTTTTTTATTAACATATGGTATACAAAGATTAATCGACTGAAAGATATGTTGATAGTTAAATATGGTGATCGATTTATGAATATAAGTCAAGTCATCATGAATCAAGTCATGAACATACGCTTAAGTTTCCACAGTTTTCCAAGTTTTCCAAGTTTCCATGATGGACTCTTTATGAACATATGGTATAAAAGATAAATCGACTGAAATATATGTTGATAGTTAAATATGGTGATTGATTTACGAATATAAGTCAAGTCATTATGAATCAAGTCACGAACATACGCTTAAGTTTCCACAGCCGCCTCTGATGGCCTTTTTTATTAACATATGGTATACAAAGATTAATCGACTGAAAGATATGTTGATAGTTAAATATGGTGATTGATTTATGAATATAAGTCAAGTCATCATACATCAAGTCATGAACATACGTTTAAGTTTCCACAGTTTTCCAAGTTTTCCAAGTTTTCCTGATGGACTTTGTTATTAACATCTGGTATAAAAGATAAATCGACTGAAATATATGTTGATAGTTAAATATGGTGATTGATTTATGAATATAAGTCAAAACATTATGAATGAAGTTACGAACATACGTTTAAGTTTCCACGGCCGCCTCTGATGGCCTATTTTTATGAACATTTGGTATAAAAAGATTAATCGACTGAAAGATACATTGATAGTTAAATATGATGATTGATTTATGAATATAAGTCAAGTCATTATGAATCAAGTCTCGAACATACGTTTTAGTTTCCACAGCCACCCCTGATGGACTTTTTTCATGACATTATGGTATAAATAGATAATTCAACTGAAATATATGTAACTCCGAATTTAATATAAATAATTCTAATAAGTAGTTTTATAAATGCACTTCATTAATTTTGTTATTACTATTGTCCAAATCCAGATTCAGCTGCAAGTTTGAAATCTATAAATTTGAATGAAAAAATTATTGACTACAACATGTTGTATTAAATGTATTAACTTCCAATCAATGACTTATTTGTTAACATTTAAGCTCTCAGATGTTATTTAAGGAGATACGAAGTATAAACTTTGTTCCATTTTTATTTTTAACTGAAAAAGGCTGTGGTTTCATTATAAAAAAGTTTTACACAAGAACACCAACAAAAATGATCTGACAGTGAAAAAAATATTAAATGACAGATTTTTAACAACGTTGCCAAATTCATATATTAAAATAAATAAATTATTGTTTAAATTATTCAAGTGTGCTGGTTCTTTAATTATTTAAAAAAATGCCGAAAATGTTATATAACAATTTGACTGATTTGTAAAATGAAAATAGCAAATAAATTCTGTACTCAACAGATACTCAATATGATGGCAACTGTCATGAAATATAACCTCATTTTTTTTAAATATAACCTATTAAAAGTCTAGTGACTTTTTACATTGGCCAACAAAACTGTCACCCTAACAGAGCCAACTTAGTAAAAATAAAAATGGAACTGAGTATAACAAATTATTATTAACTGCACCAAATGAAATATGTGTAAAAATGTTTTCACTTACCAATACTCCCATGTTGGATTGTGTAATGAACAGTTCACCAACAAAGCTGAGAATGTACAACTGAAGGAGCGTCCTGTCTTCTTATACCAACACAAGAGGCGTCCCTCCTAACGCCTCTTTCGCGATAATTGCAGATCTCTTCGTCGGACTCTTCCGATGTTAATACACCGTGGAGCATGTCCGGCTTTAATGAATTCCTAATATCTTCATGCTAATTTCGCGGTTTCCCCTCGTGCTCAACTCTCCGCTCATGTACATGCCTGTTATAATAATTGTAATTAGAGATATTAATGACTGGAGAGAGGATGGTCTATGATGCACAAAGCGCAATAATTGTACTGTGAACAATAAAATAATTACAGATGTAATTGCTCGAGTTTATATCAATTTGTGTACACTAGGAATGTATTATTTTCTTTTTTTCTTATTTTTCGTACAAAAATATACCAAAAGTTTATAAACAAATACAAATATACAATATAGTTTTGTTGTTAGTATTATTAGTATAAATATAGTATTATAAAATATACCAAAAATTTAAAAACAAAAACAAATATACAATATAGTTTTGTTGTTAGTATTATTAGTATAAATATAGTATAGTAAGTACTCTTTATTCACGATAATTTTGCGTCAGTGGAGTCTATGAATATCTAGAAAAATGTTTGGTAGTGTTTCGGAAATAACAAAATTCCCCAATGGAAGTTGTCAATTTTTTTAGGTTAAGTTGTTTTCAATTTGAGGTTATAGTTTTTAAATAGCATTGTTGCCATCTGGCAAGTTTAAATTATTAGAAATTATTATTATATATAAATTATTATGAAAATGGAACAGCAGGAAAAGACAAATCTGACAATGTGGTGGGAAGCAAATGTCTAATAGACATCGACACAAAAAAATAATTAACTTCCGTTGCATCACTGAATCGGTTTGTCCAACATGACAAAAAGAAAACCCAACCAACTCGGTTGCGAAAAGATCGTGAATGTATATTATTGTATAGTTATTCTTAGTACCAAATAGGACGTAAGTCATATTTTATTATTATATATTGTAATTCCATTTACACGTGCAAAATTCAATAACATTCAAGCACAATAAAGAAATCTAATTCTAACCAAATCAACAATAAAATAAAATAGTCTTAAATAATTAACAGTAATAATATCTAATAAAATAGATAAGATAGGAATCGTCATAATTTTTTTGTTCTATTATTTAATTGCAATTTCCCGTGGCTTCTAATTAAGGCCTGTGCAATATTGAGGCTCCAACTAATCAATAGTTGTAGGTACGATTGTCGAGCAGGTCAATAAATGAAAGTTATTTCTAAGGTTGTTACATTTAGTACTTACTTTAGTACTTACTTTACTACAGCATCTGATAAAATAGATAAGATAAGAATCGTCATCATTTTTTTGTACTATCATTTAATTGCAAATTCCTGTGGCTACTAATTAAGGGTACTAATTAAGACCTGTGCAATATTAAGGCTCCAACTAATCAATAGTTGTAGGTACGATTGTCGAGCAGGTCAATAAATAAAAGTTATTTCTAAGGATGTTATATTTAGTACTTACTGTTTAGTACTTCCTTTGGTACTGCATCTAATAAAAAAGATAAGATAAGAATCGTCATCATTTTTTTGTTCTATTATTTAATTGCAATTTCCTGTAGCTACTAATTAAGGCTACTAATTAAAGCCTGTGCAATATTAAGGCTCCAACTAATCAATAGCTGTAGGTACGATTGTCGAGCAGGTTAATAAATAAAAGTTATTTCTAAGGTTGTTACATTTAGTACTTACTTTAGTACTGTACTCCAAATTCAAGAATTTATTTTAAAAAAACCTATGATTTAAGATTATAATTGTCGGGATTTTGATTCTTGGGACATGAACCCAAACCTTTTAAATCATTTTTTTTAATAAGTTCTTGAATTGCCTTTCGACAAGAATTGATGAATTGATGAAGAAATTTATTTTAAAAAATCCTATGATTTAAGATTATAATTGTCGGGATTTTGATTCTTGGGATATGAACCCAAATCCTTAAATTAATATGTTTTTTTTTTAATAAGTTCTTGAATTGAATTTCGATAATTAAAACCAGTTTCTGTGTATCTGTACCATGTGATGGACTAAAAATTGAAAGTTTTTTTATTTTAATAAGTTCTTGAATTGAATTTCGATAATTAAAACCAGTTTTTGTGTATCTGTACCATGTGATGGACTAAAAATTGAAAGTTTTTTTTTTAATAAGTTCTTGAATTGAATTTCGACAAAAATTGATGATTAAAACCAATTTCTGTGTATCTGTACCATGTGATTGACCAAAAAATGAAAGAAAACAATAATATTTTACTTAATTACAATTATGTACTATAAAGCATGCTAACTTTATAGTTACATTATATTCTAAATTGCTCACCTACTGAAAGCACAAACAGTGCAAAAACAATCATTAATTTAAAAAATATCAATTTTGATTTAAATCAATGATTTATTTAAAGCAAATCAGTTGATTTAAATCACACTTTGGAAGAAAAAAATTATATTTATTTTATTTTATGATTTATTTATTTTATTTCATTTTATTTCGCACAAACAGTGCAAACAGTACAAAAACAATAATTAATTTAAAAAATAACAACTTTGATTTAAATCAATGATTTATTTAAAACAAATCAGTTGATTCAAATCGCACTTTGAAAAAGAAAATTTATTTTTATTTTATTTTATGATTTATTTATTTTATTTCATTTTATTTCGCCTCACAAGTTGCGGTTATATACAACCATCATCAGAGGCATGTATTCAATGTTAATTTTTTTTGTAAATTGAACTTCAAATTAGCCATATAACAAATTTTAAAATTACGTTTCAAATGAATTCAAGACATATGAACATTGAATACATGCCTCTGATGATGGTGGTATATAACCGAAACTAATCAGGCGAAATAAAATAAATAAATCGTAAAATAAAATAAAAATAAATTTTCTCTAGTTGGGGAAACTGTATTTTTGTTATTACTCTATTTTCTATACACTACAAATTTTGTCTAATACTTTTTCCACCTTTTCCTCTGATAAATCATAATTACTCTAATTTTTATACACAAGTTTTATCTAATACGTTTTTTCCACATTTTCCTCTGATAAATCATAATTTTAAATGTACTTAAAACTTTTTCCTTTTGAGACTTAAAAGCAGGGTTGGAATAAATCTTGATTACAGAAAAAATCAAAAATCTATGATTACAAAAGAAATCAAATAAATCATCGTTTATTTGATTTTTTTTTTAATCATTGATTTTGATTTTGATTTCTGTTCCGAAATTTCCGAGTTCATAAGGTAATATCTCAAAAGCTATCAATTTTCATTAAGTAACTGTAGTTTTGTTATTACTCTCATTTTTACACACTACGAGTTATATCTAATACGTTTTTTCATATTTTCCTCTAATAAATCGTATTTTTAAAATTACTTAAAACTTCTTCCGTTTCACACATTGAAGCAAGGCTGGAATAAATCGTGATTACAAAAATATATCAAAAATCAATGGTTTAAAAAAAACAAATAAATCATGTCTTATTTGATTTTTTTTAATCATTGATTTTTGATTTTTTTTTAAATCAAGATTTGTTAAAACCATGCTTCTATTCCATAATTTTCGAGTGTATAAGGTAATATCTCAAAAGCTATCAATTTTCATTAGGTGGAGAAACTGTAACTTTCTTATTACTCTAATTTTTATACACTACAAGTTTTGTCTAATACGTTTTTTCACATTTTCCTCTGATAAATGATAATTTTTAAATTGCTTAAAACTTCTTACATTTCACACTTAGAAGTGGAATAAATCATGATTTAAAATCAAAATCAAAAATCAATGATTAAAAAAAATCAAATAAATCATGTCATTTCATTTTTGTTTTAAAATCATTGATTTTTGATTTTTTTTTATCATGATTTATTCCAACCCTGCTTATGTTCCGTAATTTTCGAGTTTATAAGATATTATCTCAAAAACTATCAATTTTCATTAGGTGGAGAAACTGTAGTTTTCTTATTATTCTAATTGTTGTCTAATATGTGTTTCCACATTTTCCTCTGATAGATCATATTTTTAAAATTGCTTAAAACTTCTTCCGTTTCACATATAGAAGCAAGGTTGGAATAAATGATGATTACGAAAAAAAAATCAAAAATCAATGAAAAAATCAAATAAATCGTGTATTTTTTTAAATCACTGATTTTTGTTTTTTTTTATCATGAATTATTCCAACCCTGCTTCTGTTCCCTAATTTCCGAGTTTATAAGGTAATATCTCAAAAGAAGCTATTAATATTCACTAGGTGAAGAAACTATAGTTTTGTTATTACTGTAATTTTTATATACTATAAGTTTTGTCTAATACGGTTTTCCACATTTTCCTCTGATAAATTATATATTTTTAAATACTTAAAACTTCTTCAGTTTCACACATAGAAGCAAGGTTGAAATAAATCATGATTACAAAAAAAAATCAAAAATCAATGATTTAAAAAAATCAAATAAATCATGTCTTATTCGTTTTTTTAAATCATTGATTATTGATTTTTTTTAATCATGATTCATTCCAACCCTGCTTCTGTTACGTAATTTCCGAGTTTATAAGGTAATATCTCAAAAGCTATTAATTTTCACTTAGTGGCGAAACTGTAGTTTTGTTATTACTCTAATTTTTATACACTACAAATTTTGTCTAATACGTTTTTCCACAGTTTCCTCTGATTAATCATATTTTCAAAATTACTTAAAACTTCTTCCATTTCACACTGAGAAGCAGGGTTGGAATAATTAAAAAAACAATCAAAAATCAAATAAAATATGATATATTTGATTTTTTTTGTTTTTTATATTTCTGATCAGGTTTTTTCAGTATAGATGTGATCTATATCAATTGATTTACATAACGACTTAAATCGGGATACGTTCAAAATCCCGACAATTATAATCCCGACAATCTTGATCCCGATGATCAAAATCCCGACAAATCAAAATCCCGACAAGTCCGAATCCCGGCAAATTCCGGCAAGGTAAAATTGACCAGCACAACTTCGTTCCTACGATTCTTAGATTCTTAGAAATCCTAGAAATCAGTAGGTTAGGTTAGGTTAGGTTAGGTAAGGTTAGGTTAGGTTAGATAGTAAAAGTCCGATTTGTCTACTATTTTCCCTTATTATTATTATTATCATTATTATTATTATTATTAATCTCCCGATAAATAGAAATCCTGACAAATCAAAATCCCGACAATTCAGAATCCCGACAATTCAGAATCCCGACAAATCAGTATCCCGACAAAGTAAAATCATTTACAGATTAATCAGAGATCCTGAGAATAATAATAATAATAATAAGGCAAAATAAAAGGTCGGACTTTTACTATTTAACCTAACCTAACCTAACCTACGGATTTCTAGTAATACATAGAATACGTAGAAATGAAGTTGTGTTGGTGAAATCTTACCTTGCCGGAATTTTAATCTGTCGGGATTTCGTCGAGATTTTTATTTGTCGGGCTTCTGACTTTTTGGGATTTCGACTTGTCGGGATTCTGACTTGTCGGGATTTTGATTTGTCGAGATTTTGATCGTCGGAATTAAAATTGTCGGGATTATAATTGCCGGGATTTTGGGGTTTGGGTTAATATCCCTACAATCAAAATCCCGACAATTATAATCTTAAATCATATGTTTTTTTTTAATAAATTTGGAATTTGGACGTGAATTTGGACAAGAATTGATGATTTAAACAAATTTGTGTGTATCTGTACCATGTGATGGATCAAAAAATGGATGAAAATAATATTTTTTTACTTACATACAGTTATCTACTTTAAAGCATATTAACTACTAGTTATTTTTTTTTAATACTTGGTCTGTAGATAGTGTATATATTTGTCTATATGTGTCTATTAAATAAAAAAATCCTCGGAAAACAAAACTCTATAGTTACATTATATGTTTAATGGTTTACCTAGTAGAATGCACAAACAGTGGAAAAAAAATGATTAATTTAAAAAAACAATCAGTTTTGATTGAAAGCAATGATTTGTTTAAGAAAAAAAACAGTTGATTTAAATCCCACCAACCCTGCTTTGAAGTAACTCATAAATTTCCAGACTTATTCATTGCCACAATTTAAAACTTACATTATGAATTAATTATTTTTTAATATTAAATTAAATGATTCATTTACGTTAAAAAAATATTTTGATTTAATCTCTTTTTATATATCATTTATTTATATTATTATTTATATTTATAATTTTATATATTTTTTTATATTACATTTTTGTTATATTTTTAATTTAAAATATCTTAATTATTATTAGTTCCTATTCGTGTTAATTAAATATTTCTTATACCTACATTGTGATTATTATTTTTGCAATTATTTTGATGAAAGTATTTCGCAAAGAAATTCAATGCGTGCATTGTGTATACGAGATGTTTCTCTGGGAAGTTAGTTCCTGCTAAGGAAAAGCGTTTTCACAAGGAACTCATTGAATTCTAAATAATTTCAATTTCTCTTGTTTTCAGATCAGGTGCCCCGCCCCCACCCCCGGGAGCCGGAAACATACCAGGGGTCCGTCTAAAGTCGGAAGTAAGTACTGTTATTAAACGTTGGAGATCTTAAATCTATTTATGGAGCTCAGAGCCAAACCGTATTAAGTCCATTTTTTTCTTCTTCCAAAATCATAACTGAGAAAATAATAACTCATGCTATTTGCAATAGTAATCGGTTTGAAAAATACCATTATTCATAATCTTCAAAATGTTTTACTGTAAAATTAAAAAAATGTGACTTAATACTGTTTGGCTCTGAAGTCCAGATTTGGATCTCTTGATCTTTAAACTGAATTTTTTCATTGTTAAAACTGACTGTTTTTGTTAAAAAGTTTTTATGGTGTATTTCCTAAAAAAAAGTGTAACTTTATAAATGGGGTATATTTCCATATTTGAGGTTGTGAAGGGTAGAGTGTCCTTGAAGGGCTGGTGGAAGAGGGCAAGACCCACAGAGGGTTGTACTATCATAGGATGAATGAATGAATGAATTTGATTAAGGGCCAGTTTTACAATCGTGGAACAGCCTTGTTCCTGGTACAATTACTTAGGATACAATTGTGTCAACAAATGTATCCTAGGTAATTGAACCAGGAACAAGGATGTTCCACGATTGTAAAACCGGCCATTAGAATCGTTAAATAAAGTTGGAAATAAAAGTTTGTACGTGACACATTAATCTTTACTAGGCTCACTGGACTATGGGGCTCGCTCCTATGTCGCTCGCCCCACAAACTTCCAGCTCGCCCGTAAAGATTAATTTACAAAGCTTGATACGTAAATAACTATTAAATCCAAATAAAATATACATCATCCATGTTTGGACCACTCTTACACGGTTCTGACTGTATTTCCAAAACTTAATTTTATCATCAAATACTTATTTGTGTATCAAGGCCAAAAGGTGAACCAATTTCATTCACGAAAAGGACACTTTTTGGCATGGATGCACATAACATTTTCAAGGCCATTGAATGCAGATTATAATAGAAATCCTTTGTGTTTTCTATGAAACATATAAAATTTCGAAAATTAAAACGTTTTCGTAGGTATATCGAGTTGGGTCTCATATCTCTTGGATTTTACTTTTCTTCAGTTGATACTATTAAGTGGCGTGCGAGGTAATTTTAACGGGGTCGAATAACATAAACAACAAATATTGGGAATCAAATAAAAACATGATTGAAGAGAATAGCTCCATGATCCGTTTGGATTTTGCGTTGCACACCTTAAATGGGTTATTAGGATGTACGCATCTTGTTCTGGTGTAAACATTTTGGGATAGTCAAGAAGCCAGTTTTTAATCATTCTATCAGCACGCCACTGCAAACTGTCATATTGACAGCCAACCTGCCAAAACGTCAGTGTTGACAACTGTAATTGTAATATTTGTAGTGTTGCCAACATAATTTGCGTACTGTTTTTTTCCAGACACCCGATTATAATAGAAACGTATCGATCCTTTGCGTTTTCTATGAAATGTCTAAAATTTCGAAAATTAAAACGTCTTCGTAGGTATATCGAGTGTGGTCTCATATCTCTTGGATTTTCTTTTTCTTTAGTTGATACTGTTAAGTGGCGTGCGTGGTAATTTTAACGGGGTCGAATAACATAACCAACAAATATTGGGAATCAAATAAAAACAGGATTGAAGGGAATAGCTCCAAGATCCGTTTGAATTTTGCGTTGCACACCTAAAATGTGCCATGAGGATGTACGCATCTTGTTCTGGACTAAACATTTTGGGATAGTCAAGAAGCCAGTTTTTAATCATTCTATCAGCACGCCACTGCAAACTGTCATATTGACAGCCAAACTGCCAAAACTTCAGTGTTGATAACTGTAATTGTAATATTTGTAGTGTTGACAACTGTAATTGTTATATTTGTAGTGTTGCCAATATAATTTGCGTATTGGCTTTTTCCAGAGACCCGATTATAATAGAAATGTAACGAACCTTTGTGTTTTCTATGAAATATATAAAATTCCGAAAATTAAAACGTTTTCGTAGGTATATCGAGTGTGGTCTCATATCTCTTGGATTTTATTTTTCTTCAGTTGATACTGTCAAGTGGCGTGCGAGGTAATTTTAACGGGGTCGAATAACATAACCAACAAATATTGGGAATCAAATAAAAACAGGATTGAAGAGAATAGCTCCATGGTCCGTTTGGATTTTGCGTTGCTTACCTAAAATGGGCCATAAGGATGTACGCATCTTGTTCTGGTGTAAACATTTTGGGATAGTCAAGAAGCTAGTTTTTAATCATCTATCAGCACGCCACTGCAAATTGTCATATTGACAGCCAAGCTGCCAAAACGTCAGTGTTGACAACTGTAATTGTAATATTTGTAGTGTTGACAACTGTAATTGTAATATTTGTAGTGTTGCCAACATAATTTGCGTACTGTTTTTTTTCCGGACACCCGATTATAATAGAAATGTAACGATCATTTGTGTTTTCTATGAAATATATGAAATTTCGAAAATTAAAACGACTTCGTAGGTATATCGAGTGTGGTCTCATATCTCTTGGATTTTATTTTTCTTCAGTTGATACTGTTAAGTGGCGTGTGAGGTAATTTAAACGGGGTCAAATAACAACCAACAAATATTGGGTATCAAATAAAAATTGGATTGAAGAGAATAGCTCTATGATCCGTTTGGATTTTGCGTTGCACACCTAAAATGGGTCATAAGGATGTACGCATCTTGTTCTGGTGTAAACATTTTGGGATAGTCAAGTAGCCAGTTTTTAATCATTCTATCAGCACGCCACTGCAAACAGTCATATTGACAGCCAAACTGCCAAAACGTCAGTGTTGACAACTGTAATTGTAATATTTGTAGTGTTGACAACTGTAATTGTTATATTTGTAGTGTTGACAACTGTAATTGTAATATTTGTAGTGTTGCCAACATAATTTGGTACTGTTTTTTTTTTCAGACACCCGATTATAATAGAAATGTAACGATTCTTTGTGTGTTCTATGAAATATATAAAATTTCGGAAATTAAAACGTCTTCGTAGGTATATCGAGTGTGGTCTCATATCTCTTGGATTTTATTTTTCTTCAGTTGATACTGTCAAGTGGCATGCAAGAAAATTTTAACGGGGTCGAATAACATAACCAACAAATATTGGGAATCAAATAAAAACAGGGTTGAAGGGAATAACTCCATGATCCGTTTGGATTTTGCGTTGCACACCTAAAATGGGTCATAAGGATGTACGTATCTTGTTCTGGTGTAAACATTTTGGGATAGTCAAGTAGCCAGTTTTTAATCATTCTATCAGCACGCCACTGCAAACAGTCATATTGACAGCCAAACTGCCAAAACGTCAGTGTTGACAACTGTAATTGTAATATTTGTAGTGTTGACAACTGTAATTGTTATATTTGTAGTGTTGACAACTGTAATTGGAATATTTGTAGTGTTGCCAACATAGTTGTCAGTGTTGACAACTGTAATTGTAATATTTGTAGTGTTGACAACTGTAATTGTAATATTTGTAGTGTTGACAACTGTAATTGTAATATTTGTAGTGTTGCCAACATAATTTGCGTACTGTTTTTTTCCAGACACCCGATTATAATAGAAATGTAATAATCCTTTGTGTTTTCTATGAAATATATAAAATTTCGAAAATTAAAACGTCTTCGTAGTTATATCGAGTGTGGTCTCATATCTCTTGGATTTTATTTGTCTTCAGTTGATACTGTCAAGTGGCGTGCGAGGTAATTTTAACGGGGTTGAATAACATAACCAACAAATATTGTGAATCAAATAAAAATAGGATTGAAGAGAATAGCTCCATGATCCGTTTGGATTTTGCGTTGCACACCTAAAATGGGCCATGAGGATGTACGCGTCTTGTTCTGGTGTAAACATTTTGGGATAGTCAAGAAGCCAGTTTTTAATCATTCTATCTGCACGCCACTGCAAACTGTCATATTGACAGCCAAACTGCCAAAACGTCAGTGTTGACAACTGTAATTGTAATATTTGTAGTGTTGACAACTGTAATTGTTATATTTGTAGTGTTGACAACTGTAATTGTAATATTTGTAGTGTTGCCAACATAATTTGCGTAGTGGTTTTTTCCAGACACCCGATTATAATAGAAATGTAACGATCCTTTGTGTTTTCTATGAATAATATAAAATTTCGAAAATTAAAACGTCTTCTTAGGTACATCGAGTGTGGTCTCATATCTTTGGATTTTATTTTTCTTCAGTTGATACTGTCAAGTGGCGTGCGAGGTAATTTTAACGGGGTCGAATAACAACCAACAAATATTGGGAATAGAATATAAACATGATTGAAGGGAATAGCTCCATGATAGCTCCGTTTGGATTTTGCGTTGCACACCTAAAATGGGCCATAAATATGTACGGATCTTGTTCTGGTGTAATTATTTTGGGATAGTCAAGAAGCCAGTTTTTAATCATTCTGTCAGCACGCCACTGTAAACTGTCATATTGACAGCCAAACTGCCAAAACGTCAGTGTTGACAACTGTAATTGTAATATTTGTGGTGCTGCCAACATAATTTGCGTACGGGTTTTTTTTCAAACACCCGATACATCAGTAGTATCCAGTAGTAGTATCCAGTAGTATTCCAGGCACCCGATACATCACTACCGGGCTGACGTGACACTTCGATGGCATGTCCATCCGGAGAGACCATGAAATGAGAAAATTGTTACCTGAAGAAGTGTGTCGACAATGACCAGAAGCTGAAGAAGTGTGTCACCAATGACCAGAAGGTGAAGAAGTTTAGAGTCAATGAATTGGGCCATCGAAGTGTCACGTCAGCCTGATAGTATTACTACTTACATCCAAAGAAACGCGTCTGATTACAGTAGCAGATTCTAAGATTGTTTTTTTTTTAGATTGGTGAGAGGAGGGTCGAGCCGCCGCTCTGCGTGCAGAACGCGATGATGACGAAGGACAAGAAGCCCTTCACGTACACCCCCGGGGGCATTGACCTCTCTGAAATCAAGTCCCCCAGGATGGCCAGGAGGATAGAGAGGAACGCCAATGCCCCAGGTGTGGGGGACCTGCCGAAGTCCCCCTTGAGCTACCCCACGGGACCGTCGAGCCCCCTGCCGCCGCAAGCTCTGTCAGCCATGCAAGGAGGACTGCCGGTCCAAGTGTTCCCGTCGGGGGCCCCACCGCCACCACCGCCGCCTCCAGTGAACGCGCCGCCGCCGCCACCACCCATGCAACCGTTACCCACGAAGCCGGTTGCGACGAATGATGGGGTCTTCGAGAGACCTGATATGACCAGGATCATACCAGAGAACCCTATGACCTTGCTGCGGAAGACGCCCAGGGTGGAGAGGAAGTCGTTCTTGGACGAGCTCAATGATTCTTCTAAAATTGTACCCAACAATAGAAATCAGCAGCAACAGCAGCCACCGCAAGCATACACAGTACAGTCACCTCCCACTCCACAGAACGAGCCCAAATATAATGCACAGCCCCAATACAGCCCTCAGCCAACGTTCAGTCCCCAGCCCCAATACAGCCCGCAGCCAGCGTTCAGTCCCCAACCCCAATACAGCCCCCAATATACTCCCCAGCCTCAATACAGCCCTCAGCCACAATTCAATGCTCAACAACAGTACTCTCCGCAATCTCAACCACAGCCCTTCAGTCCTCAGCCGCAGATCAGACCTGGTATGCAGCCTCGCTTCAGTCCGCAACCCATGAGTAACCAGCAGCCGCAGTACACCCAACCTCCACCACAACCTCAGCAATTCAAACCACAGCAATATCAAAACAACGGCGATGCTCAAGAGCCTCAGCCCGTGAAAACCAGCAGCGTCTCCATAGGGTCCTTGTACATACCCCCAATAAATCAGAATAAGGACAATAAAGTCGACAGCCCTCCGAGCCCTCCGCAAAGACAACTGAGCACCCCGCAGAGCCCTCAATCGCCGATACCTAAATTGAACGCAGCACCAAAACCGTGGCAGAATCAAAAGAAAGAGCAAGAAATGCCACCATGGGTGCAGCGCGGTCAGCAGTCTTCACCACCGCGCGATGAATCCCAACCGTCCGGAAGGGTGTCCGTGCAACCACCGATGGTCGTACCGGTGCAGATGCAACCACCGCCTCCCAGACCTGGCGTTGACGTCGTCTATGTCACCCAGCCGGAAGTGTACCAGCACCCAGGTCCCGGACCCAACCAGCGCTGGGTACCCCCTCCGGTCCAGAAGCAGCAGCAGCAGCAGCAGCCGCAGCAACAGCAGAGACCTCAACCGCCCCAGCAGCAACGCCAGCAGTCGGTGCAAGAGCCCAAGGGCACGAGAATCATCCCCATCCAAATAGAGGGTGGTGGCAACGACAGGTAAGAGCTCAAGACGGCGGCTTCTGCTGTGTGTACTCAGCTTTCGCGTTTTAGGAGCCTTGAGCGGCAGCAAAGCTGGACTCCAACCCAATCGAATTATTTCAGGGTGCTCCAAAAGATGACGAGCACCGAAGGCGATGGGGGCGACGGCGAGCCGCAGCCCGTCACCGAGCACGGGCCCAGGGCGTCCCAGCACTTCCAGCAGCAGATACCGGCCGAGCACATGCGGCGGTTGAACATGAACGAGAGCGACAGGGACTTCATGAACAGGGTGAAGCAAGGTACAACCGACTTCCATACACAATTACGTAGAAACCTTGGTTAAGAATTACATCAACATCTAACATCACTAATGTAGCATCTAATCTAGCAGCTGGCATTGTGTAGTAGTTAAATTTGTACTTCATATACGAATCTACTTCATATACTTCTGTACGAATCTACAAAGTAATTAGTTCAGAACTTTTTAGCCTCTGCGTCTCAGTAGTATGAACATTTATTCCATATACAGGTACACATCTACAGCATACATAATACATATCTCGTTTACCTTGAAAATTAAATATCTTACTAAAATCACATTTAATACCTTCTATTGGGTCCCAAGTGCTATCGTCTCAGTACGGGGCTAAGTCTCCATTCGGGTGTAAAGGTTCTTCTGGATACAACCCTACATATTAGCAGTAACATGTAGGGTTGTATCCAGAAGAACCTTTACACCCGAATTGAGACTTAGCCCCGTACTGAGACGATAGCACTTGGGACTACCTGGTGTTTAGGATTCCGACGACAAACTGAGAAATCCCAGCGATGTACCGCTGCCCTCATGTCAGCAAGGTTCTCTTTTATCATATAAATCGGTTCTATAACGTCTATCGACGTTGTCCGATACTCTCCTAGGTTGACCCATTGTCTTTCTCGAAGGTTTCTAGGGCTCATCGCCTTTGCTATTCCTTCCTTCCAAGGTACACTTTTGCTGGCGTTTATAGCTTTACGTAAATTTTCTTCTGGACACAACTGTACAATGGCATCACAAATGAGGCTGTGTCAAAATATTGTCAGATTCTACAATGTCTCCGTACAACACCTTAGAAGACTATTAAATGAAAATTATAAAGTTTCATCAAACAATCAGTAAACTTTCTTCTGGACACAACAATACAATGGCATCGCAAATAAGGGCTTTGTCAAAATATTATCAGATTCTACAATATCTCTGTACACCGTAGAAGACTATTACATGAAAGACATAAAGATTCATCACAAAATCCAATTTAGCTGATTAGCTTCTTCAGGTAGGTTCTTCTAAGTTTCAAGAAGATGCGGATGGTTAAAAAGTCCAGTTGAATAAGTCAGTTCAGATTTTGGACACATTGCAAGGTTCTGTAATGTATTTCTTGCTCAAGAAGAACCTGCCTCAAGATGAAGAATATGTTGAGATGTTCAAACGTTGTAAGACATATGCATTTAATCTGTTCTTCTAAAATGCAGAGGCCGCAGAACCCATCTGAAAATGGTAAATGGGATTTTGTAAAAACGGTTTAGTGAAAATCATAAAGTTTCGCTAAAATCAGATTCAGCTTCTTCAGGTAGGTTCTTCTAAGTTTCAAGAAGATGCGGATAGTTAAAAAAGCCCAGTTGAATTCGTCAGTTCCAATTTTGCCGACCCAATGCGAGGTTCTGTAATGTATTCTTTCCTCAAGGAGAACCTGTCTCAAAATGGAGAATATGATGAGATGTTCAAACGTTGTAAGACATATGCATTTGATTTGTTCTTCTAAAATGCAGAAGTTGCTGAATCCACCTGAAAATGGCAAATGGGATTTTGCAAAAACGGTTAAATGAAAATCATAAAGTTTCACCAAAATCACATTTAGCTTCTTCAGGTAGGTTCTTCTTAGTTTCAAGAAGATGCGGATGGTTAAAAAAGCCCAGTTGAATAAGTCAGTTCAGATTTTGCCGACACATTACGAGGTTCTGTAATGTATTCGTTGCTCAAGAAGAACCTGCCTAAAGTTGGAAAATATGATTAGGTGTTCAAATGTTGTAAGACATATGCATTTAATTTGTTCTTCTGAGATGCAAAGGCAGCAAAACCCACCTGAAAATGGCAAATGGGATAAAAACGGTTAAATGAAAATCATAAAGTTTCACCAAAAGCATATTTAGATTCTTCGGGTAGGTTTTTCTAAGTTTGAAGAAGATGCGGTTGGTTAGAAAAGCCTTGTTGAATAAGTCAGTTCAGATTTTAACGACACATTGCAAGATTCTGTAATGTACTCCTTCCTCAAGAAGAACATGCATAAAGAAGGAGAATATGATGAGGTGTTCAAACGTTGTAAGACATGCATTTTATTTGTTCTTCTGAGATGCAAAGGCAGCAAAACCCACCTGAAAATGGCAAATGGGATAAAAACGGTTAAATGAAAATCAGAAAGTTTTACCAAAATCATATTTAGCTTCTTCAGGTTTTAGATTCTTCTAAGTTTCAAGAAGATGCGGATGGTTAAAAAAGCCTAGTTGAAAAAGTCAGTTCAGATTTTTCCGACACATTGCGAGGTTCTGTAATGTATTCCTGTCTCAAGAAGAACCTGCCTAAAGATCTAGAATATGATGAGGTGTTCAAACGTTGTAAGACATATGTATTTAATTTGTTCTTCTAAGGTTCAGAAGCAGCAGAACCCACTTAAACATGGGAAATAGGATTTTGTATAAATGGTTTGAGAATCTGTGAATTCTTCATTTAGTATTAACTGTATTTAATATACAGGGTGTCCCTGAACGGTGTATACAAACTTTGAGAGCAAGTTCCAGAGACCCAAAGAAGCAAAAATTAAGATTAATGTGATTTGGTGGTTAAAGATACTCCAGAAGGAAGCGTTTGCGACCTATGTTTATGGAAGGTCCCAAACGCTTTTTTCTGGAGTTTCTTTAAACACCAAATGACATGAATCTTCTTCATGTGCCATCTCCTTTGAGAAGGTTGGGTTGAATAAACCCACATTTCGAATGCATCCAACAGTGTCATTTTTTTGAGAGTCAAAATTGTTTCTTTAAGAACCAAATGACATTAATCTTCTTCATGTGCCATCTCCTTTGAGAAGATTGGCTATCATCATGGCAATTTTCACCTTAGATGTTACGGCTCTGAACAGTTCAATGGAGCTGTTGTTGCACCAATTTCTGAGGTTATTGAACCACGAAATTTGTATTCTTCCTATATTTCTCTTTCCCTGTATCTTCCCTTGTATGATGGTTTGTAGCAGTGCACATTTTTGTCCTCTCGTCACGTGGCCAAGGTACTGTAGTTTCCTGATTTTGACTGTATTCACTCTTTCTTCCTCCTTTCCCAATCTCCTTAGAACTTATTTGTTTGTTGTTCTGCTAACCTAGCTTCTTAGGATTCTTCTATAAGCCCACATTTCGAATGCATCCAACCGATCGGTGTCATTTTTTTGAGCCTTCAAAGATTCCATACCATATAATAGTACAGGGAATACGTAACATTTAAGTATTCTGATTTTAAGGTGTAGGCTGGGGTCGTTGCTGCATAGTACGCTTTTAATTTTGTTTAATGTGGTTCTAGCTTGTCCAATCCTTGATCTTAATTCTTCCGTATACTCATTGTTGTCGTCGACAATTGTGCCTAAATACTTATATTTGCTGACTTTTCCCACTGGCTCTCTCTTGATCCATATTGTTTCTTGTTGTTGTTGTGCCTTTGTGATTATTATAAGTAGACCAAGGGACACTTGAGCCCATTTTTCTCCCATAAGAATAACATGGGAGCTATCCCCTCCACTTTCCCAGCAAACCCCGCCCCTTTTGTCGTCGCACAGCCAATGGGAGCGCCCCATTCAGTCACGTGGTGTAGGAGACGTCGCCTTCGGTCCCCAGAGGTTATGGTTTGAGGTTATGTTGCCTAGAGGTTATGTCGCCTACACCACGTGACTGAATGGGGCGCTCCCATTGGCTGTGCGACGACAAAAGGATCGTGGCTTGCTGGGAAAGTAGAAGGGATAGCTCCCATGTTATTCTTATGGGAGAAAAACGGGCTCAAGTGTCCCTTGGTCTACTATCATAAATTTCGATTTCTTGATTTCCAATGCCAGTTCTCTTTCTTCGCTGGTCTTTACTACCTGATCCATTAGTCTTTGCAGGTCTGCCAAGGATTCTGCAATGAGTACCGTATCGTCAGCATATCTGATGTTGTTGATAGCTTTTCCATCAGTTTTCACTCCAATTGTTGAATGTTCTTCTAGTGCTTCTTGTGTTATGTCTTCTGAGTACAGGTTAAATGACACTAATGAAACCAGTTAATGCAAATAAAACAGTTGAAACAGTCGTCAGTCAATGTGACGACTTATGCAGGCTTGCTTGGAATCTTGTCTTGAATCTTGAATCATGTACTTTAGCATACCTACATACCCATACTTAGCATACCACTAAAAACGAAATGGAGGACAGTTAAGGGCTATGTCTTCTCGCTTCTACTGTACGGAATCGAGGGGGTGGACATTGAAAGTATCCTCCATGAATAAACTCGAAGCCTTCGAAATGTGGATATATCGAAGGATTCTGAAAACCCCATGAACAGATCCCAAACATCGAGTTACTAAGGTAACTAAGGCAAGGACACAGAGCTGTTCACGAAAGTGGAAAGCAGGATACTTCGGGCACATCTTCCGGAATAACAAATATCAATTCCTACAACTAATCATGGAAGGTAGAATAGAAGGAAAATGGGTAATCGGAAGGAAGACGTTCTCCTGGCTAAAAAATCTTAGGCAATAGTTCGGATTCAGAAATGCTCCTGCACTAATACAACTGGTACAAGATTGGAACGAGTTCGAACATATGGTAGCCAATCTCCTATGAGAAGAATCTCCCATGAACAGATCCCAAACATCGAGGTACTTAGGCGCAAGGACACAGAGCTGCTCACGAAAGTGGAAAGCAGGATACTTCGAGCATATCTTCCGGAATGACAAATATCAATTCCTGCAACTAATCAGGGAAGGGAGCATAGAAGGAAAACGGGGAATCGGAAGGAAGAGGTTCTCCTGGCTAAAAAATATTTGGCAATGGTTCGGATTCAGGAATGCTCCTGCACTAATACGACTGGTACAAGATCGGAACGAATTCGAACATATGATAGCCAATCTCCTATGAGAAGAAGGCACTGGAAGAAGAGAAGACTTTTGCATCTTGCACATTTGAACTTGCATCTGTACTGTTCTGTTACGTGAACTCGTGAACTCCAGAAGGAAGCTTTTGCGACCCTATGTTCATGGGCTATTTGTTGCTTCTTTGGGTCCCTAGAACCTACCCTCAAAGTTTATACATATCGTTCAGTGATACCTCCATTCTTCAACATTCTTCAACATTCTTCAACATCCAAATTCATTGATCGGCATTGTAATACTAATATTGTAACTTAACTAAAATTGAAACATTTTCGAATCGTACCCAAAGCTTCTAACATATGGTAACCAATCTCCTGTGAGAAGAAGGCACTGGAAGAAGAGAAGACTTTAGCATATGTACTGTTCTGTTACGTGAACTCTGGAACTAGTAACTCCAGAAGGAAGCGTTTGCGACCCTAAGTTCATAGGCCACTTGTTGCTTCTTTGGATCCCTGGAACTTACCCTGAAAGTTTGTACAGACCGTTCAGTGACACCTCCATTCTTCAACCATCTTCAACATCCAAATTCTTTGATCGGCATTATAATACTACTATTGTAACTAACCTAAAATTGTAACATTTTCGCATCGTAACCAAAGCTTCTAACATATGGTAGCCAATCTCCTGTGAGGAGAAGGCACTGGAAGAAGAGAAGACTTTAGCATATGTACTGTTCTGTTACGTGAACTCTTGAACGTGTAACTCCAGAAGGAAGCATTTGTGACCCTATGTTCATGGGACATTTTTTGCTTCTTTGGGTCCCTAGAACCTACCCTCAAAGTTTGTACAGACCGTTCAGTGACACCTCCATTCTTTAACATTCTTCAAAATTCTTCAACATCCAAATTCTTTGATCGGCATTGTAATACTACTATTGTAACTTACCTAAAATTGTAACATGTTCGCATCGTAACCAAAGATTCTAACATATGGTAGCCAATCTCCTGTAAGGAGAAGGCACTGGAAGAAAAGAAGACTCTAGCATATGTACTGTTCTGTTACGTGAACTCTTGAACGTGTAACTCCAGAGGGAAGCATTTGCGACCCTATTTTCATGGGCCATTTGTTGCTTCTTTGGATCCCTGGAACTTACCCTCAAAGTTTGTACAGACCGTTCAGTGACACCTCCATTCTTCAACCATCTTCAACATCCAAATTCTTTGATCGGCATTATAATACTAACATTGTAACTTAACTAAAATTTTAACTTTTTCGCACCTTAACCAAAGCTTCTGGCACGTAGTTAATGCTAATGTATCCAACACGCAGGGGTTGATGAAGACAAATTCTTGCATAACGAGGTAGACCCGAGGTACAGGGGCCCTGCGATACCGTCCAAGGCATTCCGCCGTCTTCAGTCCATCACAGACGGTTACAATTCCCAAAACAACTCTGGCGGTATGACCTAAAAGCTTGAGTTATTGAACAGCAGCAACCACCTTTAATGCCTCAAAAGAAAGGAAGGAAACAGACTAATTCCACGTTTACGCTTGAGACAATTAACACACCATGCTTAAGGCCTTTGTGATTTTATGAAGCAAAGGAAGATTTTGCATCTCACCCCCAAAATCACAAATCGTTACAGTGATACTACGCAGTTTTTACACATAGACGGAAAAACACCGATTTTCAAGTATCTGCAATTTCATCACCAGTAACCTATTGCGTTCATAGTTTGCTTCCCATGAACCTAAAGAACGTCCAAAATCTGTTCCAATTTTTTTTTCGGTATTGGGATTACTTAGGAAGGTTCACGTTAAAATTTTAGCAAAAGCGTTAATATTTGCAACAGTAACTCAAAAATTAATCAACAGGTGAGGTCAGCACTATGCTAAGCATGTAGTTTAGCATACCTATCACTAAAAACGAGATGGAGGACAGTTAAGTGCTACGTCTAAGGTAGTGTTAAGTCAGTCTTTAGTTTACCTGGACTAGTTTCAACGGGGGTGTGACCCCTTTACGACTTTAGACTACCTGGTGGTAGTTTGCTTCCCATGACTGAACCTAAAGAAAGTCCAAAATCTGTTCAATTTTTTTTTTCAGTATTGGAATTACTTAGGAAGGTTCACGTTAAAGTTTTAGCAAAAGCGTTAATATTTGCAACAGTTACTCAAAAATTCATCAACAGGTGAGGTCACCACTATGCTGAGCATGTAGTTTAGCATATCTATCACTAAAAACGAGATGGAGGACAGTTAGGTGCTACGTTTAAGGTAGTGTAAAGTCAGTCTTTAGTTTACAAGGACTAGTTTCAACGGGGGTGTGATGATGACCCCTTTACGGCTTTACACTACCTGATGGTGCTGACCTCACCTGTTCATTTCACCTATAATCAGAATGGATCTAAATACTTTTCGATATCAAAAATTAACACTTACTAAGAAACTATCGAGGTTAGAGTTACCTTCTGGTATATGCACAATTAACGTCAATTTTTCCAAGTTACTGGTGGTGAAAACGGTATAACACGATTTTTAAATACACGAAATTTTGACCCAATTTATCTTTCGATTTTCACTTTTTTGGTTTTTGTAGGCAATCAAGGGCCTAGGTCCCCCCAGGTGCGGACGATTCCGGTCCAAATAGAGGGTACGACGCGAAACTCCTCTCATTGGTTTGTACGTGATTCTTATTATGTTTTTGCCGCTTAGGAGAAGAACCTCCGCAGCCGTACGTCCATCCGAGCCAGCAGACCGTCCAGGAGCCGAAGAAGTACACCGGCAGCGCCATCCCCAGCAGAGCTTTCAAGATGGTGCAGGCGATGACCTCCAACGCTCTAGGTGAGTGCTGGTCCATTCCGTAGGAGCAGTTTTAGCCCTGCGTTTCGTGGTGCGACAACAGTGAATACTTTCAAAATTTAACCGACCCCATATAATAATAATAATAATATTAATTAAGCAGCCACCACGAAAACAGATCCCTAACAAAAATCAGTAACTCTCATCGAAACTCATGTCATTTTGCGAGAGCCGCAACTGTATCCTCCCCCCCTTATGCACAGACTAAAGATCATCCCGCAATTTTTCGGTTGTAGATAAATTATACAAAGAAGTTAAATGATAGAGCAGCAGCCAAAGGAGTAACTGTACTATTTTTAAGCGGCTTTAATTTGTTGTAGCGGACGGCAACCAAACTAGCGAATTTAACGACCCCTCCTCACACCAACCGTGGAATTACGATAACTACCCCTATTGGCAAGACTACTACCCCTATTACTATCCCCCAAATTATCCCGATCCTGCGGAGAGCGAAGGCGATAGCAGAGGTGCCTGCAAGACGCCAGTGCCGTACTGGCCGCAGTACTACCCTCCGTACGCTCAGAAGGAGCAACCAGCGGAGGAAGAAACCCCCGAAGGAGAGCCCAAGTGCAGTAACTGCAGCAGCTGCAGGAACACCCCGGTACCCTTCTGGGGTTACTACCCAGGGTACTACCCAGGATACGAGCACGGAGAAGGCGGAAATGTAGAGAAAGATGTACCTCAGACTACCACTACAAACGGTACTAACAGTAGCAGAGCTACACCGGTTAGTGAGTACTCACAGAACAGTAGCAGGAATACCCCGGTCAGCTACGAGTACCAGTACCCTTATTGGGACCCGTACTACTACCCCCAGTACTATGGTTACCCGTATGTCTACCCCCAATACCCACCATATTACCCGGAATGCGACGGGTACTCCTCAAACGACGAAATGAGCTTCTACGGTAAGCAGATGCAGGGTGCTCAAGAGAAAGAGGGCGCAACTCCTACACCAACCCCTCAAGATGCCAAGGAGGAGGATATGAACGACAACGCCTCAGAAACTACCATAGTTGACGACAATGATGCCGATAGTGAGTCTTCAGATTCAGAAACTGACGACGACCTCTACAAAAGCGCCACAAGTGTAACCTCCTTGCAACCTCAAGACAATGCAGCAGATAACGACGAAGCTCGAACCAACTGGAAGAATAACATCCAGGACGATGCAAACGAAGACGCTGAATACGATGACGAGGATGACAACTCTGAGATAGCCGATGACAACGATAACGACGACTGTTCTTCGGTGTACCTGGATGATGACACCATACCTCACGTCCTGAGCGTCATCTACGAGGAAAGCGAGAGGAGTGACTCCTCACGCCTCGACCACCTCAGCAGAGAGTCAAGCGTGGTGAGTGACGAAACCGTCATCCACGAAGAAGACGACGATGACTACGATTCGGAACAGGAAGTCGTCAGCGTAAAACTACCCCTCAAGCTCACCTTCAGCATTACCAACGGCAACCAGGAGGTAACTGAGGTAACCGTAGGAGACAGCGAGGTCAACTCCTTCTCATGGCACGAAGACGATTTGGCTACGGAATTCGTAGCAAAAAGCCCTGTACCTATAGAAAGGCACGACAGTGGTAATGATGAGGCCATAAATCCTAAAATATCTTATAATGGAACGTATACACAAAACGAAGAAACCATTCACGCCCAAACAAATCTTGCAGCAAATAATTCTTGCCTTCTCGACCCGGAAGAAATGAATAAGCCAAGTGAAGAAATGGTAACAGAAAATACCCAAAACAATACCAATCACTTAACACGACCCAATCATGCACAAGCAAGTCTTGCATCAAATAATTCTTGCCTTCCCGACCTGACAGAAATGAATAAGCCAAGTGAAGAAATGGTAACAGACAATACCCAAAACAATACCAATCATTTAACACGACCCAATCACGCACAAGCAAATCTTACATCAAATAATTCTTGCCTTCCTACCCTGAAAGAAATGAATAACCCAAGTGAAGAAATGGCAACAGACATTACCCAAAACGGTACATATCATTTATCACCAAATAAATATAACAAGCAAAACGATGAAGTCATTATTACCAATGAAGCGCCAGAAATCCAACAGCAAAATAGTTCGTCCGATCCATCATCACATGCCCAAATTGAAGAAGCAACGTCCAACGATCCAGGGTATACTGTGGAGGAGCAGGAAGAAGAAATCGACTTCTGGAGCCAAATCAACAAGGACGAAGACGTCCTGCCCAAACGGAACTGCTTCTATAACGACTACAGGAGCACAAACTACTCCCAGGAGGTCGACGAAGGCGTGGAAAAAACCCAGGCACACGAAGACCTGGGAAGCTCGACCATCAACGTCCACGAAGACGAAAACTCAATATCAGTCGAACTATCAACAACAAACGAAACCAACTCAATCACGACCATCCGCAACCACGAAGACATCACCAACGACATCACCAACACCAAAGTGGACACCAGCGTAACACTCTACGAGGAAGAAAGTGATGGCGTCATCATGATGGGCTCGGACGTGCTTAAGCGCGTCGAAGAGCAAAAAATCACCTCCCACAAAACTGGAGATGTGGAGAGCACCATTGACGTCCTCAGCAACGTCACTGAAGACGTGAAGAGTCGCACGACCATCACGAGCGATGAAGACTGCATCCAGAAGGTCTTCGAGGAAGACTACAAGATCTCGAATCTGGTGTTCGAGCGCGAGGAGCTTAAGGAAGTCTTGAGGCCACCTCAGATAGAATTAGGCTTGAACGCATGCTTCGAAAAGATCAGGAACAACTTGAAGATGAGCTTAGGTGATTTTGATTCGTACAGCAATGAACAAAATATAACTGATTTAAATCCAAATGACTTGCAGATGAGCTTAGGTGATTTTGATTCCTACAGCAATGAACAAAATGTAACTGATTTTAGTGGTAAAGTATCTGAAGTAAAGGAAGTAAATGGCAAAGACGAGAATATAAAAACCTCAGCCAAGCACCTTTCTGGACAAACAAATAAAACAACTGAAGAAAAGATGAATGGTAAAGTATCTGAAGTAAAGGAAGTAAATGGCAATGACGAGAACGTGAAAACCTCAGAAAAGCACCTTTCTGGACAATCAAGTAAAACAACTGAAGAAAAGAGGAATGGTAAAGTATCTGAAGTAAAAGAAGTAAATGGCAACGACGAGAATGTGAAAACCTCAGAAAAGCACCTTTCTGGACAAGCAAATAAAAACATTGAGGTACAGATGAATAGGTACGGAAACAAGAAGATGCATGCAAAGAAAGTGTGCGAACAAGAAATTGGAGAAAATGATGTGAGTGAGAATGAAATTGCAGTCAATAATGGATACGACGAGCAAGAAAAAAATACAAGCGAAGAACTTGTATATCCAGCAGTAGGTAATGACAATCAGAAGATTAAATATCAAAAATTAGGTAACACAGAAATTGAAAATCAAGAAAACAAAAAGGTTGCGACTAATAAATATGCTAGAGAAATTGTTAACGGAGATTCTAAAAATACCGACAGGAAATTAACAAACGCTGCAAAACAGAATAATAAAATCAGCAGCCATCTTGAAGACAGGTGTCTTAATGGTGATCAAGAAAGTAAGCATAAACATGGAGTTAATAATAATAATGGAGTTGAAACTATGAATGATACCAATGAAAACGTTGGAGATGAAATTGAACTTGATGTAGATGAAGAAAATATAAATAATTATTGCAATAAAAGCAGTAAAAGCAGGAACATTCATGAAGAGGACAAGATTTGCGCCAAGAAAACATCCAATGGGATCCCATCATACGGTAATGATTCAAAGAATGCTAAAGTGAAAAACCTAGAAGAAAATTTAGTTAACGGTGCGAAATATATGCCGACTAATAATGAAGATAGCACTTCAGAAAATACTTCAAAGAATGTAAAAGTGAAAAACCAAGCAGAAAAGTTAGTCAATGGCGCGAAATGTATTCGGACTAATTATGATACAAATGAAGATAGCACTTCAGAAAATACTTCAAAGAATGTAAAAGTGAAAAACCAAGCAAAAAAGTTAGTTAATGGCGCAAAATGTATTCCGACTAATAATGATACAAATGAAGATAGCACTTCAGAAAGTACTTCAAAGAATTCAAAAGTGAAAAACCAAGCAGAAAAGTTAGTTAATGGTGCGAAATATATTCCGACTAATAATGATAAAAATGAAGATAGCTCAGAAGACATTTCTACTTGCGAGAAGATACAGCAGAGGAATAAATTTGAAAACGGTATGAGACCAAATACTCCAAAGGAAACTTCAGATGGCTACAAAAATCATTCTAATATGCCAGATACAAGCATTGATTCTTCTTTATATTCCACCCAAAACAATAAAAACAAACCAACAAATGTAAATGGTTTAGATTCGAAACATAAAACTGATGAAAAAGCTTCTCCTGATTCGCCTCATGTTTATAAGAGACATATAAACAAACTTTTGAACAAGTCATTTACAGAAGATTGTAAAAATGTGAAGTCATCTGAAACAAGAAATGGGGGCAAAGATATGGAAAAGCTGCTGTCTGTGGGTGATCTTGATCGGGACTCCCATAAACGCCAAAAATACTCCAAAGACGACTGCATTGAATACAACGGGAAGATGTTATCTTTGGATGATCTTGATCCTAACAGAAGCGGTGCAAATTATTGCTACGAAGCTGAGAACTTGCTTTCTAACGAAAGCATTACATCTCAGCCTTTTGAGTCGGTGAATATATCTGAGGAGATAATGCGCCTTGCTGAGAGCCGAAGCAATAAGTCGTTAGATGAAGACGTACTCGATAAAGAAATCAGTGATTTGAACAACAACCAGCAGGATTTCTATGTTCCTACTGTTAAAGAGCGGATCAGAGCTTTGCAGAATGCCAGCAAAAATTCCAATAAGAAAAAACGCGTTCCCAAAGAGGTTGCTGAAATTAAGAATGAGGTATATGTGGAAGTTGAGCATAAGAAGTCGAAAGGTAGTATTAAGTCGTTAGAAGATACTAGTGAGGATGATATTGATTCGGGCGTTACTTCGGATATGAGCAGGCACATATCGGATACTGAGAGTGAGTTTAGTGAGTTGAGGAAGATGAATAAGTACCAAAGGGCAGCCACGCACTCACGTTTGTTTAAGCTTCTTCAAGGGATTTGTGATGAGTGTGATGATGATGATGATGATGAAGTTGAAGGGCAGGATCATTTGGAGCAGTTTAATAGTGCGATGAAAGCACGGAAGGGTAGTCTGTCGTTGCCTTTGAAGGCGTCTAGTGATTACGACAGCTTTCCTTCGAGCAGTGTTAACTCGCCTTCATCGCCAATTAGCGATAAGCTTGTTAATGAGCTGGTGCTGAGTTTGCTGAGGAAGAAGAAGGGCAAGGCTCTGCGTAGTCTTCCCATGAAAACGCTACAAGCTGCAGCGTATAAGATACTTCTAGAAGATAAGCACTTACAAGATGATAGTAGCGACCAACACCTTTCTCCTCTTCGTGGTGATAATGAAAGCTCGACGGCCGCGCAGACTCCTCAGGAGTTCTGCACGGACGCTGAGTACCAACAGTATTACGAGTCTTGGGGTGAGGCGAACTCAGACTACGACATTCTTCCTTCAAAAGTATTCAAGCTCATACAGGAGCATTCTAATAAGTCGACGATATCGGGCTTCACGGCTCGATGTCCTAGGGTAGTGAGTTCTAGAGACCTCCACAAGGAACTGGTAGATTACGCACCTGAAGATGCCGAGAGTCCCTCGAGGGACACCAGCACTCCCATCCCCGACAATTCCCGACACACCCACGAGGCAATGTCGGCCTCTTGAAAAGCTCTGAGGAGGCGGAATTTTGCGATCATTTGAAAAATTGATTTTTAAGACTGCCCTGGGTTACCTCCTGAGGTACATCAAATTTGCTGTTATTTTTTTATTTTTTTATTATATTTTAGAATTGGTCAAGATTTGCATCCGTTTTATGTTTTGTTTATTTTATTTTTTGAGATGGTAGGCTTTTGACGTACCGGAGACAAGCACGCTCTTCCGGGACGAAAAGTTCATTTTATCGACGGCTCTCAAGAGTAAACTCCACCTTATCATTAGTGCGAAATAGTCGAGAAGACGATGGCGTATAGTTACTTTATTTGCATTTGATTTAACTGTCTCTTCCCCTATATTAACTATTATAATTAGCTTATCATGATGGTTAACTAACACCGCCGAAATTACTATTTTTTATGTCTTTTGTTAACTCACTAAAGAAAGGTGTAGTTTGCTTCTTGGAGGACATCTCATCTGTGGTTTTCGCAATCAAGCTTCATTAATTTCGTACAGACTCGCGAGACTAATTCGTGCGCATAAGCCTCATGTCGTTTGTGGTTTTGTCTATTGTGGCTTGCTGTAGATTAGCTGCTGTGTAGATTAGTGTGTAGTTTGTAGGTGTATGGTTTTCTATGGTGTATGCCTAATGAAGCATGCCGCTGCGATTCCTAACAACACATCAAATGCAAGTAAAGTGTGCACACCATCACTTCATCGCTGTTAATCACTCATCAGACACTTTCATGTTTCGTACAAACAACTAACAGTCGAAAATTCAAACTGATAAGATTTACTCTACCTAAAAAAATAACATATCAGTGCTAAAAACATGTATACAATTGATGCTAAAATAGCCTGTGTCGATAGGCTTAACTAGAGTTGAAGGAAATAGATTAAATAGTCTCGACTTCGACACACTTGGAACTCACCCAACTACGAAAATAACGTATTTTCAGCTCGGTAATATAATATTTGAAAGCTATGATAATAAAAAATACTCAAACATCCGTCTTTCTCTATAACACATTATTTTTTTTAAAGAAACAGGAAATTTTTACACAATTCATAATAGTTTATATAGACTTCATCTTAACTAATTAGTTACTCAAGAGTGCATTTACACTACTTTGCATCTCAAACCAATAACCAATCTCATTATAGGTAAAAACACAGACAGGTTACTTTGTTGGTATCACTTAGACTCTACCTGACCATTCTCCGATTGTTCTTATCCTAAGCGTAAGTAGTATACAAAAGGAAATACCTGCTAGATTGACTAACAGATTAAGGGCCGGTTTTACAATCATGCAACATCCTTGTTCCTGGTTCAATTACCTAGGATACAATTGTTTCAACAATTGTATCCTAGGTAATTGTACCAGGAACAAGGATGTTCCACGATTGTAAAACTGGGCCTAACTGATTAGCTTTAAACTTCAACTAGAAGACACTATCAACTTGTCATCATCAATAAGATACAAACACCAGCTAGACAATATTCAACAAGCTACATGAGATAACATCCCTATTATTACCCCACGAAGAAAACGTAACAAATATAATAACTTTTGCAAATTTCGCAAATATAGGCAAAGAACTTGCAGAAAAACAAATAAGAAGTAGTCAAACAACACCTGTAACAACAAAAACAAAGAGGCAAATCGAAACTCTCATCTTCCGAAAAACAACACAAGAAGAAATTAACTACATAATAACAAATTTAAAGAACCATAAAACACCGGGCTTTGATAAGATAACAAACGAAATCTTAAAACGAAACAGAACAATACTAACACCTATTCTTGTAGAAATCATAAATACAGTACTCGAAGAAGGAATATATCCTGAATATATGAAAACTAGCACAATTATACCAATTTACAAAATAGGAGACAAAACCAACCCGAAAAATTACAGACCTATTTCATTATTATCAACACTAAACAAAGTATTAGAGAAAACCATCCAAATTCAAATCACCAATCACTTGCTTAAAAACAAAATTATCAACCAAGAACAATATGCCTATCAACAACATGCAGGCCACACAGGATTTCATACACCACATATCATCGAAGATTGACAAGAAACAACTAGTATTAGCTATATACATTGACATGAAAAAAGCCTTCGACACTATATCAAAACCAAAATTAATCGAAAAACTTGAGGCAATAGGAATAACGGGAAAGGAGCTAAACATATTGAACACATATTTATCAAACAGAACACAAAAAACCAAAGAAAATAATGCAAAAAGCCAACCACTTGTAGCTGAATATGGAATACCACAAGGAGGGAAACTACTACCAATCTTATGTATTATATACACAAACGATCTGCTGGAAATGAACTTGAAAGGAAAACCACATATATACGCAGATGACACATGTATAGTTTACACGGGGAAAACCATAGAGAAATAGAAGACAATATGAACGAAGATATAAAACTGCTGGAAAACTGGTTTTTCTATAACTTGCTAACAATAAACGAAGCAAAAATGATATTCTCAAACAATGAAACAACAAAAGACATAATCATCACGATCAAGAATACAAAAATAAAACAAATAAAAGTAGTAAATTATCTAGGACTTAAAATACAAAGCAACCAAATGGGATCAACACATAGAAACGCTTAAAAAAGGGTACTCTAAAATATCGCCGCCATAATGAAAATCAGAAACTACGTACCGGAAGAGAAAAAAAAACAAATATATCATACACTTTTTACACCAAAAATCAACTATATCTGCAACATATGGGGAAACATAACTGAAAAAAACATGAATAAACTACAGACACAACAAAACAAAATATTAAAAATACTCTACAAACTCGACCGAAGAACAAATACAGCAGAATTATATAAGAAAACTAAGGAGCTCAATGTAAGAAACATGATAGAACTGAGTAATCTACTATTAATATATAAAATTAAAAACAACCTAACAAAAACGAACATGACACTAACAAATAATAAACAATTCCATCAACACAATACAAGAAGAAAGTCAGATCTGAGAACAGAAAAATTTACAACAACAAAACATACACAAAACTTAACAACGAAAACAATAAATAAATATAACAACCTGAACGAACACATAAGAAAACTAAAATACATACCTTTTAAACTAAAAATAAAAACCTAATTTTAAATAACAAGATCTAAACAAGAGGAATGAAGAAGACCGACAACATCCTTCAATACCATTAACCCAGGAGGGGAGAGAAATCCCACAACTCCCGAGGTGAAGACAGAAGGAAGAAATCATACAATATTTTTAAACAGTATTATTAATTATATTATATAGAATGTTATTTTGTATATTTTGTCTCCGTTTGATTTGTTTTGAGCCTTCCTATTAGTGATGGGCATAATCGAATGATTTTAATAATCAAATTATGCGAATACGAATTATTGCAATAATCGAATTGTAATTCGAATTATGAACATTATATTTAAAATAATTCATAATCGATTTTTACGAATGATAATCTGGTTATTTTATATGAGCTATTTACTATACTGGTATAAATTTAAAGTCTCAAAAGTCTCTAAGTGATACTAACAAAGTAACCTGTTTGTGTTTTTTACCTATTTCACAATGTATCACAATGTAGAGCTGTCAAGCGTTACTCATCCAATCTCTTCGTGTTTTTAAATTAAAAGAAATATGCTAGACATATTACTGATGATCATCTCATAACCATTACACACATACACACGTTTATACATATTTCTGTGGTCAACATTTCTTGTACTAATATCGTTTAAAACGTTTTAGGTCCAGACCAATCTGATATGTAAGAAACTATATTGTTAAAAAAATAAATAAATAAACGCATCGGAGAGCGAGGACGCGCCAGAACGAAGGACCAAAGGACCTCTTCGACAGAATGTGTAGCAAAACATAAGTCAATAATTATATAAGGTAATCTGCGCAAATTTGAAACCGTGTGACTGTGAGCAAACCGAATTGAGCTTTTCCAATACACAAAACCGTAAAACAAACGCAATCACAAAACAAAAAAAACAGGAAGCCGGTGGCATCGAGCATGCGCCGGACATCAATAGTGCCCAAGTAACACGCCTGCTTTGGAGTTATTTTCTTGTACACTCTCCACAAACAAATTTGTATCTCTTTATTTCTCTGTATCTATATCCGAAGAACGTTTAGCCTATTGTAACCGTGTCTAGGAATGTTGGTGTTTTTTTGTAACAATGTAATTATAATTAATAAATGTAGATATGGATGATTTCGTGACGTGTTTTTATTTATCCCATCCCTTTCAGGATTCTTAAGTTGCCTATGGTTAAACGTAGAATCATTACTTCGTCCTTAATTTCAAACACTGCAAACTAAATGTAAAAGAAAATGTATTTATTGTATATTTAATATTAGATCTGAATTTAGTACACTGAAGCTAATTCTCCTGAAAATTTGACTAAATTTCAGTACTAAATAAGTGAGCAAATTTAAAGTAAAACTTTCTGCATTTACAAGTATGAGTTAGCTATTACTGAAACTTCTGAAAGTCTATAATTTGCATACTTAATATTAGATTTGTATTTAGTACACCTGAAACCAATTCTCCTGAAAATTTGACAAAGTTTCAGTACTAAATAAGTGAGACTATCAATAGTATACCTTTATGGATTTACAAGAACGGCTTAGTTATTACTGAAATTTCCCAAAATTAATGAATTGCATATTTAGTATTACATTTGTATTTAGTACACCTGAAGCTAATTTTTCTGAAAATTTGACTCAATTTCAGTACTAAATAAGTGAGAAAATCAAATGTAAAACTTTCTGCATTTACAAGTATGAATTAGCTATTACTGAAATTTCCGAAAGTCTATTAATTGCATACTTAATATTAGATTTGTGTTTAGTACACCTGAAACCAATTCTCCTGAAAATTTGACAAAGTTTCAGTACTAAATAAGTGAGACAATCAAAAGTATACCTTTATGCATTTACAAGAACGGCTTAGTTATTACTGAAATTTCCCGAAATTAATATATTACATATTTAGTATTACATTTGTATTTAGTACACCTGAAGCTAATTTTCCTGAAAATTTGACTAAATTTCAGGACTAAATAAGTGAGAAAATCTAAAGTAAAACTTTCTGCACTTACAAGTATGAGTTAGCTATTACTGAAACTTCTGAAAGTCTATAATTTGCATACTTAATATTAGATTTGTGTTTAGTACACCTGAAACCAATTCTCCTGAAAATTTGACAAAGTTTCAGTACTAAATAAGTGAGACAATCAAAAGTATACCTTTATGGATTTACAAGAACGGCTTAGTTATTACTGAAATTTCCCAAAATTAATGAATTGCATATTTAGTATTACATTTGTATTTAGTACACCTGAAGCTAATTCTCCTGAAAATTTGACTCAATTTCAGTACTAAATAAGTGAGAAAATCAAAAGTAAAACTTTCTGCATTTACAAGTATGAATTAGCTATTACTGAAATTTCCGAAAGTCTATTAATTGCATACTTAATATTAGATTTGTGTTTAGTACACCTGAAACCAATTCTCCTGAAAATTTGACAAAGTTTCAGTACTAAATAAGTGAGACAATCAAAAGTATACCTTTATACATTTACAAGAACGGCTTAGTTATTACTGAAATTTCTCGAAATTAATATATTACATATTTAGTATTACATTTGTATTTAGTACACCTGAAGCTAATTTTCCTGAAAATTTGACTAAATTTCAGGACTAAATAAGTAAGAAAATCTAAAGTAAAACTTTCTGCACTTACAAGTATGAGTTAGCTATTACTGAAACTTCTGAAAGTCTATAATTTGCATACTTAATATTAGATTTGTGTTTAGTACACCTGAAACCAATTCTCCTGAAAATTTGACAAAGTTTCAGTACTAAATAAGTGAGACAATCAATAGTATACCTTTATGCATTTACAAGAACGGCTTAGTTATTACTGAAATTTCCCAAAATTAATTAATTGCATATTTAGTATTACATTTGTATTTAGTACACCTAAAGCTAATTCTCCTGAATATTTGACTCAATTTCAGTACTAAATAAGTGAGAAAATCAAAAGTAAAACTTTCTGCATTTACAAGTATGAATTAGCTATTACTGAAATTTCCGAAAGTCTTTTAATTGCTTACTTAATATTAGATTTGTGTTCAGTACACCTGAAACCAATTCTCCTGAAAATTTGACAAAGTTTCAGTACTAAATAAGTGAGACAATCAAAAGTATACCTTTATGCATTTACAAGAACGGCTTAGAGTATTACATTTGTATTTAGTACACCTGAAGCTAATTTTCCTGAAAATTTGACTAAATTTCAGGACTAAATAAGTGAGAAAATCTAAAGTAAAACTTTCTGCACTTACAAGTATGAGTTAGCTATTACTGAAACTTCTGAAAGTCTATAATTTGCATACTTAATATTAGATTTGTGTTTAGTACACCTGAAACCAATTCTCCTGAAAATTTGACAAAGTTTCAGTACTAAATAAGTGAGACAATCAAAAGTATACCTTTATGCATTTACAAGAACGGCTTAGTTATTACTGAAATTTCCCAAAATTAATAAATTGCATATTTAGTATTACATTTGTGTTTAGTACACCTGAAACAAATTCTCCTGAAAATTTGACTGAATTTCAGTACTAAATAAGTGAGACAATCAAAAGTATACCTTTATGCATTTACACGAACGGCTTAGTTATTACTGAAATTTCCCGAAATTAATATATTACATATTTAGTATTACATTTGTATTTAGTACACCTGAAGCTAATTTTCCTGAAAATTTGACTAAATTTCAGGACTAAATAAGTGAGAAAATCTAAAGTAAAACTTTCTGCACTTACAAGTATGAGTTAGCTATTACTTAAACTTCTGAAAGTCTATAATTTGCATACTTAATATTATATTTGTGTTTAGTACACCTGAAACCAATTCTCCTGAAAATTTGACAAAGTTTCAGTACCAAATAAGTGAGACAATCAATAGTATACCTTTATGCATTTACAAGAACGGCTTAGTTATTATTGAAATTTCCCGAAATTAATGAATTGCATATTTAGTATTACATTTGTATTTAGTACACCTGAAGCTAATTTTCCTGAAAATTTGACTAAATTTCAGTACTAAATAAGTGAGAAAATCAAAAGTAAAACTTTCTGCATTTACAAGTATGAATTAGCTATTACTGAAATTTCCGAAAGTCTATTAATTGCATACTTAATATTAGATTTGTATCTAGTACACCTGAAACCAATTCTCCTGAAAATTTGACAAAATTTCAGTACTAAATAAGTGAGACAATCAAAAGTATACCTTTATGCATTTACAAGAACGGCTTAGTTTTTACTGAAATTTCCCGAAATTAATACATTACATATTTAGTATTACATTTGTATTTAGTACACCTGAAGCTAATTTTTCTGAAAATTTGAACAAATTTCAGTACTAAATAAGTGAGACAATCAAAAGTATACCTTTATGCATTTACAAGAACGGCTTAGTTATTACTGAAATTTCCCAAAATTAATGAATTGCATATTTAGTATTACATTTGTATTTAGTACACCTGAAGCTATTTCTCCTGAAAATTTGACTCAATCTCAGTACTAAATAAGTGAGTAAATCAAAACTAAAACTTTCTGCATTTACAAGTATGAATTAGCTATTACTGAAATTTCCGAAAGTCTATTAATTGCATACTTAATATTAGATTTGTGTTTAGTACACCTGAAACCAATTCTCCTGAAAATTTGACAAAGTTTCAGTACTAAATAAGTGAGACAATCAAAAGTATACCATTATGCATTTACAAGAACGGCTTAGTTATTACTGAAATTTCCCAAAATTAATGAATTGCATATTTAGTATTACATTTGTATTTAGTACACCTGAAGCTAATTCTCCTGAAAATTTGACTCAATTTCAGTACTAAATAAGTGAGAAAATCAAAAGTAAAACTTTCTGCATTTACAAGTATGAATTAGCTATAACTGAAATTTCCGAAAGTCTATTAATTGCATACTTAATATTAGATTTGTATCTAGTACACCTGAAACCAATTCTCCTGAAAATTTGACAAAGTTTCAGTACTAAATAAGTGAGAAATTCAAAAGTATAACTTTCTGCATTTACAAGAACGGCTTAGTTATTACTGAAATTTCTCGAAATTAATATATTACATATTTAGTATTACATTTGTATTTAGTACACCTGAAGCTAATTTTCCTGAAAATTTGACTAAATTTCAGGACTAAATAAGTAAGAAAATCTAAAGTAAAACTTTCTGCACTTACAAGTATGAGTTAGCTATTACTGAAACTTCTGAAAGTCTATAATTTGCATACTTAATATTAGATTTGTGTTTAGTACACCTTAAACCAATTCTCCTGAAAATTTGACAAAGTTTCAGTACTAAATAAGTGAGACAATCAAAAGTATACCTTTATGCATTTACAAGAACGGCTTAGTTATTACTGAAATTTCCCAAAATTAATGAATTGCATATTTAGTATTACATTTGTATTTAGTACACCTGAAGCTAATTTTTCTGAAAATTTGACTCAATTTCAGTACTAAATAAGTGAGAAAATCAAAAGTAAAACTTTCTGCATTTACAAGTATGAATTAGCTATTACTGAAATTTCCGAAAGTCTATTAATTGCATACTTAATATTAGATTTGTGTTTAGTACACCTGAAACCAATTCTCCTGAAAATTTGACAAAGTTTCAGTACTAAATAAGTGAGAAAATCAAAAGTTTTACTTTCTGCACTTACAAGTATGGGTTAGCTATTACTAAAATTTCTGAAAATTTATGAATTGTTTATTTAATATTAAATTTGTATTTAGTATACCTGAAGCTAATTCTCCTGATAATTTGACAAAGTTTCAGTATTAAATAAGTGAGAAATTCAAAAGTATAACTTTCTGAATTTACAAGTATGGGTTAGCTATTATTCAAATTTCTGAACATTTATTTATTGCATATTTAATATTGAATTTGTATTTAGTATACCAGAAGCTAATTCTCCTGAAAATTTGACAAAGTTTCAGTACTAAATAAGTGAGAAAATCAAAAGTATTACTTTCTACATTGATTGGAATGGGTTAGCTATTACTGAAACTTCTGAAAATTTATAAATTGTATATTTAAAACTTGATTTGTATTTAGTACACCTCAAGGTAATTTTCCTGAAAATTTGATAAAGTTTCAGTTTTAAATAAGTGAGAAAATCAAAAGTATAACTTTATGCATTTACAAAGATGGATTAGCTATTACTGAAATTTCTGAAAATTTATTAATTTAATATTTAATATTAGATTTGTGTATAGTACACGTGAAGCCAAATCTCCTGAAAATTTGACATAGTTTCAGTATTAAATAAGTAGGAAAATCGAAAGTTAATCCATAGCTAGAACTGAAATTTCTGAAAACTCATTAATTGCATATTTAATATTAGATTTGTATTTAGTATACCTGAAGCAAATTTTCCTGAAAATTTAACAAAGTTTTAGTATCTTCATTTGAATCTTAGATTCCAACTTTAATAGCCTATTTTCGATTTGTCAAAACCTTTTCTAAACTTCGAAACAGATCATCGTTCATGATTTTTTGTAATAAATTTTACAACTGTAAAATCAGTTACTTATTTTGAATTTATAATTTATATTAAAATGCTGAGTTCTTATATATATGCTATTTAAAATCTTTCAAAAAAACCAATATATTTATAACCCACATTTCTAAATACAGAAAGCAATAAATTCAAGTGTCTTACTTATTTAAAACAGGATCCTCATCAAGTTTCAGGAGAATTGTTTTTCAATTTACTACATTCATATCAGGTTTTGGCATCAGTAATAAGTTATTACTGACACCAAAACGTGATATTTTACCATTACTACGTATTACCCTTATTACTAATAACATATCTTGATCATAACCAAGGATCATAACAACATTCATAACCATAAGAAAAAGAATAGATCAAAATTTGAAAAGTGTTTAGATCCATTCTGATTATAGGTGAATTTAACAGGTCAGTACTATCAGGTCAGTCTTTACTTTAGATGGCTGACTTTACTCTACCTGATAGTGCTGACCTCACCTGTTGAATTCACCTATAATCTGAATGGATCTAAACACTTTTCAGATCTAGATCTATTATGTTTCTTATGGTTATGCACGTTGTTATGATCTATAGTTATGCTCAAGATATGTAATTAGTAATTAGGGCCATTAGTAATAAGGGTAATGTCAGGCCGATAATTTGAGTGGTGAAAAGGGACGTGATTAAGAGCAAGTTTAATACGCCTTTAACACAAGACGAACTCTTAAAACATATTTATTATTAAAATACATTAATTATTATACGTTAATGGCTAGGGCACCTAGGTTGGCTTGGACGTGTCAAGGCTTGGCGGGAGCGGCACGATTCTGTAACGAAGAGAAGATATTCCTGAGCTAAAGCTCAGTAAGCACCCTTCCAAAGAAGTGATGAATATACACATGCACATATACATATACATATACATATACACATATATAGACTGCATATTACGAATGCTCCCCAGGGACTACTCAAACTCACCCCTGGGGACGGAACATATGCCCGGACAGGAGTTAGGAGATTAGGATCTACTATCCATAAATAGTAGGTAAAAATACCGTTGACCCTAAACTGCCCCTGAACACATTCTGCAATCATATATATCTATTGAGACTGCCATATAACGAATGCTCCCCAGGGACTACTCAAACTCACCCCTGGGAACGGAATATATGCCCGGCCAGGGGTTAAGTGATTTAGGGTCTACTATCCATAAATAGTAGGTAAAAATACCGTTGACCCTAAACTTCCCCTGAACACATCCCGCAAATATATGCGATTCAAATATGTAGAGTTGTGGGATCCCAAATGCACGGTGGGCAATATTGCCATAAACGAATGCTCCTCAGGGACTACTCAAACTCACCCCATGAGGACGGAACCTGTGCCCGGCCAGGGGTTAAGAGTTTGAGGATCTACTATCCATAAATAGTAGGTAAAAATACCGTTGACCCCAAAACTCCCCTGGACACATCCCGCAAATATATGCGATTCATAAATGTAGAGTGCAGGATACCTTACGACGATGGCCAATAAGTCTCTCTACTGGTTAGTCTTTCTACCTTATTCTACCGTGCAATCTACGAAGGTGTACTTACATTATCTAATTCTATGGACTGCAGGCACGATATACTTTTGTATACAACTACTTAACTTGCTGGAAAAATGCGTACTAATGAATGACATAAGCGCCCAGTCTCCCAAGAGGCCACTACGATTCATGCGAGGACGTGCGGGAATGTGCTGACTTGTGTAAATAAACGTTACTGGAGCTCAAGCGGGAAGATACGGGAAAATCGAAATTATTGACGCGTAACAGTAATAAGTACTAAGGGTAAAATATCAGGTTTTGGGGTGTCTGTATTTTTATACTTGTGTATAAATTTGTATACTTGTGAGAATTGTGCACTGCTTTACAACATTTTTAACACTAATCCCAGTTTTGAAATAACGAAAATTAGTAAGGAATATGTGCAATATCCCTTACTCAAAGATAACACAATGTTTTGCTTATGCGTGATATTTTTATCAAGGCCAAACATCCTCAGAAACGTAAAAAATTATGGAGATCAATAATTTCTGATCACAGTTTTGGGTCCTTGCTGCTTTCGTCAAGTTTTAACCTGCAATACCTATCGACAGGTATATTTCTAAATCAGGAAATAAAAATACACAGAAGTATATAACCTAACCTAACCTAAAGTAACCTGACCTAATCTAACTTAACCTAACCTAACCTAACCCAGCCTAATTTAATCTAGCCTAACCTGCAATTCCTTTCGAGTTATATTTCTTAATGAGGAAATAAAAATACACAGAAGTATTTAGGAAAGACTATTGTCAATCAATAATCAAAACTTTTCAATCGTTTATTTTTTGTTCGTCGTAAAATAATACTACCTCTGTTCCATAATAAGTGAGCCATTTGAGTTTTCTTTTAAATTTATTGACACTTACTTTTTCAATTTTTATTTTGATATTCTTAATATACGCTAAATTCTTAATCATATGTGCCATGGAAGTCAAAATATTTGACGCTTTAATTTGTCAAAAGCAACAATTAAAATTCGAATTTTTAAGCGAAAGTGTTCAAACGCCGGAAGTTTCAAATGATGAGAATACCAAATTTAATCAACCAAAAACGAAAGGCTATTGTTCAGCTTTTACTGAAACATCAGAAAAAATGATGGCTGAAAAAGGAAGCGGTGATTTTGACAATTGAAAAATTTACCAATAGTCCCAATTTATATGATCTTGATCTTGTTTCTTCTTGATCTGGATCTTGATCTTTCTAGTTATATTTCTAAATCGGGAAATAAAAATACACCGAAGTATTTAGGAAAGACTATTGTCAATCAATAATCAAAACTTTTTAATCGTTTATTTTTCGTTCGTCGTAAAATAATAATTTATTAAATATTACACAATAAAAATACAACTAAATTTGTAGGTGTAAAGGAAATAGACCTCAGCTTTTACTGAAACATCAGAAAAAATGATGGCTGAAAAAGGGAGCGGTGATTTTGACAATTGAAAAATTTACCAATAGTTCCAATTTATATGTTCTTGATCTTGTTTCTTCTTGATCTTGATCTTGATCTTTCTAGTTATATTTCTAAATCGGGAAATAAAATTACACAGAAGTATTTAGGAAAGGCTATTGCCAATTAATAAACAAAACTTTTTAATCGTTTATTTTTCGTTCGTCGTAAAATAATAATTTATTAAATATTACACAATAAAAATACAACTAAATTTGTAGGTGTAAAGGAAATAGACTTCGAATGATACTGCCCAACCTAACCTAACCTAACCTACCTGCAATTTCTTTCGAGTTATAGTTCTAAATCGAGAAATAAAAATACACAGAAGTATTTAGGAAAGGCTATTGCCAATTAATAAACAAAACTTTTTAATCGTTTATTTTTCGTTCGGCGTAAAATAATAATTTATTAAATATTACACAATAAAAATACAACTAAATTTGTAGGTGTAAAGGAAATAGACCTCAGCTTTTACTGAAACATCAGAAAAATTAATGGCTGAGAAAGGAAGCGGTGATTTTGACAATTGAAAAATTTACCAATAGTCCCAATTTAAATGTTCTTGATCTTGTTTCTTCTTGATCTTGATCTTGATCTTTCTAGTTATATTTCTAAATCGGGAAATGAAAATACACAGAAGTATTTAGGACAGGCTATTGCCAATTAATAAACAAACTTTTCAATCGTTTATTTTTCGTTCGTCCATTACTCCATTTGAGTTTTGTTTTAAATTTATTGACACTTACTTTTTTAATTTTTATTTTGATATTCTTAATATACGCTAAATTCTTAATCATACCATGGAAGTCAAAATATTTGACAGTTCAATTTGTCAAAAGCAACAATTAAAATTCGAATTTTTAAGCGAAAGTGTTCTGACGCCGGAAGTTTCAAATGACGAGAAGACCAAATTTAATCAACCAAATACGAATGGCTATTGTTCAGCTTTTACTGAAACATCAGAAAAATTGATGGCTGAAAAAGGGAGCGGTGATTTTGACAATTAAAAAATTTACCAATAGTCCCAATTTAAATGTTCTTGATCTTGTTTCTTCTTGATCTTGATCTTGATCTTTCTAGTTATATTTCTAAATCTGGAAATAAAAATACGCAGAAGTATTTAGGAAAGGCTATTGCCAATTAATAAGCAAAACTTTTTAATCGTTTATTTTTCGTTCGTCGTAAAATAATAATTTATTAAATATTACACAATAAAAATACAACTAAATTTGTAGGTGTAAAGGAAATAGTCTTCGAATGATACTGGTGTAAACAGATTCAGAGAAAGAGGAGACTGTTGAGTTTGATGTAGAAATTGCTGCACCATTTTCCAGAAATCTCAACTTACTGATCGAAAAATTAGTATATGGCGTATGCAATAATGCTGTTAACACTTCCCCAAATAATCTTGTTATTATGGGATAACACATCTTATCTGAAACCAATCAAAAAGCAACGATGATCAGATAAAGGAGTTATGTTATGAGTTAGATGTAATATCCAAATGGATCAAACGACAATGAAGACATATTATTATATATTCATCCAATCAAAGGGGAAAAATATGAATTAACGGGTGTAATAATTGTTGATCTTCAACCAATCAAACATTGAGCAACTTAAATCTGATGATAATGGGAAAATAAATTTTTGAAAGGAGAAAGTATCAGAAATTAGAAATGATTACCACTATTATTTGGGAATAACAGGTCTTATCTGCAACCAATCAAAAGGCACCGATGATCGGATAAAAGAGTTCATATCTTCGTCCAATCGAACAGACCAAAAATGATGTCGTGATTTTTGTAATAAATGCAAGTGTAAAATAAGTTGCCTAATACGACAATTAACAGGTGAAAGAATTATTTGAATGGAGTAAGGACGTTAAAGGAGTTAAGGAATGGAGTATTACAGAGAAAATTATTAAAATACAAAGTATTACAAATTCGGCCAATGAAGACGCCAATGAAGACGGCCAATGAAGTCGAAGATAAATAAATTGTCATCTGCAGGAATGATCACATCTTCGACCAATCCAATAATGAAAATTTGAATCGCCGATCAGTAAATTGGAGAACCTCTCAGTGCCTAGGGATTTGCAATATTAAAATGTCTTACCACCAATTTGATGGTTCAACAGGTAAATAGGTAGATAATACTGGAAACAGGTACAGGTTTATATGGTGCAGGATAAAACAGATCTAAAAATAGGGCATGTTTTTCCTGAATTGTCTACCTATCTAGTGATAAAAAATATTCGCACAGATCTACAAATTTCATTTTGTGATATCTGGTTAACTTTAACTGACGATTCATTTCCGTAAATACCATCGCAACAATAAGGCCAATTTGTACGATCGTGGATCATCCTTGACCATGATTCCATAGTCCATGATCCAAGATCATGCTTGTACGTAGTTTAATCATGGTCCAGGATCATCCTTGACCATGGTTCCATAGTCCATGGTCCAGGATCATACTTGTGCATGGTTCCATAGCAGTAGATATTGTAGGACAGTTCTGGGCCATTTTCCCATAAGGTTTACATGGATGGGGGGAGGTTCAGGATCATCATTGACCATGGTTCCATGGCGCATGGTCTAGGAACATACTTGTCCATGGTTCCATAGTAGTAGATAGGGTAGGCTAGTTCTGGGCCATTTTCCCATAAGGTTTACATGGGGGTTCAGGATCATCCTTGACCATGGTTCAATAGTCCATGATCCAAGATCATGCTTGTACGTAATTTAATAGTCCATGGTCCAGAATCATCCTTGACCATGATTCCATAGTCCATGGTCCAGGATCATACTTGTGCATGGTTCCATAGTAGTAGATATTGTAGGACAGTTCTGGGCCATTTTCTTATAAGGTTTACATGGGGGGGGGGTTAAGGATCATCATTGACCATGGTTCCATGGTCCATGGTCTAGGAACATACTTGTCCATGGTTCCATAGTAGTAGATAGGGTAGGACAGTTCTGGACCATTTTCCCATAAGGTTTACATGGGGGCTTCAGGATCATCCTTGACCATGGTTCCATAGTACATGATCCAAGATCATGCTTGTACGTAATTTAATAGTCCATGGTCCAGGATCATCCTTGACCATGATTCCATAGTGCATATCCAGGATCATACTTGTGCATGGTTCCATAGTAGTAGATATTGTAAGACAGTTCTGGGCAATTTTCTTATAAGGTTTACATGGGGGGGTGGGGGGTTAAGGATCATCATTGACCATGGTTCCATGGTCCAGGGTCTAAGAACATACTTGTCCATGGTTCCATAGTAGTAGATAGTGTAGGACAGTTCTGGGTCATTTTCCCATAAGGTTTACATGTGGGGTTCAGGATCATCCTTAACCAAGGTTCCAACGCCAATGATGATCCACGATCATACAACTGAGCCTAATTGTTTTCGTTGATCGTAATCTCCGATTAACTTTAACCGTGGATTGTAAGACTGTACCCAATTTAATTTCCGGCTTGCTCCCAACCCACAACTCCGTTACTTCAGTCGCCTCTTCACTTTCATCTTACTTATTTCACTGTTTTATTCTGGAAAACGTATTTATATAACTATGTACACGAGTGTCACTTCCCACATGGACGGATTGACTTAGCGTTGACTTAACACGACATTTGTACGTCAAAAGTTGCTCCTGGCTGGCCTAAATCTTCTGGCCCCGTCGATGATGTCCTCAACGCAAGGGACCTGGACGAGGTTGAAGTAGACATTGCCCATGAGGCTGGCGCTGGGGGAGCTGGAGCTGGAGTTCTTCAGGCACTCGAAGAGGTTGTCGTCGCATTGGCAATGGCTTTTCGTGTACAGCGAGCCGTTGGTCAGGTTGTAGCGCTTGGTGTAGGCGCGCACCTTCACTGGGCAAAGGTCATGGGTCCTGCAGCACCTGTCCACGGGCGCCTCAGCTCCCAGATCATGGTAATTCTCGGCTATATCACCAGTTCCACACCATTTCGTACCTAAAACAAGCACAAATCTTCGTTATTAAGTCATATGCTAACAGTTTATTTTTATGCCCTTAATACCTTTTATACTTTAGATTGCTTTTACTTAAGAATCTTCAAAGCTGTTTCAATCGCCATCAACAAATTTATATTCACCATCATAAATACTAAATGTACCCTGAAGAATACAAAGTTAAAAGCGATCTCACAGCTTAATTCGCCCTTAAAGTAATCATTCTTAAGGTGAGTTTTTAAAAGACACAACAATCAGTTTTAATTTTGTTTTTATTTTCAAAAAGAACATTGCGAATAGAAAACAATGACGATGAGAACAAAACGTTCCAATTTTTGGAAAGGAGTTCGCTTAGATTAGGCCAAGTTAGGTTAGTACCTAATTTGGATAATAATTCTTAAGGTAAGTCTTTAAAAGGCACTACAATCAGCTCTAATTTTGTTTATTTCAAAAAGACCATAGCGAAAACGAAAACAATGACGATGAAAAGAAACGTTCAAATTTTTGGAAATGAGTTGGCTTAGATTAGGTTAAGTTAGGTTAGTACCTAATTTGAATCTGAAGAATACCAAGATCACATAGCGTAATTCGCCCTAATGACTTGAAGTAATAATTCTTAAGGTCAGTCTTTAAAAGACGCAACAATCAGTTCTAAATTTGTATTTCAAAAATACCGTCGCGAAATTGAAAACCATTACGATGAAAAAAAGTTCAAATTTTTGGAAAAGAGTTCGTTTAGATTAGTTTAAGTTAGGTTAGTACCATAACTTCACAATCTACACTCCTAGCCATGTTTTAATGTTATTTTTAATAAAATATTAGGCATTTCCTGGGCATTTAATATTGCCCAGAAATGCTTTTATTTTGGTTTTTATGTAGTTCGAAATAATAATTATTGTTGGTCCACAGGAGAAAATTGTTGATTTTGGTCCACAGGAGATTCTGTAATAGATTTAGTATATCTCTTAGCTAGAGATATTTATGTTTAAAGTTTTTTACGATGATATTAAAGAGAAAAAATAATTTTTGTTTTGAAACAATAATTATTGTTGGTCCACAGGAGAAAATTGTTGATTTTGGTCCACAGGAGATTCTGTAATAGATTTCGTATATCTCTTAGCTAGAGATATTTATGTTTAAAGTTTTTTACGATGATATTAAAGAGAAAAAATAATGTTTGTTTTGAAACAATAATTATTGTTGGTCCACAGGAGAAAATTGTTGATTTTGGTCCACAGGAGATTCTGTAATTGATTTAGTATATCTCTTAGCTAGAGATATTTATGTTTAAAGTTTTTTACGATGATATTAAAGAGAAAAAATAATGTTTGTTTTGAAACAATAATTATTGTTGGTCCACAGGAGAAAATTGTTGATTTTGGTCCACAGGAGATTCTGTAATAGATTTAGTATATCTCTTAGCTAGAGATATTTATGTTTAAAGTTTTTTACGATGATATTAAAGAGAAAAAATAATGTTTGTTTTGAAACAATAATTATTGTTGGTCCACAGGAAAAAAATGTTGATTTTGGTCCACAGGAGATTCTGTAATAGATTTAGTATATCTCTTAGCTAGAGATATTTATGTTTAAAGTTTTTTACGATGATATTAAAGAGAAAAAATAATGTTTGTTTGGAAACAATAATTTTTGTTGGTCCACAGGAGAAAATTGTTGATTTTGGTCCACAGGAGATTCTGTAATAGATTTAGTATATCTCTTAGCTAGAGATATTTATGTTTAAAGTTTTTTACGATGATATTAAAGAGAAAAAATAATGTTTGTTTTGAAACAATAATTATTGTTGGTCCACAGGAGAAAATTGTTGATTTTGGTCCACAGGAGATTCTGTAATAGATTTAGTATATCTCTTAGCTAGAGATATTTATGTTTAAAGTTTTTTACGATGATATTAAAGAGAAAAAATAATGTTTGTTTTGAAACAATAATTATTGTTGGTCCATAGGAGAAAATTGTTGATTTTGGTCCACAGGAGATTCTGTAATAGATTTCGTATATCTCTTAGCTAGAGATATTTATGTTTAAAGTTTTTTACGATGATATTAAAGAGAAAAAATAATGTTTGTTTGGAAACAATAATTTTTGTTGGTCCACAGGAGAAAATTGTTGATTTTGGTCCACAGGAGATTCTGTAATAGATTTAGTATATCTCTTAGCTAGAGATATTTATGTTTTAAGTTTTTTACGATGATATTAAAAAGAAAAAATAATGTTTGTTTTGAAACAATAATTATTGTTGGTCCACAGGAAAAAAATGTTGATTTTGGTCCACAGGAGATTCTGTAATAGATTTAGTATATCTCTTAGCTAGAGATATTTATGTTTAAAGTTTTTTACGATGATATTAAAGAGAAAAAATAATGTTTGTTTTGAAACAATAATTATTGTTGGTCCACAGGAGAAAATTGTTGACTTTGGTTCACAGGAGATTCTGTAATAGATTTAGTATATCTCTTAGCTAGAGATATTTATGTTTAAAGTTTTTTACGATGATATTAAAGAGAAAAAATAATGTTTGTTTTGAAACAATAATTATTGTTGGTCCACAGGAGAAAATTGTTGATTTTGGTCCACAGGAGATTCTGTAATAGATTTAGTATATCTCTTAGCTAGAGATATTTATGTTTAAAGTTTTTTACGATGATATTAAAGAGAAAAAATAATGTTTGTTTTGAAACAATAATTATTGTTGGTCCACAGGAGAAAATTGTTGATTTTGGTCCACAGGAGATTCTGTAATAGATTTAGTATATCTCTTAGCTAGAGATATTTATGTTTAAAGTTTTTTACGATGATATTAAAAAGAAAAAATAATGTTTGTTTTGAAACAATAATTATTGTTGGTCCACAGGAGAAAATTGTTGATTTTGGTCCACAGGACATTCTGTAATAGATTTAGTATATCTCAGCTAGAGAAATTTAAGTTTTAAGTTTTTTTATGATGATATTAATAAGAAAAATAATTGTTTGTTTTATTAAAATTGTTAATTGTTAAATTTGAATTGTTATTAAAATAACAAATTTAGTTGTATGTAACACAACTTAATTGTAATTCGAGAAAACAATCATCTACATATTTTGGAGAACCATTTTTGCTTCATTATAAATTAGGGCAATACCAAAGAACAGAACAACGCAAACACCATTACATTTGTTGTTTTTCTTTTTTCAAAATCATGATAATAAGGTAGATTTGCAAAAGTAAACAAAGACTGTATCTCGACCTTGGCCCTGCATTTTATAATTTGATAAGAAAAAAACACATTTGATAAGGTTGTTCTTGATATCAAATTGCTCTCCAGTTTTGCACCATACACGAGTACCATAACCATTTGGTTTAAGTGCGTGTGTACAATATTCATCCACATAAACCCATCAAATATGATGTGTTGTTAAAAACTGGGTCATCAGTGATTAGCCATGTCGTAGACCAGCAAGGACTACAAATTGCTTCGATTCTGGATGCAAATGAAGCAATTCCAATGACCTGTCCCATTACCCTATTACCGATGGCACAATTTTGATAAGCCATCATTATGCGTTTTGCATGGTACAATCTGAATTGTGCAAAATGGAAAGTAAAGGAAATCATTTGGGTTTATTGCGAGGTCATTTTAATACACTACTCGAAAGAATTATCGCATATTCCAAAATTACCCATTATTTTTTTTGCAGTTGCTGATATGATTCGTGTTTGTAGGAAGAAACATTAAAAAAAAGAAATATGCGCATATTTAGAAATAATTATCGCATATTCCAAAAATACCCATTGTTATTTTTTTGCAGTTGCAGATATGATTCGTGTTTGTAGGAAGAAACATAAAAAAAAGAAATATACGCATGTTTAGAAAGAATTATCGCATATTCCAAAAATACCCATAGTTATTTTTTTTGCAGTTGCAGATATGATTCGTATTTGTAGGAAGAAACAAAAAAAATAGAAATATGCGATAATTGTTTTGAGAAGTGTAGTAGTAATAATTAAAATGATTAAAGTATAAATATAAGAAAAGAATATAAAATATAAATAAATAATTATTAGGAATTATTGTATCCAAATTTGTGTCACATTATACAGGGTGTTTCAGGAGGAAGTGCAAATGTTTTGGGAAGTTATAGTAGGGATGATTCTAAGTAAAACATGTCATATGAGCATGTGTCCCATCGTAAAACAATGGTTACAACTGTCAATTACGATTATTTGTCATTTGTTAAAATGACTGCTAGATAACGCGATATCACATTTCAGATTTTAAGGTGTAACTAAAAATTAAAAACATCAATGCCTAACCTAACCTAACCTAGAAAACCATTGAGTATTGGAGCACAGTGTATTAGAATTTTTTTCTTATTTATTATTTATATATTATATATTGTTTATTATTTTTTATCACTTCCCAAAATATTTGCACTTCCTCCTGGAATATTGGAGCTTAGCGTATTAGAATTTTTTTTCGTATTTATTATTCATATATCATATGAGCCGTTTATTTTGAAAGTGGCTTAAGTCCATTTTCATCTTTTATCAAGTTGGCACTTGTGACATTTATAATTTATGCTGAACTGTCAAAAAAAATAAATCGGTATTGAAATATACTTAGTACATTTGAAAATTTACGTACATCATTAATTACGTACATTTTCAAAATAATATAACTACTGAAAATCCTAATTTTTAAAGTGACCTAAGTCCACTTTTTATTGACGATGTCAAAAAGTGCGGCCCAAAATGTTGAAAGCAGTGATGAAGGTAATATAAATTACGTTTTGATATTGAATTGAAATTTAAAAAATAATATTTAATTTAAAGAAATTATTAAACCCATGGGAAAGGATAAAATAACAAGATTTCTTGATTCTGAAAGTGAAGAGGAATTAAACTCATACAACAGATTTAAAAAAAGAAGGAGAATTTTAGAAGTTCATTCTTCAACAGAGGAAGAGGAAGTAATTGAGAATGAGAATTTACAAAACAGCACCTTCAAAGAAGGATTCAGAGAACACAGAAGTTGTGCTTATATTCAGAAAATTCGTAAAATTAAACGGAATTCAGGGAAAAGATACGATACACAATCGGGAAAAAATATTCCTGCCAAAGTTTTTCGAAATGAAGATTGCCAATGCCGAAAAGACTGCTTGAAAAATTTAAATGAAACAGAAATAAAACTTATTTTCGAAATGTTTTGGAACTTAGGAGACTTTAATAAGCAAAATATATTGCTATTCGAAGCGACCGGACGCAGTGTTGTAAAAAGAAGACGTCAGAGAAACGGAAAAGGTTCATGTAGAAATGAGAGTTTTACGTATTGGTTAAATTCTAAAACAGGCAAAGTTGCTGCTTGTAAAAAAATCTTTTTAGATTCTTTTCAAATAAGCGAAGGACGATTGAAACGTGTATTAAAATCTAAAAACGTTGGCAACGATTTACGTGGGCGTTTGCCTGGATCGTCGAGATAAATATGTGATGAAGCAAATATGATTGTTCAAAACCATATTAACAGTTTCCCGAAATTTGAATCCCATTATACTAGGGACCATAATCCCGACTGAAAATATCTTCATCCTGAACTGACTATAAAAAAAATGTTTAAATTTGTATGACCTTCACTGTGAAGAAAATAATTTAAAAGCAGTTAATGAATGGACTTATAGAAAAATATTCAAAAAGGATTTTAATCTACATTTCCACCAACCACGCAAAGACACATGTCAAAGATGTGATTTATTAAATATTAAAGTCAGAAAACCATGAAGAACAGAAAAAACTTATGGAAGAACATGATACTCATTTGAAGCTAGCAGAATCGGCTAGAAATGCGTTAAAACAAGATCAAGAGCGAGTATCAAGTAATCCATCTCATTATTTTGGCTTTTCATTCGATTTGCAGAAAGCGTTACCATTCCCAAAGTTAACTACTTCAGTAGCTTATTATAAATGTAACATGTATATTTTAAATTTAGGCATACACAATTTCCACAACGATAATGTATACATGTACGTTTGGGATGAAACAAAAGCTTCCAGAGGTTCCCAAGAAGTGGCTTCATGCCCCTTGAGACACCTAAAAACCCTGAAAGGTGAAAAACACATCACTGCATATAGTGACATGTGTGGAGGACAAAACAGAAACATCAAAATATCTTTAATGTGGTTAAAAATTATATCGATGGGAAATGATGTGGAAATCATAGACCACAAATTTTTAATATCAGGGCATTCATTTTTACCAAATGACAGAGATTTTGGCGTTATAGAAATGTCGTTAAAAAGAAATCAGTTATTGTATGTGCCACAAGATTATTATAATATAATTAAAAAATGTAGAAAATGTAATACTTTCATACTAAATGAAATGAAACAAGAGGATTTTATATCAACAAGACTCTTGGAAGAAGCAGTTTACAAAAAATCCAAAAATACCAACGGAGAAAAAATAAACTGGCTTCAAATATGCTGGATGCGATTTTTAAAAAATGAACCATATAAAATTTTATACAAAACAACTATGGATGAGAACGCAGAATTTAAAATTCTTGATTTATTGTCACGTCGGGGTAGACCTAAAAAATTTGGGAATATTGTATTGCCATCGTTATATAAAAGTATAAGAAGCATCACATCACTAAAATACCGACACATGATGGACTTATTGTGGTATATACCTCCGGAACACCATAACTACTTCAAATCACTCCCGCATACTGAGAATGTTAACGAATAACTTGTTACTAAATTTATTTCTATTATCTAAAAATATAATTTAAATGTTTTTTTCTTCTATTTTTTAAGCTATATGTAACGGACTTAAGCTCTTTCACTTTTTGTAACAAAACAATTTTTTATTTTGAAAGTGACCTAAGTCCTTTTAAGGTAAGCAAGGTCATATTATACACTTAATAATAGCGACTTTTTAATAGGATGTATAAAATTAAATCCCTTAAATGCGATTTAACATTGCAAGTCAACCATATATCTTACGTATATTTTTAATTTTGTAAAAATGCAAAACCTTAAGTATTTCAAATTAAAGATAAATGGACTTAAGTCACTTTCGAAATGAACGGCTCATATATTGTTTATAATTTTTTATCACTTCCCAAAATATTTGCACTTCCTCCTGAAACACCCTGTATATTTGTGTGTGTGTTTGTTATTATTTATGGGTTTTATGTGTTAATAAAACAAAAATCTGCACGATTTTTTATAGATTTATTTATAGGATTGTTCGTATATCTCTCTACTTTAGTACATACTTGTAATTTTACATTTTACATTTTCTTGTAATTAACATTTTATGTAATTACAATATGTAAACGCATAACATTTTTTAATTACATATTGTGTGTACGTTGAATGTAATGCGATCATAAAATACGAATTAGGTCACTATTGTTATATGATTTAGGAGCGCTAATGAATTGTTTACGAGGTGGTATGTCAGGCAGCTTATCAGGTTTACAAATTAGCACGCGTGTTGTAAATATTCAAATAGTGAATGAGACACAAATATTATGAGGCAACTATCCACCAATATCAATATTAAATGAAAAATAAACTTACAATTATATAAAATAATATAAAATAGAGACTTACAATTTAATATCAATTTTGTTGCAATAGGGTCATATGTTTTTCTATAAAATAATAAAAATTTATAAAAAAAAACAAACTACTGTTTAGACTACTGAACTTGAAACAGTATCTCCCCAGCATAAATTAAATAAATACCTAAATTGATTGGTTTGAATTTATAGTTATAGCAAAATTTGGGAAATTCAGTTCTAATAAATTATTAGAATACGTGTTATTAGAATACTTATAGAAACTTTTTCTGGATTTAGAGAAAATATTTTTTTTTTCAAATATATCAAGTACTATTATTTTGGGAATATGATTGTACAAAGTATTCAATTGATTTTCAAGAAAAAGAAAATTTATTTTTATAAAACGAGGGGTTTAACGAGGGGATGATAAGGTTAACATCTGGCATTTAATATAATATTTTTGGTTGCCCATTTTTGTTTGTTTTTGAGCCGTAGTTTTTTAGGAAAGTGGTGTTATGGTGACTGTGAATTCTGAACTTTACATTCACAAGTTGAACTATTTTTTCAACCTGAACTGCAACGACGACGAATAAACATGAGAATAGTATATTCAAATACAAGTTGTAACGTTATAATTTTTACGCATGGCGATGGTTGCGAGGGATAGGTTGCCCCAAGTACACTAATGATTTATTTAATACACAGAAAAATCGAATATATGAACAGAAGACAAAAAATGATTTGACAAAATGACTAGACAAAACATGATGAAAAAGTTATTGTTTGAAGTTTATTTTTCATCTTATTGTTAACAAATAAATTAAAACAATCATAAAAAAACATTATTAATAGCACAAGAATTACTATATGCAGTATATTAATGGTAATCTTTTTATGACAAAAAAATCAGCAAAACTTAACAAATTCTCCTGAAAAATGTCAATTTTTGTGTAGTGTTATTGTTGTTTTTAACGTGCGATCTGATAGTTGATTACATTTTTGCACTGGGGCATTAAAAATAGAGAAATTTTGGCAGTATCTATTAAAACATTGACAGATTTTCACAGCTAAAGCTAAGAATTTGACATATTTTGACAGTTGTAATTAAAAATTTGACAGATTTCGACGGTTTTAATTGAGAATCTGACGTTTGTGAGCTATTGCACTTAAAAATCTGATAGATGTTTTTACATTTTTGCACTGGGACATCAAAAATAAACAAATTTTTGCAGTATCTATTAAAACATTGACAGGTTTTCTGAGCTAAAGTTCAGAATTTGACACATTTTGACAGTTGCAATTAAAAATTTGACAGATTTCGACGGTTTTCATTGAGAATTTAACGTATGTAAACTGATGCACTTGAAATCTGATAGATGTTTACATATTAAAACTGGGATATCAAAAATTGACAAAATTTAACAGATTCTGGCAGAATCTATTGAAAAAATGATAGATTCCACAGCAGAAGCTTAGAATTTATCTAGATTTTGAATGTCTCAGTCGGGAATTGTACCCATTTATAAAGTAGTTTAAAATTTGACAGATTTTGACAACTATAATAGTAAATTTGGCAGATTTTGACAATTTTTAATTAAATTTGATATGCGGGGTGATTTAAAAGCTGGGGTCCAAAAATTTAAACAACTTTTTATGATAAAATAAGCAAAACTTAACGAATTCTACTCAAAAATTTTACTTTTTGTGTAATGTCACTGTTATTTTTAACGTGCGATCTGATAGCTTTTTACATTTTTGCACTGGGACATCAAAAATAGACAAATTTTGACAGTATCTATTAAAAAATTAAGCAGTTTTCACGGCTGAAGCTAAGAATTTGACATATTTTGACAGTTGCAATTGAAAATTTTACAGATTTCGACAGTTTTAATTGAGAATTTGACGTATGTGAAGTATTGCACTTAAATTTTTTATAGACGTTTACATTTTAAAACTCGGATATAAAAAATTAACAAAATTTAACAGATTCAGGCAGAATCTATTGAAAAATTTATAGATTTCACAGCAGAAGCTTTGAATTTTATAGATTTTGAATGTCTCAGTCGGGAATTGTACCCATTTATAAAATTGTTAAAAAATTACAAGATTTTGACAACTATAATTGTAAATTTGGCAGATTTTGACATTTGAGTTTTTAAATAAATTTGACATGCGGAGTGATTCAAAAAACTGGGGTCCAAACATTTAAACAACATTTTATGATAAAATAAGTAAACCTTAACAAATTCTATTCAAAATTTTTAATTTTTGAGTAATGTCACTTTCGTTTTTGACATGCTACCTGATAGCTTTATACATTTTTGCACTAGGACATCAAAAATTTACAAATTTTTGCAGTATCTATTAAAACATTGATAGATTTTCACAGCTAAAGCTAAGAATTTGACATGTTTTGACAGTTGCAATTAAAAATTTGACAGATTTTGACGATTTTATTTGAGAATTTGACGTATGTGAACTGTTGCACTTAAAAACCTGATAGATGTTTACATATTAAAACTGGGATATCAAAAATTAACAAAATTTAACAGATTCAGGCAGTATCTATTGAAAAATTGACAGATTTCCACTGCAGAAGCTTTGAATTTTATAAATTTTGAATATCTCAGTCGGGAATTGTACCCATTTAGAAAGTGGTTAAAAATTTAACAGATTTTGACAACTATAATTGTAAATTTGGCAGATTTTGACAGTTATTAATTAAATTTGACATGGGGGTGATTCAAAAACTGGGGTCCAAACATTTGAACAACTTTTTATGACAAAATCAGCAAAACTTAACAAATTCTACTGAAGAGTGTTAATTTTTGTGTAATGTCACTGTTGTTTTTAACGTGCTATCTGATAGCTTTTTACATTTTTGCACTGGGACATCAAAAATAGACAAATTTTAGATAAAAACTTGACAGGTTTTCACAGCTAAAGCTAAGAATTTGACATGTTTTGACAGCTGCAATTGAAAATTAGACAGATTTCAACGGTTTCATTTAAGAATTTGACGTTTGTGAGCTATTGCACTTAAAAATCTGATATATTTTACACTTTACATTACATTTTACATTTTAAAACTGAGATATCAAAAATTGACAAAATTTAACAGATTCGGACAGAATCTATTGAAAAATTGACAGATTTTCACAACAGAAGCTTTGAATTTTATATATTTCGAAAGTCTCAGTCGGGAATTGTATCCATTTATAAAGTAGTTAAAAAATTTACAGATTTTGACAACTATAATTGTAAATTTGTCAAATTTGGACAGTTTTTAATTAAATTTGACATATGGGTGATTCAAAAAAACTGGGGTCCAAAGATTTAAATAAATATGATAAATATGATAAATATGATAAATGTGATACATATGATAAATATGATAAAATCAACAAAACTTAACAAAGCTACTGAAAAATGTTAATTTTTGTGCAGTGTCACTGTTGTTTTTAAAGTGCGATTGATAGCTTTTAGATGTTTGAACTGGGACATTAAAAATAGACAAATTTTGGCAATATCTATTAAGAAATTGACAGATTTTCACAGCTAAAGCTAAGAATTTAACATATTTTGACAGTTGCAATTGAAAATTTGACATATTTCGACGGTTTTAATTGACAATTTGACGTATGTGAACTGTTGCACTTAAAAATCTGATAGATGTTTACATATTAAAACTGGGATATCAAAAATTGACAAAATTTAAAACATTCAGGCAGTATTTATTGAAAAATTGACAGATTTTCTCAGCAGAAGCTTAGAATTTGTCTAGATTTTTAATAGCTTAGTCGGGAATTGTAGTTTGACTATATGTAGTATATTAATGGCAATCTTTATATGACAAAAAAAATCAGCAAAACTTAACAAATTACTTAACAATTACTTACAACTTAACAAACATTGACATGTTTTCATAGCTAATGCTAAGAATTTGACATATTTTGACAGTTGCAAAGTTAACGAATTCTACTGAAAAATGTTATTTTTTGTGTAGTGTCACTGTTGTTTTTATGTGCAATCAGATAGATTTTTACATTTTTGCACTGGGACATCGAAAATAGACAAATTGTGGCAATATCTATTAAAAAATTGACAGGTTTTCACAGCTAAAGCTAAGAATTTAACATATTTTGACAGTTGCAATTGAAAATTTGACATATTTCGACGGTTTTAATTGACAATTTGACGTATGTGAACTGTTGCACTTAAAAACCTGATAGATGTTTACAATTTAAAACTGGGATATCAAAAATTGACAAAATTTTACACATTTATGCAGTATCTATTGAAAAATTGATAAATTTTCGAAGCAGAAGCTTTGAATTTTATAGATTTTGAAGGCTTCAGTCGGGAATTGCACCCATTTATAAAGTTGTTAAAAATTTAACAAATTTTGACAAACTATAATTGTAAATATGGCAGATTTAGACAGTATTGCACTAAATTTGACATACGATTTAAAAAACTGGGTTCCAAACATTTAAACAACATTTCATAATAAAATCAACAAAACTTAACAAAGCCTACTGAAAAATGTTATTTTTTGTGAAGTATCAATGTTGTTTTTAACGTGCGATAGTTGTTTACATTTTTGCACTGGGACATCAAAAATAGACAAATTTTTTCAGTATCTATTAAAACATTGACTGATTTTCACAGCTAAAGCTAAGAATTTGACATATTTTGACAGTTGCAATTGAAAATTTGACACATTTCGACGGTTTTAATTGAGAATTTGACGTATGTGAACTGTTGCACTTAAAAATCTGATAGACGTTTACATTTTAAAATTGGGATATCAAAAATTAACAAAATGTAACTAACTTCTATTGAAAAATTGACAGGTTTTCACATCTACATTTTGTAAATTTTGAATGTCTCAGTCGGGAATTTTAACCATTCAAAAAGTTTAACAGATTTTGGCAACTATAATTGTAAATTTGGCGAATTTCGACAGTTTTTAATTAAATTTGACATACTGGGTGATTTAAGAAGGGTAACCCCTTCTTTATTTCGCGCGGTGCTCATCACCACCCTCTACAATGGATCTAATAATGGACTGATAGTCCAAGGAACTACCAGATGCTGTAAACGGCGCAGAGGCGCATTCCTCACCCCCCTCAAGTCAATAAGGGCACGTTGCCGGTCCAACCGACAAACCACAGAGGAGAATAGTTTCAACCATGTTATGTAGATTTTTTTCAACATTATAAAAATAACTAGACATCTCTAGAGTGCGTCGTCCGATGCACCACCCGGTATAATTATCATCTATCATTTATCTATAACTTATCTACGCCCGTTATCAGTTACATATTAGACACAAGTCGAAACTTCCGTTTTCACTTTGTGCGAGATGTGAAGAACTTTCGAGTCGGCACAAAATTCCAATTGTAAAATATGCAGCTTATGATAAAACGAGCGGTTTATCATTTCGCATATTTGCGAGCCTTGGCAAGAGGTGTATAGGTGAAGAGGTCGTCCCATTCTCCTCGCTTCAACAGAACGCGCGTCAACTGTTTTAAACCGGCTCACACAATCGCTTCAAAAACGCTTATTTTTAGCCCCAAACATGCCTACGCCCATGCACATTCAAACACAGCCTGCACAAACGTAAACCGAATCGATTCAACCTATGCACAGTCGTGCACTTGCCTTGTCTGGCGATAACCGGCCTCTGCTATCTCAACTTCTCGGCCCCTCTCACACACCGGCCGCACTCTTTGCAACAATAGAGCGACGGCAGTGTGGGCTTCTTGGTGCTCGAAACGAGGAAGTGACCAATAAAGACCAATTCAGTGATCGCGGCGATAAGTTGCAGGAAGGTTGCCTCCAGAGACGTCACCATCACCGGAAGTCGGGAAGAGGTCCTGGAATGAACAATCCCTGTGTGATACCCTCGAGGCCCGACGACGTGGTCGGGGACAAGAGATGGGAGAGCATGCACAAGAGGTACATCCTGGAGGCGCAGACCGCCGAGGCGGAGGTCGTCTTCATGGGGGACTCGATCATCCAGCAGCTCCAGTTCAGCACCATTTGGAACGACAAGATCAACTCCCTGCACTGCCTAAACTTTGGAATCGGAGGAGATAGGTGAGAATTTGATTTATTCAATGAAGCACAATGACCAATCAAAGTTCTAAAATTTGATTATTATTTTGGACTTCTCTAGACCATTCATTAACCATTAACAATGATGAAGCAAAATGACCAATCAAAGTTCTAAAATTGGATTATTTTTTGGACAGCTCTTGACCATTCGTCAACCATTAACAATTATGAAGAAGCAAAATAACCAATCAAACTTCTAAAATCGGATTATTTTGTTGGACATCTCTTGATCATTCGTTAACCATTAACAATAATGACGAACCAAAATAACCAATCAAAGTTCTAAAATCGGTTTATTTTTTTGAACTCCTCTTGACCATTCGTTTACCATTAACAATGATGATGAAGCAGGAAAAATAAGCTTTAAAATAGTTACAATATTTAAAATTATATCATGAAATTTTGTAATTATGATTAAATTATCTGCATCTTTCTCGTTTCTTCGGTCATGTTTCACAATATTTGAGAATATTTCTGAAACTTCTAGCTAAGAATTCTAGTTGCAACTTCAGAAATGTACAATAAATTTCCTGCAATTTTCATTCATTAGTAGTAATACAATTTTTATTGGGCTATCAATCTAACGCATGGTAAACATTTATACTCTTGACCATTCGTTAACCATTAACAATGATCATGAAGCAAAATGACGAATCAAAGTTCTAAAATTGGATTATTTTTTTGGACTTCTCTTAACCATTAACCATTAACAATGATGATGTAGCAGCAAAAATAAGCTTTAAAAAAATGGCAAAATTTGAAATTATGAAATTTTGTTATAATGATTAGATGTTCTGCATCTTACTCGTTTCTTCGGTCAGGTTTCACAATATTTGGGAATATTTCTGAAACTTCTAGCTTAGAATTTTAGTTGCAACTTCAGAAATGTACAATAAATTTCCTGCAATTTTCATTCATTAGTAGTAATACAATTTTTATTGGGCTATCGATCTAACGCATGGTAAACATTTATACTCTTGACCATTCGTTAACCATTAGCAATGATGATGAAGCAAATTGACCAATCAAAGTTCTAAAATTGGATTATTGTTTGGACTTCTCTTGACCATTCGTCAACCATTAACAATGATGATCAAGCAGGAAAAATAAGCTTTAAAAAAGTTACAATATTTAAAATTATGAAATTATGAAATTTTGTTAATATGTCAAATTTTCTGCACCTTTCTCGTTGACAGTTTTGGACTTCTAATTGTTAAAAGCTTTTCAAATTTGTTGGATTTTCAAATGTAACTGTCTAAATATGTCAAATATTCAACACAACTTCTGTAAAAGTTTCTATCAAAATTTCAACTGTAGAAATTTTACAGTTTCGGTCGAAATTTTACAGTTTTCGACTCTTAATTGTTATAAGTTATTAAAATTTGTGCAATTTTAAAATGCAACGGTCTAAAACTGTCAAATTTTGAACAAAACTTCTGTCAAAGTTTTTGTCAAAACTTCAACTGTAGAAATTTGACAGTTTCAGTCGAAATTTGATAGATATAGACTTCTAATTGTTAAAAGCTGTTCAAATTTGATACATTTTCAAATGCAACAGTCCAAATCTGTCAAATTATCAACAAAACTTCTGTCAACGTTTCCATCAAAACTTCAACCGTAGAAATTTTACAGTTTCAGTAGAAATTTTACAGTTTTGGACTCCTAATTGTTATAAGTTATTAAAATTTGTGCAATTTTAAAATGCAACGGTCTAAAACTGTCAAATTTTGAACAAAACTTCTGTCAAAGTTTTTGTCAAAACTTCAACTGTAGAAATTTGACAGTTTCAGTCGAAATTTGATAGATATAGACTTCTAATTGTTAAAAGCTGTTCAAATTTGATACAGTTCCAAATTCAACGGTCCAAATCTGTCAAATTATCAACAAAACTTCTGTCAACGTTTCCATCAAAACTTCAACCGTAGAAATTTTATAGTTTCAGTAGAAATTTTACAGTTTTGGACTTCTGATTGTTATAAGTTGTTAAAGTTTGTGCAATTTTCAAATGCAACGGTCCAAATGTATCAAATTTTCAACAATACTTCTGTCAAAGTTTCTGTCAAAACTTCAACCGTAGAAATTTTACAGTTTCAGTCGAAATTTTACAGTTTTCGACATTTAATTGTTATAAGTTGTTCAAATTTGTGCAATTTTCAAATGCAACGGTCTAAATCTACCAAATTTTGAACAAAACTTTTGTCAAAGTTTTTGTCCAAACTTCAACTGTAGACATTTGACAGTTTCAGTCGAAATTTGATAGATATAGACTTCTAATTGTTAAAAGCTGTTCAAATTTGATACATTTTCAAATGCAACAGTCCAAATCTGTCAAATTATCAACAAAACTTCTGTCAAAGTTTCTGTGAAAACTTCAACTGTAGAAATTTGATAGTTTCAGTCGAAATTTTACAGTTTTCGACTCCTAATTGTTATAAGTTGTTAAAATTTGTGCAATTTTCAAATGCAACGGTCTAAAACTGTCAAATTTTAAACAAAACTTGTGTCAAAGTTTCTGTCAAAACTTCAACTGTAGAAATTTGATAGTTTCAATCGAAATTTTACAGTTTTCGACTCCAAATTGTTATAAGTTGTTAAAATTTGTGCAATTTTCAAATGCAACGGTCTAAAACTGTCAAATTTTGAACAAAACTTTTGTCAAAGTTTTTGTCAAACTTCAACTGTAGAAATTTGACAGTTTCAGTCGAAATTTAATAGTTATAGACTTCTAATTGTTAGAAGCTGTTCAAATTTGATATATTTTCAAATGCAACGGTCCAAATCTGTCAAATTTTCAACAAAACTTCTGTCAAAGTTTCTGTCAAAACTTCAACTGTAGAAATTTGATAGTTTCAATCGAAATTTTACAGTTTTCGTTTCCAAATTGTTATAAGTTGTTAAAATTTGTGCAATTTTCAAATGCAACGGTCTAAAACTGTCACATTTTGAACAAAACTTCTGTCAAAGTTTTTGTCAAAACTGCAACTGTAGAAATTTGACAGTTTCAGTCGAAATTTAATAGTTATAGACTTCTAATTGTTAGAAGCTGTTCAAATTTGATATATTTTCAAATGCAACGGTCCAAATCTGTCAAATTTTCAACAAAACTTCTGTCAAAGTTTCTGTCAAAACTTCAACTGTAGAAATTTGATAGTTTCAATCGAAATTTTACAGTTTTCGACTCCAAATTGTTATAAGTTGTTAAAATTTGTGCAATTTTCAAATGCAACGGTCTAAAACTGTCACATTTTGAACAAAACTTCTGTCAAAGTTTTTGTCAAAACTGCAACTGTAGAAATTTGACAGTTTCAGTCGAAATTTGATAGTTATAGACTTCTAATTGTTAAAAGCTGTTCAAATTTGATATATTTTCAAATGCAACTGTCTAAATCTGTCAAATATTTAACAAAACTTCTGTAAAAGTTTCTGTCAAAACTTCAACTGTAGAAATTTTACAGTTTCAGTCAAAATTTGATAGTTATAGACTTCTAATTGTTAAAAACTGTTCAAATTTGGTACATAGTCAAATGCAACTGTCCAAATCTATCAAATTTTCAACAAAACTTCTGTCAAAGTTTTTGTCAAATCTTCAACTGTAGAAATTTGATAGTTTCGGTCGAAATTTTACAGTTTTGGACTTCTAATTGTTATAAGTTGTTAAAATTTGTGCAAGTTTCAAATGCAACGGTCTAAAATTGTTAAATTTTAAACAAAACTTCTGTCAAAGTTTTTATCAAAACTTCAACTGTAGAAATTTGACAGTTTCAGTCGAAATTTGATAGTTATAGACTTCTAATTGTTAAAAGCTGTTCAAATTTGATACAGTTTCAAATTCAACGGTCCATATCTATCAAATTTTCAACAAAACTTCTGTCAAAGTTTCTGTCAAAACTTCAACTGTAGAAATTTGATAGTTTCAGTCGAAATTTGACAGTTTTGAACTTCTAATTGTTAGAAGCTGTTCGCATTTGATATATTTTCAAATGCAACGGTCCAAATCTTTCAAATTTTCAACAAAACTTCTGTCAAAGTTTCTGTCAAAACTTCAACTGTAGAAATTTGATAGTTTCAATCGAAATTTTACAGTTTTCGACTCCAAATTGTTATAAGTTGTTAAAATTTGTGCAATTTTCAAATGCAACGGTCTAAAACTGTCAAATTTTCAACAAAACTTCTGTAAAAGTTTCTGTCAAAACTTCAACTGTAGAAATTTGACAGTTTCAGTCGAAATTTGCTAGTTATAGACTTCTAATTGTTAAAAGCTGTTCAAATTTGATACATAGTCAAATGCAACTGTCAAAATCTATCAAATTTTCAACAAAACTTCTGTCAAAGTTTCTGTCAAAACTTCAACCGTAGAAATTTTACAGTTTCAGTCGAAATTTTACAGTTTTCGACTCCTAATTGTTATAAGTTGTTAAAATTTGTGCAATTTTCAAATGCAGCGGTCTAAATCTGTCAAATTTTCAACAAAACTTTTGTCAATGTTTTTGTCAAAACTTCAACTGTAGAAATTTGATAGTTTCAGTCGAAATTTGACAGTTTTGGACTTCTAATTGTGAAAAGCTGTTCAAAGTTGATACAGTTTCAAATGCCACGGTCCAAATCTATCAAATTTTCAACAAAACTTGTGTCAAAGTTTCTGTCAAAACTTTAACCGTAGAAATTTTACAGTTTCAGTCGAAATTTTACAGTTTTCGACTTCTAATTGTTATAAGTTGTTAAAATTTGTGCAATTTTCAAATGCAACGGTCTAAATCTGTCAAATATTCAACAAAACTTCTGTAAATGTTTCTGTCAAAACTTTAACTGTAGAAATTTTACAGTTTCCGTCGAAATTTGAAGGTTTTGGACTTCTAATTGTTATAAGTTGTTAAAATGTGTGCAATTTTCAAACGCACCGGTCTAAATCTGTCAAATTTTGAACAAAACTTTTGTCAAAGTCTTTGTCAAAACTTCAACTGTAGAAATTTGACAGTTTCAGTCGAAATTTGATCGTTATAGACTTCTAATTGTTAAAAGCTGTTCAAATTTGATATATTTTCAAATGCAACTGTCCAAATCTATCAAATTATCAACAAAACTTCTGTCAAAGTTTTTGTTAAAACTTCAACCGTAGAAATTTTACAGTTTCAGTCGTAATTTTACAGTTTTCGACTTCTAATTGTTATAAGTTGTTAAAATTTGTGCAACTTTCAAATGCAAATTTTCAACAAAACTTTTGGCAAAGTTTTTGTCAAAACTTCAACTGTAGAAATTTTACAGTTTCAGTCGAAATTTGATAGTTATAAACTTCTAATTGTTAAAAGCTGTTTAAATTTAATACAGTTTCAAATGCCACGCTCCAAATCTATCAAATTTTCAACAAAACCTCTGTCAAAGTGTCTGTCAAAACTTCAACTGAAGAAATTTTACAGTTTCAATCGAAATTTGACAGTTTTCGATTTCTAATTGTTATAAGTTGTTAAAATTTGTGCAATTTTCAAATGGAACGGTCTAAAACTGTCAAATTTTGAACAAAACTTTTGTCAAAGTTTTTGTCAAAACTTCAACTGTAGAAATTTGACAGTTTCAGTCGGAATTTGCTAGTTATAGACTTCTAATTGTTAAAAGCTGTTTAAATTTGATACATTTTCAAATACAACAGTCCAAATCTGTCAAATTATCAACAAAACATCTGTCAACGTTTCTGTCAAAACTTCAACCGTAGAAATTTTACAGTTTCAGTCGAAATTTTTCAGTTTCAGTCGAAATTTTTCAGTCTTCGACTCCTAATTGTTTATAAGTTGTTAAAATTTGTGCAATTTTCAAATGCAACTGTCTAAAACTGTAAAATTTTCAACAAAACTTCTGTCAAAGTTTCTGTCAAAACTTCAACTATAAATTTTATAGTTTCAGTCGAAATTTTACAGTTTTGAACTTCTAATTGTTAAAAGCTGTTCAAATTTGATAAATATTCAAATGCAACGTTCCAAATCTGTCAAATTATCAACAAAACTTCTGTCAAAGTTTCTGTAAAAACTTCAACCGTAGAAATTTTACAGTTTCAGTCGAAATTTTACAGTTTTCGACTTCTAATTGTTATAAGTTGTTAAAATTTGTGCAATTTTCAAATGCAACGGCCTAAATCTGTCAAATTAACAACAAAACTTCTGTAAAAGATTCTGTCAAAACTTTAACAGTAGAAATTTTACAGTTTCGGTCGAAATTTGACTTCTAATTGTTAAAAGTTGTTAAAATTTGTGCAATTTTCAAATGCACCGGTCTAAATCTGTCAAATTTTCAACAAAACGTCTGTCAAAGTATCTGCCAAAACTTCAACTGAAGAAATTTTACAGTTTCAGTCGACATTTTACAGTTTTCGACTTCTAATTGTTAAAAGTTGTTAAAATTTGTGACATTTTCAAATGCAACGTTCCAAATCTGTTAAATTTTCAACAAAACTTCTGTAAAAGTTTCCGTCAAAATTTAACTGTAGAAATTTGACAGTTTCAGTCGAAATTTTACAGTTTTGGACGTTGAAAATTTACGCACCCTTATGAAGGTATCTTCATCATACCACTAACAGATAGCTCATGGGCTTCATTTGTTTTCGCGGAAAAAAATTAAGGGTGATACTTTTTAAACATACCTCGTATAATTTCTTAAGAATCAACAATATTCCTAAAAATAGATACCTTCTACAAATGAATTGTGATATACGTGGAACCACTCTTAACTTCAATATCGTTCTAAAAAATGTTTATACAATCATATTTATTCAATCAATTTCAGGGTTGAATACGTTTTGTGGAGGATACTGAACGGCGAGTTCAACTTCAACGTGAAAGTCAAGGCCGTGGTGCTCATGGTGGGCACCAACAACACCGACTGCACGCCTCACGAGGTCTTCGAGGGCCTCATGGAGATCATCAAGATCATCAAGGTCCAGCTGGGAGACATCCACATACTGCTCCCGACCCTATTGCCCAGGGGGCAGAACCCAAATCCCTACAGGGACCGCAACGACCACGTCAACACCTTTCTCATCGACAAGTTCGAGAACCCTGACAATGCAGACGAGCTCACCAAGAACGTCTGCGTGGTGAAGATACACGATAATATTATCCAAGGGGATCAGACGATTTCGCACCATATAATGCACGATTATCTGCATCTGACGGATTATGGTTACACGAAGACTTTTGAGCCCGTGTACAAGAGGCTGTGCGAGATTCTGAAGAAATGTTAACATGATGTGAGGAAGTAATTGAGTATTTGAGCTGCCGGTTGTTATGAGTATTTCATGGCAGGATTCTAGTATTCACATGTGTCAATTAATATTTTTATGTATTTTATGGAAATATATGTATATTTTGCATTTAATAAATACTTTAGTTGTTAATAATTTTCGAGTTAATCAAGTTATTACATTTTTATGCCTCAACTACATCTAATCCATCTAATCTTATCAAATGCTATTTCAAATTTCCATCCACGCTATACTGCCATGCGGGAATTCCAGCCCTGGATAAATTTGATGGAAAAATGTGTATATTTTGCATTTAATAAGTATAGTGTTTTTACTTGAAATTGAAAATCTACCTACGAAGGGTGTTTATTGCGCTCCATTGTGCGAACGGAATTTTATTATGGGTAATGGGAAGAGAACAGAGTCCAGAGCCGGCATCAGGAAATACAGATTCAGTGCCCCGTAGAAAATTAACATTAGTGATTCAATATCATTAAATTGTACTTTTCATTGTATTTTTAAGTGTACATATAATTAATTGTGTTTTACAAATGTAGTTATAATTTCATAGAAAATTTATATACAGTATGATTCGCGAAACAAATAACTTAAGTTACCCATAACATTATTGACTTGCTCATTGCGTTAAAAAATTAACGACGTTAACATCAGTTAATTTTTTCATGAATTGTAATGTAACAAGCACATATTATTCCGCACAACTAGATTCATCACTATCACTTTCACTTTGAACATTAATAATTAGATTTGGTATACTAAGCGTCCTATAATCGTTTTCAATTTTAATCACATGATCGATGCAGTTTTTCCAAATGGTACTTGAAATGTTGTTACATTCTCGCTGAACAAGTTGAATTGTTTCTTCACTCATTTTAGGATGTGCATTATTTTTCCGCAAATTTCGTTTTAAAGTTGACCATATCAGCTCAATTGGATTGAAGATGCAGTAATAAGGTGGAAGGCGCAACACTTGGTGACTAAATTCTTCTGCCATCTTATCAACCACATACGTTTTTTTTGAAATTTTGTTTTTTTTATAAGTTCTAATAATGTTTTTTTCTTTGCACTTAGGGGAATAACAATACCATTTTGAATGCAAAAATCCGCAATATCGCCTTTCTTGTAAGCGGCGGTTGGGATTTTATTAATTTGCTTCGAGTGGTAAGTTGCATTATCCATTGAGGTATTGGGTATGTTGGGCAATAATTGATTGCGAAACCAATTTTCAAATAATTCGACGTTCATATCCTGATGATAGTCTAACGAGCTTGATGCAATATTCTTGGCTGATAAGAGCAAACTATTTGACACAAAACCTGCGTCTCCTCCTGCATGAAGAATAACAATTCTTTTTCCTCTATTGCACGGTGCTCTAAGGTAACACTTATTTGTATTATCGACCCATCCCTTGGAGTATCGAACCATGTTTCATCCAAATAAATTATCGATCTCCCTGCATTTCTATATTCGTCTATTTTAGATAAATATTCTAATCGCTCTTTTTACAATCTCGGCGATTTCATGATGTCAATTCGTTTGTCTAAAGTTTTATACTTAAAACCCTGACTAAGTAGGTATTTATACAAAGTAGTTTCCTTATGTGGAAAATCATTTCCAAGAGTTTCCAAACTAAATTGGACCGTGGGAACGTTCCCTGATTTGTAAGAATTGTAAATTATATTTTTTATTCTCTTGGCGATGGCATCGTCAATTTCGGTAAATTTTGAACTTATTCTTCTTTTCCTTTCTAGCGGTCCTTTCGTAATTATTCTCCAAACCGTTGAATATAATATTCCTGTCAGAATGGAAATTCTTTGCAGTGGAGATGCATGATTCTCGCTTATAGGGTGTTATAAATATTGACGACTATCCTTTTAGTATCAGTTGAAAGATAAGCATGCTTTATTAATCCCTGATTTTCATTTTCGATAGTTGATGTGTCCAGTTGATGATGGTTGTTTTGAAATTTATCAAAATCAATTTGAGAACAGCTTCCCTCTGTAGACTGTCGAAGGGATTCTTCAACAAAACTTTCGGAATGGCTTCTTTCCTTACATAATTGAAATTGATCGTCGAACTGAGTGTCATTATAAATTGATGAAATAATTGTTGCAGTTTCACTTAACGACGTTTCCATCTTAATAAATTCTACCTTTTCACAAGTTTATAAATGATAATATGCACACGTATGTAAAATGAGTACTATTGCAATGTAAAGGTTAACACCGACTGAAAGACAGATGTAAACTATTTGAGAAAAAGACTATTTGAGGCAGCCTTAACTGATTGTCTACCTGGACTGCATATTCGCCCAGCAATTAAGGTACAATGAACTTTAATTGCATGGGCGAATGTATAATCCTTTTAAAACCGCTTCCTAGGTGATGGCTCTTAATTATCTACTGGCGTCTGTAGTCTTGTAATTATATCGAATTGTAAAATTGTAAAAAGAATTACGTCCACCGACTCATAAAAAATGATGTAGATAGTTGTAAGATTATTGAATTCAATTTAATTAATAAATCATTTGTATATTATGATCATAGTGATATAATTGTGTATATACCGAAGAGAAAACAATTAAGTAGCATCTTCGTCGAAAGTAAATTATTTGGTTACGTTCCTGGACGCCCGCCTCTTCGCAGCACGCCATACAATGGAGAACCCTTGACCGTAATAAACCCTCATTGCAGGTAAATTTTCAATTTCAAGTGAAAACACTATACTTTAGTAGTTAATAAGTTTCGAGTTAATCAAGTTATTATTTTTTTATGCCTCGGCTAGAGGTTTATGCCTCTAATCCATCTAATCTAATCCAATGCTATTTCATATTTCCCTATTTCTCTGGCACTCATTCATACGCGCTTAGCTGCCATGCGGGAATTCCAGCCCTGTATGTCCCTCATTTGCATAAAGATTTGCAATTTTCGTATAATTAAAATTTTGTTTTCTTTGATTTGTCTCAATTTCTTCATACATAAGCTTATTATCTTTGATATAATAATTCCTGTTTTGTAGTATTTACCTGGTATGATTCCGCTGAATAGTGTAAATGGGTTGTTAGAAAGCAATCCACGTCCAGAATTAGCACTGCGTACGTGGGAATTGGCAGTTGATGGTTTCTTGAGCGAGTCCAGCTGCTGACACTTCTGCATCAAGTCCATCATCTCCGTGAACTTGATGAAGAGCGGCCGGGAAATCTCCTGCAGTTGATTTAAAATACGCGTAGCATCCTCAGGGTCACTGGAAAAATTGAAAAAAAAAACATTGTAAAAAACTGATTGCCCAAAAAAATCGTGATTTTCCAAAAATCTGTATAATGTGTGTAGCAATGATTAATAAATAGCATGTGGAATGGCAGAAGAATTAATAATTATAATAATAATAATAATAAAGGGATAAGTTGATTTAAAATTCGCGTAGCATCCTCAAGGTCACTGGAAAAATTGGAAAAAAAATATATCATTTTAAAAAACTGATTGCCCAAAAAAATCGTGATTTTCCAAAAATCTGTATAATGTGTATAGCAATAATTAATAAATAGCACGTGGAATGGCAGCAGAATTAATATTAATAATATTAAGAAATAATATTTATTAGCAGAAAAGCTACATAATATCACATTATCATATCACTACATTATCACTTAAGTTTCTATTATTATTGTTAATTATTTTGGCGGTTTTCGCCACCTTTTGTCTGTATGTACAGGGTGTTTGAACGCACAGAAAATGGTCATCATTAATGATTATTAAACAAAATATCGAAAAATGTTGTATTCAAAAGTAATGCCCAATTTGAGTTCCACATCATAATAGTATATTAAACAACAAGTGAAATAAGTCATCGATAGACGCTTGTTTTAACACAATTGTAATTATTACTTGAGTTGTATTATTACATTGTATATTATTGTGTTTGTTGAATTGTATATTGTATTATTACGACATTGGTTAAAAACGCATATAATTAATTTAAACGCATGATATCATTGATTGGGAAAAGTCGACACCTTGTAAGCAAACAGCGCGGAAATACTTTTCTATTTTCTTTTATTATTAATTTAATTATTCTTCGCACGAACTAATTTGCATCGCTGCACATTTATTATGAACATGACGTTTAATTATTTAAATTAGTAGCAAATACATTGCATGATATAAATATATATATATATATATATATATATATATATATATATATATATATATATATATAAAGCCAAATGGAATAAATTCAATAATAAATAAATGGGGGCGTGTTCGAAAAAACGCTCGGACACGTCGATTGTTATTTTTAGTTGCGCATTTTTTTCAACAAAAACTTTATATACAGGGTGTGTCATGTGACCGTGGCCAATACCAACTTTCTTATTTTAAATGCAACACCTGGTATATTATTCAATTTTTGGATTCTTCAGAAAATTCTAGACATATTTCATGTACAATGTTCGATACCTATCTTCAACTGTTTCAACTATACCTATCTTCAACCTCAACCGAATATTTCCAAATCGGTGGATAGGGAGGCGAGGATCGATGGAATGGCCAGCACGATCCCCTGATCTGACGTCATTAGACTTCTTCTTATGGGGATATGTCAAAAGTATTGTATACAAAACTAAACCCCTCGACTTAGCTGACTTAAGAAGACGAGTAATGCTTGCGATTAGATCGGTCACGCCTGAGATGTTGAGTAACGTTAGAAGAAATTTCTATTTAAGATTAGGATGTTGCCAAGACGTTCACGGCGAGCATTTTGAACATCTCCTCCATTGAAATGTATTGTTTTTTTTTTGTTTTTTTACATTATCAAGAAATAAACAGTATTACTTATTAGTTTTTGAGTGTGTTGTAACGAATTTCTGTAATCAAATAATTTTCTTTTTTTAATGTTAATTTTTGCAATAAATCTGAAAACACTTAATATTTCCGAAACAGTTGGAGATAGGTATAGGACATTGTTCATGAAATATGGCTAGAATTTTCTGAAGAATCCAAAAATTGAATAATATACTAGGTGTTGCATTTAAAATAAGAAAGTTGGTATTGGCCACGGTCACATGACACACCCTGTATAAAAAGTTTTTGTTGAAAAAAATGCGCAACTAAAAATAACAATCGACGTGTCCGAGCGTTTTTTCGAACACGCCCCCATTTATTTATTATCGAATTTATTCCATTTGGCTGATACACAGTGTATATATATATGTATATATATATATATATATATATATATATATATATATATATATATATATATATATATATGTATATATATATATAATTATAATTTTATTTTATATTATTTTCTTTCTTCTTTATTATGAGTACTTACGGGTGTATATTAGTAGATATATAGGTATACAGGGTGTCTACGCTAAACCGTTCGTTAAAAGTTTACGGGGTTGCCGTTGTACTGAAAATTTTAAAAAAATCCTCGTCACACGGTTGAATCAGTTATCCTCATGTGAAATATTTTCAACTTTCTATCACTTCCGGTTCTACCGGAGGTAGCACCGACTTTCTTATTTTAAATGGAATATATGGGGTATTATAATATTTTTGAGTTGCTCCCTTAAATTGGAACATATTTTGTAAGAACGTATGTATACTTATCTCTTCTAGTTTTCAAGAAAAAATGTTTTTCTAAAATGTTGACCTTTTAAAGGTAGTCTGAAATCTGTCTATAACTTCTCTTAGGAATAAGATAAAATTATGAGTTATATTTCTAACTGTACCTACAGAATTTCGCTATGAATAAAATAATTGGAAACTGTCAATTTTGATAATAAGTGTTCATAAAATGTCAATATCTAAGTGCTCTCTTAAATATCTCGTAATTCATTTTTTTTAAATGGAATGACCCATTTATTATAGCATAGCACGATTGGGAGAAAAATGTACTACAAAAAAGTAGAATACAGCCATACTCCTAAAACAAGTATTTTTTGAAATATTTCGAAGATTACGTTTTCGTTGCATTTCTGCAGGGTATAATTTCGCATGTCACAAGTGCACTTTAGTAGGCATGTTATATGCTTTTGTTTTGTCGCTATTGTAATGCAAACTGTCAAATAATAAAATTATTTAGAATAAAGCATTACAGAAATCAAAATCAACAAAATTACACAAATCAACAAATTATCAATTTATTCTTTATACATGGGCACTGCGATATAATTGTTGCTCGAACATGTAGACTACTTAATAAAATTTATCCACATGTGCCGCCGATGAATAAAACAATATTTAAAAGATTGGAATCAAATTTTGTTCAATTTGGACAAGTGAATGCAATAAGACATCAACAAAAGTAAGTTATGGAAAAAGAGGAAGTGCAAGAAATAATGTTGACCTATTTTCAAGTTAATCCACAAGCTGCCAATGGTTTTATTATAATAACTATAACTTTTCCTATTATTATTTAGAAAACTCCAAATTTTCTTCCCATTATTTTTGTAAACCTTAAATTCTGGTAGTTTTGGTTTAAAATCTATATATGTAGATTTATTTATAGCATCTTTCGCGCTATTCATGTAATTATTTTGAAAACTATAACTTTCATGCTATGATAAAATCAAGATAAAAATACCACAACTTTTCCTGTCATTACTTTCAAAACTGTAACTTTCAGTTGTTATTTTGGAAACTATAACTTATAGTGCTATTACATTAGTAAAATTGTAACCAATTAATATTAATAAATCTGCTCCAATTAATACCAACAAATCTGATTAAACTGATTCGCCACTCTACTTAAAACCACTCATTTTAGGGATATGTTTGTTTAACACTTTTTGTAGAAAGTCTGTTGCCACGTCATACAAAAAATATGTCATTTCATTACAAAAAAATGAATTATGGCATTTTGAAGTGTACCTGTAAATAATTGAAATTTTGAAATAGTATAGTGAAGTATCAACACGCATGAGTTATATTAATGATAGAGCTATGCTTCAGCTGCAATATGCAAAAAAGTTGAAGTTTCTATTTCATTTGTAAGAAAAATTATGAATATTTTTTAAATCGTTTATTTGAAGCAAACATTATTTTTTTCCTCAAAAACTACTAAAGATAAGTACTTTATAGGTTTAATAAAATATGTTCAGAATTGAACGTGAAATCCGAATATGTACAAATATATAGGGTGTTCCATTTAAAATAACAAAGTTGATGGCCACTTCCGGTAGAACCGGAAGCGATAGAAACATGCGCATATTTTATTTTGGGAGATCGCCATGAATCGTGTTTGTGTGATTTTTTTCAAATTTTTATTTCATCAGGAAATCCATAAACTTTTAACCAATGGCTTGCGTGGGACACTCGTATTATGTTTGTGGACGCTAGCAACGGTACAGGACTTTTTAAGGGATGTTTACCAAAATTGTAAAATAACTGTAATATTTGCTTGGTATTGCTTCATAGGTGTACGCAATTTGAAGACTGCAAGTTCAAAAACAACCCCTATATTAAATAGTATGTGTGCAGTCGTTCGAAATGGGATCAGGACGTTTTAAGGGATGGTACGAAAATTGTAAAATAACTATAATATTTTCCCCGTACTGTATTGTAGGTGTACGCAAATTGGAGCCAATAAGTCCAAAAACAACCCCAATATTAAATAAAACGCGTTAAGGGTTGTTACGGAAATCAGGGGGTAGCTACTCAAAAACGGACTCCATATTATTATTCTCCACGAAATTCTGCACATAAATGTTAATTATGGTTCCATTCTGGCAATTAATAATCTCGCAATCAGAGTTTTAATTATTAAAATTTCGATTTTCAAATTTCCAATGTAAAAATGATTTTAAGGAATGAATTTTTCATTGTTGCAATTCTATGCAGGTGTTGACTTGTCTGTGAGCGCGCGCAGCCTCACCTTACCCCTCAACCACCTCAAGTACCCAAGGTCTGAGAGACCGCCACCAGGAAGACACGCAAATCCGTGCTGCTCCCGGAATTTTCGGCCCTCTTCCAGGAAGTTCTTCGAGGATCTGGACGGGACTCCGGGATAGTGTTCCTGGGCCGGACGACCGCGTTTTGGGTGAGTATCGCGGCGATCGCAGCCGTATTTTGCGGGAAATTTTAAATTCTTCGGTTCCATCAAATGGCGACACAACGTAGAGGTCAACTCGGACTTTCTGGGTATTAATAGATAATATATTTCTAGGTGCCGGTGTTTGGCCATCGGGAGTGAATCCAGTTCAGGATTTCTCCAGATTGGTGGTGAATCCAGATCACGGTACGCCGCAGAAGCCAAGGGAGAATACATTTGGATTTTCACGAGATTGGCTGAGTTTTGGCCGACATTGTGGAATTCCAGGTTAGTGGTTAAGGCGCATGCCTCGTTCTATCTGGTCTTGCGCAAATTTCAATCATATCTGCTCACATGCATTCACACAAAGACATATCTTTTTTACATCGACTTTTGCATATAAATTAATATAAATTTGTTTGCATGTTTCAATATATGTCTGTATGTTTGTATGTTTGTATATTTGTTTGTATGCATGCTTGAATGTTTCAATGCATGTTTCGACGTGTGTATGTATGTTTGTATGCATGTTTCAATGTTTCTATGTTTGCATGTGTGTATATTTGTATGTGTGTATGTTTGTATACATATTTATATATTTATATATTTTATTGTGTTTGTATGTATGTATGTATATTTGTATGCACGATCATTATGTTGTTAGAAATAAAATACTTTTCCGTCGACTTGCCGCACAAAATCGTTCATTATAGTAAACCTTATGGACTCATTAATGAACGATTGATGCACTGAACAATCAAATACATGTGTGTGTGTGTGTGGGTGTGTGTTTATGTACGCGTGTTGAGTGGCTGTGAGCATGTGTGTATGTTTGTATACAACTCTGTATGTTTGTATATTTGTATGCATTTTTGTATGTTTGTATATTTGTTTGTATGTTTGTATATTTGTTTGTATGATTGTTTGTATGTTTGTATATTTGTTTGTATGATTGTTTGTATGTTTGTATATTTGTTTGTATGATTGTTTGTATGTTTGTATATTTGTTTGTATGTTTGTATATTTGTTTGTATATTTGTTTGTATGATTGTTTGTATGTTTGCATATTTGTTTGTATGAATGTTTGTATGTTTGTGCGTTTGTATGTGTGTATGCATGTTTGTATGTTTCTATGTTTGCGTGTGTGTATATTTGCATGTGTGTATGTCTGTATGCATATTTGCATGTTTATACATTTGATTGTGTGTTTATATGTATGTTTGTACCCACGATCATTATGTTGTTAGAAATAAAATACTTTTCCGTTGACTTGCCGCGTATTAATCGTATTAATGCCCTGATTACATAACAGCAGGCTTAGAAAAAAATATGGTTTTTAAAACAAAATCGTAAATCAATGATTTTTTTTAATCATAAAAATCATGGTTTATTTCATTTTTTTTATGTTTCTGATCAGTTTTGGCCAGGACAAATGTGATTTATATCAATTGATTTACATCACGACTTAATCATATGATTTGTTTTTTATAAATTTTGATTTTGAACAAGAAATGATAATTAAAACAAATTTATATCAATTGATTTACATCACGACTTAATCAAATGGTTTTTTTTTAATAAATGTTGATTTTGAACAAGAAATGATAATTAAAATAAATTTCTGTGTATCTATACCATGTGAAAAAAATTAAAGAAAAGAAATATATTTTATTAAGTTTAAAGTATTATCCATAAGTTACCAGTTATTTATTTAAGGTATTATTATTGGGTACTTAGTTGTAGAGTTATTTTTGTTTTATTTTATTGTTTATTTGTTTTATTTTGCCTGACTAGTTTTAGTTTCTAACAAACCATCATCAGAGGCATGATATGTGTATTTTGCTATGTATGTATCTGAATCTTATTTTTACCATAAATGTTTGTAATTAATTTGAATTTTGAAAAGATTAAACAAGTCAAGCAACGAGTCTAGCAAAATAAAATAAATAAATAATAAAATAAAATAGAAGTAACTCGACCAGTAAGAACCCAATAATACTTTAAAATAATATTTTACTTAACAATTATTTTTGTAATTTTCGGAAGTTTTTATTAATATAAGTACGCATTTATATAAAAGTGTATACAATATATCTACTTTAACAATTATCTATTTTAAAGCATGCTAACTCTGTAGTTACATTATAATTTTAATTGTTCACTTATTGGAATACACAAACAGTGCAAATATAATCATTAATTTAAAAAAAAAACTACTTTTATTTAAATCAATAATTTATAAAAAAATCCGTTGATTTAAATGAACAAATAATTTTAAAAAAACAGTTTAATCATAATTTAAATCAACGAATAATTTTTTAAAAATCAGTTTAATCATGATTTAAATCAATTGATTTAATTTTTTTTTTAATTCTTTGATTTATGATTTTTAAATTATATTAACCCGGAATAAATGACTACATATTTTGAAATACCGGAAATTTGCATTTATTGTTAAAATTGCTTCAAGTTGAGAAAGACATGGGGATGATTTTTCAAAATAAATCAAATTATTGTACAAATTTGCATACGTATTCTTATAATTACCTCATTAATTAATAGTACCTTATCAATGTAATCAAATGGGTATACATTTACGCGATGATTGTGCAATTACTGACTTTTATTAAGTCCATTGTTTGGGGACAATCAACGTTAAAATTTTACGTGATTTACATTTTCTCCTCAACATTTCAGGGCACCTAGAATTCCCCAAGGTGAATCATGTGAGATGATCTTATATCTGTGTTTCGATCACTTCTGGGCCAACCTGGGTTTGGTTGAAGTGTGGTGTGTATGAATGTGTATGACAACACATTGGCCTTTGGTGCAATATTGAAGATAGTGATTAGGAGTTCATTGTTGAGCTCCTAAATCATAGTCCACTGTTGCACCTAAGGTTATTGTGTAGGTATATTAACTTCTGGTGCAACATTTTACATCGTCATTGGGAGTTTCTTGATGAGCCTAATTAGGAGTTCCATGTTCAGGTCAATTCATAGATCTGTGTTACACCCAAAGTTATTGAATATACAGAGTGGGCCGAAAAAACCGTACAAATTGGAAATATTCATATTTTCAATTAACGCATTAAATCGATCAATTAATTTTGTTTTTCATGTTTACACTTGGTTGATTGTAAAAATGATATTGCATTTTTGAAAAGTTTTTTTTATCATCAAGATTAATTATTGACATTAACAAAGGCTCTGCATCAGAGCTTGTACAATTATTTTGCCCACTCTGTATGTATCTATGTATACTCTGTATACATACTATGTATACTCTGTATACATAAATATGCGTGCGTGCATTGTATTTACTAACGTGCAATTTCTTCCAGCAAGTGTTAAATTCGCGATTAACATTTTGGGATTACCTTCCCAAGTCAAACGTATACTTTTTAGTGTTTGTCCGTGTTCTTGTCTTCAACAAATAATTAGTGAAAGTATCTTGAGCAGTTCAGATTACCTTCTGACGTTAAAAGTTTGCCCGTTTAGAGCCAGTGCGTAGTAGTGTCGAAAGTTCGGGTATGGTTGAGCCTGGGGATTGTTGCGTTTGTTTCGTGCTTTCCCCGCCCGCGCCACACCGTCAAATTTCGAACTCCGATTTGTTTTCGGAGTTCGGAGTTGCAGGGTACTGGATCTTCGCCAATTCAACTTTAAAAGTCAATTTCAAGGTAGGTCTTTTTTTGAGAAGAGCTCCAAGACGTATCAAAGTGAGTACAGTTTTTCTTACATTTCATCAAGTAGAGTCTCGATTCAGGTTTTTGTTCACAGATGCGCCCCAGCTTTTATTTTCTTGCTTTGCTACCGATAATGCGTATTAGTTTTAAGCAGGAAGTTCTTAACCTGGTGTCCGGATTGAGTTCTCGTGAAGCAAGTTAAGCCACATTGAGATTTCTCTGTAACACTGTAATAACCCATGTTGTTCTGGTGCGGCATTGTAAATCGTGATGGTAGGTTCCTTGCTACACTGTTGACCTCAATCAAGTTGTTCCCTTCAAATCTGTGGATTCCGTAGGTTCAAAAGGGTCAAGAATAACTGCATTATAGCGTCACACAGTACGCCGCCTGAGTGAGCAGGGTTTTTCTTACAGTTGCGCCATTTGTATTTGTGTATTGTCGGCGTATATTCTCGCTCTGGGCGACGTACTTATATTTCTTGCGCTGCGCATATGTACGTTTAGGGTTTTTCTCCTTACAGGTGCGCTCACATCTTTGCGCTCGTACGTCGAGACAGTAACGATTAGGGCTTTGTATACAGTACTTGTTTGTTTCAAGTATCTGTATACAATACTTGTTTGTTGCAAGTACCATGTATGCAGTGCTTGTGTGTTGCAAGTGCATGTATATAGTACTTGTTTATTTCAAGTACCAACAATCTCTTTTTATCTTAGCGCTGCGCCACTCATATTTCCGCCCACTCTTGTACTTGTTGTATGTATACAGTGCTTGTTTGTTGCAAGTATTACGTATACAGTACTTGTTTGTTGCAAGTACATACGTATACAGTCCTTGTTTGGTTCAAGTACATATGTATACATTACATGTTTGTTGCAAGTACTTTGTATACAGTGCTTGTGTGTTGCAAGTGCATGTATATAGTACTTGTTTATTTCAAGTACCAACAATCGCATTTTATCTTAGCGCTGCGCCACTCATATTTCCGCCCACTCTTGTACTTGTTGTATGTATACAGTGCTTGTTTGTTGCAAGTATTACGTATACAGTACTTGTTTGTTGCAGGTACATACGTATACAGTCCTTGTGTGGTTCAAGTACATATGTATACATTACATGTTTGTTGCAAGTACTTTGTATACAGTGCTTGTGTGTTGCAAGTGCATGTATACAGTACTTGTTTATTTCAAGTACCAACAATCGCATTTTATCTTAGCGCTGCGCCACTTATATTACCGCCCACTCTTGTACTTGTTGTATGTATACAGTGCTTGTTTGTTGCAAGTATTACGTATACAGTACTTGTTTGTTGCAAGTACATACGTATACAGTCATTGTGTGGTTCAAGTACGTATGTATACATTACATGTTTGTTGCAAGTACTTTGTATACAGTGCTTGTGTGTTGCAAGTGCATGTATATAGTACTTGTTTATTTCAAGTACCAACAATCTCTTTTTATCTTAGCGCTGCGCCACTCATATTTCCGCCCACTCTTGTACTTGTTGTATGTATACAGTGCTTGTTTGTTGCAAGTATTACGTATACAGTACTTGTTTGTTGCAAGTACATACGTATACAGTCCTTGTGTGGTTCAAGTACATATGTATACATTACATGTTTTTTGCAAGTACTTTGTATACAGTGCTTGTGTGTTGCAAGTGCATGTATACAGTACTTGTTTATATCAAGTACCAACAATCGCATTTTATCTTAGCTACTTGTATTTCCTTGTTGTCGGCGCATCTCGTTCTGTAAGACGTACTTATTCGATGTGCATATAATTAGTACCGCGATGTTGCGCCCATGCATTGAACAGGGTTTTCCTTTTCAGGTACAATCTATTAGCTACATTTGAAGTAGATGCATGTAAAACTGCGCCTTACTAGGGTCCCTCTAAGCAGGTTCTCTTAAATTATTAGGTACCCAGTACTTGCTTGTTGCAAGTACTTGGGTACTTTGTACATAGTACTTGTTTGTTTCAAGTACGACAATAGCATTTTCTCTTTCAGGTACAATACAAACTGCGCCTATATTGGGTTCCTGTAAACAGGTTCTCTTAAATTATCATACAACAATAACATACAACAATACAACTATACAACCATAATAACAACAATAATATTAAATAAAGGAAAATAAGACACCTGGTATAAGTTTCACAGTTGTTTTTTTATTTATGATACTCCACAATTGTTTCGGTTGTTACACCATTGTCAAGAGTTAAAAGAATACTCTGAGTATTCTTTTAACTCCTGAAAATGTTGTAACGACCAAAACAATTGTTGTGAATCAAACTAAAAAAAAAAAACTGTGACACTTACACGAAGTGTCTTATGTTGCTTAATTTAATATGTTTGACCAAGCGGTTATTAAACTTTTAATTTAATCAAAAGAATGTTTTCTTTCAGGTTACATGAGTAAAATAGGGCTGAAAGCGAGATCTCTCATGTATAAAATAAAAAGATAACGGCACCAGTGAATTGGGCAGCTTTGTTTACACCAACAGTCCAACTTTAGACGAATACCAAGAGGTATTTAAATGTTCATCAATTCAGTTGTATTGTAAATCAGGCTTTCCATTCACAGACAGTACCTCAAACGTGCAGCACTTTTCGGAATATTCTGGAAATGCTGCAATTTGGGGTGGTGCTGGAAAATCTGTCTAATGCATATTTTACCGAGTAAAATTTAATGTGTGCTTCATTTTGTTGCTGATTCTAGTTACTCATTAAAATATGCATCATTAATTTTCTTTTTCATTTTACATTGAGTTTGCTTATGAATATGTATAAATCTGTATATTGAGACGAATAAATGAGAAAAACTTATAAATATTGAGTATATTGATTAAATATAGCCCTCATAGCCCCCCCGCCACCCTAAATCCGCCACTGCACATGAGACGAATGAGAGAAGATAGAAGCACTAAGAAAATATACGAGACAAGAGGAAGATGAAAACTAGACAATAAGATCGAGAAAAGAGTGGAACAGCGCAATAAAAGAAGAGGCAGCAAGAAAAGGAAACACATGGGAAGAAATAAAGGAATTAACCAAAGATAGGAGGAAGTGAAGAGAATACTATAAAAATTAGTAATGTAGGCCTTACACCAACAGCTGGATAGGCAAAGGAATAAATAAATAAATGCATAGAACATTAAAAAAAACAGAAATTGAAACAAAATGCAAATTCTGATATTCAGAAAAATATTAGTTGGAGCGAACAATTTATAACTTAATTGCGAATTATTTGCGAATCTTTTTCGACTATTTTTGGGTAGAATACAGCGTCCGGCAAAATTCAGCATTCTGCTTCCTGTACAGACTAGTTTCAAAAAAATTCTAGAGAACCAGTTTTTATCTCATTTGGCCTTAAAAAATGGAAGGGAGCTTAAGAAAATATTAAGTACATCCAGATTTTGTGTGTCATAGAGTCGCTACGTAAAAATGGTCTCTTTTTAATAGCTCTCTCAAAAATGATCACTGTAGAAGTTGTTTTAATACAAAACAAACACCAAATTTGTTTTGTTTAGTGGCCATAATAAAAGGCCGAAAGTACCAACCATGGAAACTGTTTAGAAGAAGTTTTTGAAATTTTGAAAAATAATTTAACCATTTTTACAAAGTTATAATCCTCCCAAGAATTGTGTCTAGATGATGTGTATCTAAATGAATATTTTCAATTGTAACGTGAATATGGCCATGCTGGCAATATGGTCAATTGTCTTTTTCTCCGCAAACTTATATTTTTAACATAACTTGAATTTCTGTAGATTTAATTAATTCATGTTTTGTATATTTTATACCTGATCTGTATACAGTATACGTGAATACAAATCCTCCAAAAATTTGACCACCAATATATCTTAAATAAGTGAGAAAATGGAGTTATTAACTTTCCTAGTTGACCAGTATAAGTTATCAGACACTGAAATTTCTGAAAATGTATCTAACGGATATCTTGAAAATTTTATGCCAGATTTATGCCAGAGAGAAGTAACTTGTCCGCTATTTCGGCCTCTTACTGCAACCAAACATATAAATTGTGAAATGTGTTGCATACAACAAATTCAAAATAATATTAAAAGCAGTTCGTTTTTAAGTTAAACGGTATGTTGCATAAGGTAATGGAGACATGTTTCGAGTATTCATCAATTTGTTGGAATGTTTGATGACTTGCACGTTCCAAAATATGGAATTAAGTAAATAAAATGCGTTTACTGTAACGGATTAATTGTATTTTTTATTGTATTTATTAATTGTAATTATAATATGTTTATTATAATCAATGATAATACTAAATCAGTTTTAATATAATATTAGAATTCTACTCAAAAAAGTGCATTAGTATTATCAAAATATTATTTCAATATAAATTCGATTAAACGAGTTAGAGCGCAAAATATAAAATGTTATATTTTTTCCTACGACAATTCAAAAAAAGATTGCACTGTTACAATACTACACTTACATGCTTACATACCTACACTACATAATACGACAAAGTAAAAAGTAAGTATAATAATGTTTTTATTAGTGTTTTATCCATTTCACCAGTTATTTTGTAATCTTGAAGTTCTTTTTAATTTATTTTTTAATAATATTTTTGTTCAATAAATTTTCTGTGCCTGTAATAATAATGTTTTTATTAGTGTTTGATCTATTTCACCAGTTATTTTATAATCTTGAAGTTCTTTTAAATTTATTTTTTAATAATATTTTTGTTCAATAAATTTTCTGTGCCTGTAAATGTTTGTATAATGAGTGATAATTCAGTGACAAACTATTCACATAATCATTTCCTATTAGAAACTCGTTCAACCATCCATTTATAAGCGTAATAGTTTACCCTTTTTTGTGCACTCAGTGGTAATTGCTAACGCTCATGAAGGACAATTACACTCGCCTTTTTTTTTCGTTAAAAGGCAAAGTAAACCGGCACACCTGACTGCTCTCTGCAGATAAATAATAGAGCGCGCTTACAGGAAACCACGTGCACATTTCCTGCCAATCTACATACAATTGAGAGCTTCATATCATATCCACACAATCGAAAGCGAATTAACACGACAAATATATGAAAATTGTGTTGGGATTTTTCGTTCACGGGTTGATCGAAACCACTGACCAGGCAATTTTGAATCGGAAATATTTATAATAATAATAAATAATAATAATAATAATTTAAGGTATTATTATTGGGTACTCACTGGTAGAATTATCAGCTAAGGAATTGTTAGGACTTCTACTTCAGCTATATGACATAAATGACAACTAAACTCATCTCGCCATGCAGGATTAGTACTTACTATTATTATTACTCATTTTGATTTGATTTTATCTTATTCCATCTCCCATCATTTGGTTCGTGTTGAATAATTAGTATTATTTTCATTTTGTCTCAGCTGAGGAATTGTTAGGACTTCTACTTCAGCTATATGACATATATGACAACTAACCCCATCTCACCATGCAGGATTAGTATTTACAATTACTACTACTCATTTTGATTTGATTTTATCTTATTCCATCTCAAATCATTTGGTTCGTGTTGAATAATTAGTATTATTTTCATTTTGTCTCAGCTTAGGAATTGTTAGGACTTCTACTTCAGCTATATGACATAAATGACAACTAAACTCATCTCTCCATGCAGGATTTGTATTTACTATTATTATTACTCATTTTGATTTGATTTTATCTTATTCCATCTCCCATCATTTGGTTCGTGTTGAATAATTAGTATTATTTTCATTTTGTCTCAGCTTAGGAATTGTTAGGACTTCTACTTCAGCTATATGACATAAATGACAACTAAACTCATCTCGCCATAAAGGATTAGTATTTACTATTATTACTACTCATTTTGATTTGATTTTATCTTATTCCATCTCCCATCATTTGGTTCGTGTTGAATAATTAGTATTATTTTCATTTTGTCTCAGCTTAGGAATTGTTAGGACTTCTACTTCAGCTATATGACATATATGACAACTAAACTCATCTCGCCATGCAGGATTAGTATTTACTATTAATACTACTCATTTTGATTTGATTTTATCTTATTCCATCTCCTATCATTTGGTTCGTGTTGAATAATTAGTATTATTTTCATTTTGTCTCAGCTTAGGAATTGTTAGGACTTCTACTTCAGCTATATGACATAAATGACAACTAAACTCATCTCTCCATGCAGGATTTGTATTTACTATTATTATTACTCATTTTGATTTGATTTTATCTTATTCCATCTCCCATCATTTGGTTCGTGTTGAATAATTAGTATTATTTTCATTTTGTCTCAGCTTAGGAATTGTTAGGACTTCTACTTCAGCTATATGACATATATGACAACTAAACTCATCTCTCCATGCAGAATTAGTATGTACTATTAATATTATTCATTTTGATTAGATTTAATCTTATTCCATTTCACATCATTTGGTTCGTGTTGAATAGTTAGTATTATTTTCATTTTGTCTCAGCTTAGGAATTGTTAGGACTTCTACTTCAGCTATATAACATATATGACAACTAAACTCATCTCTCCATGCAGAATTAGTATGTACTATTAATATTACTCATTTTGATTAGATTTAATCTTATTCCATTTCCCATCATTTGGTTCGTGTTGAATAGTTAGTATTATTTTCATTTTGTCTCAGCTTAGGAATTGTTAGGACTTCTACTTCAGCTATATGACATATATGACAACTAAACTCATCACTCCATGCAGAATTAGTATGTACTATTAATATTATTCATTTTGATTAGATTTAATCTTATTCCATTTCCCATCATTTGGTTCGTGTTGAATAGTTAGTATTATTTTCATTTTGTCTCAGCTTAGGAATTGTTAGGACTTCTACTTCCGCTATATAACATATATGACAACTAAACTCATCTCTCCATGCAGAATTAGTATGTACTATTAATATTACTCATTTTGATTAGATTTAATCTTATTCCATTTCCCATCATTTGGTTCGTGTTGAATAGTTAGTATTATTTTCATTTTGTCTCAGCTTAGGAATTGTTAGGACTTCTACTTCAGCTATATGACATATATGACAACTAAACTCATCTCGCCATGCAGGATTAGTATTTACTATTAATACTACTCATTTTGATTTGATTTTATCTTATTCCATCTCCCATCATTTGGTTCGACCATCTCCCACCAAATGATGGGAGATCATTTGGTTCGTGTTGAATAATTAGTATTATTTTCATTTTGTCTCAGCTTAGGAATTGTTAGGACTTCTACTTCAGCTATATGACATATATGACAACTAAACTCATCTCTCCATGCAGAATTAGTATGTACTATTAATATTACTCATTTTGATTAGATTTAATCTTATTCCATTTCCCATCATTTGGTTCGTGTTGAATAGTTAGTATTATTTTCATTTTGTCTCAGCTTAGGAATTGTTAGGACTTCTACTTCAGCTATATGACATATATGACAACTAAACTCATCTCGCCATGCAGGATTAGTATTTACTATTAATACTACTCATTTTGATTTGATTTTATCTTATTCCATCTCCCATCATTTGGTTCGACCATCTCCCACCAAATGATGGGAGATCATTTGGTTCGTGTTGAATAATTAGTATTATTTTGATTTTGCCTCAGCTTCGGAATTGTTAGGACTTCTACATCAACTATATGACATATTTAATATTATTGTTTAGTATAATTACTTTTATTATTATAGTACGTATTAGAAAACTAGTCCAGCTATTATTTATTAATTGCTTTTGATTCTCTTTCTGCGAAATCGAATTACTTTCAAACCAATTAAACCGTTACATCATCGAACTGAAACCATTTGTGCAATTCGCGAACATGCTTTTGTGGCTGTTGTCATTGTCGAGTGAGTCGGAAGAAAGTGCGTGTGCAGGAAGAAATGCGTCGTTTAATGGCTTTTTGCGCTCTCTAATTTCGATGTCGCTCATTTACGAAATTACATCTTCTGCTCCTGTTTTTTTAGGAGCTCGTGCAGTCAATTAGATGAATAGCTGATCATCTGGCCATCGTGAAAGTTGGCATCCAGTTCAGCGCACAGCCTTAATTTACATGATTTACTTTCCTCTGCTCCCAGCCTCGGATAATTAACCAGACATACAAAAAAAACAGAATTGAAATTGAAATGGTTTTAGTACCGTGAAGGTACTGGATTAAGTCTCGGTTAATATAACATAAAAAAATAATCACTAAACAATGTGTTTAATAAAACAAGAAATGGTAAAGCTATTGCAATTTTTCATAAAATACCATTAATAGTGTTTCAGTTTGAAGGCTTTTAGTAATACTTGTGTACTAATATTTTATTAGTACAGTAGTACAGTAGTACTGCACTAGTACTAGTACAGTAGTGTACTAGTACTAGTACAGCAGTAGTGTACTAGTACAGCAGTAGTGTACTAGTACTAGAAGTTTTAGAAACTAGTTTTTGAAAAGTTGTGGGTAAATTCTTGTTAATCTCTGATTGAATCTTGGAAATCTTGGCAATACAGTTTGATTGTGCATAAGAAATGTATATTCGAATTTAAAATATTTTGCAGTAAAAACATAATGAATATAGTGATATTTTATTTGGAATAGTAATAGTAAACCCGACATTTTTGATAACATGAAGGATTGATTTAAATTTTTGAGTACCTTTTGTCGTAATTTCTCGACAATGTTTTACGGCTATATGCCGTAAAATGCATATCTCTATTTATGCATATCTCTATTTATGCAACTGGCTCAGGTTAATTGCCCCATTCCAGGTGCAGTTACGTTTGCAGCAATAAAAGTGAGAACGGAAAGTACACTATCACTTTTGCATGCAATTACTGTTGCACATACAGAAAACATTTAAAAATGAGTCGCCAAGGTTTGCTCATTGCCCCCAGTCAATAAAGCTATCGAACCATGAATCGAATTAGTAATCTACGCAGCGTCATTATTAAGACATTAAATATTTCATATACGTTAATATCAGGTTATTTTAGTAACATATAAATAAAATATTCGTGGTATGTAAGTGCATCATCCGAATTCATTTAAATTTCAATTAAAACAAAATCAGGAAGAGGCTGAAATAAATGCCAAATATACAGGGTGTATCAGCCAAATGGAATAAATTCAATAATAAATAAATGGGGGCGTGTTCGAAAAAACGCTCGGACACGTCGATTGTTATTTTTAGTTGCGCATTTTTTTCAACAAAAACTTTTTATACAGGGTGTGTCATGTGACCGTGGCCAATACCAACTTTCTTATTTTAAATGCAACACCTGGTATATTATTCAATTTTTGGATTCTTCAGAAAATTCTAGACATATTTGATGTACAATGTCCTATACCTATCTTCAACTGTTTCGGAAATATTAAGTGTTTTCAGATTTATTGCAAAAATTAACATTAAAAAAAGAAAATTATTTGATTACAGAAATTCGTTACAACACACTCAAAAACTAATAAGTAATACTGTTTATTTCTTGATAATGTAAAAAAACAAAAAAAAACAATACATTTCAATGGAGATGTTCAAAATGCTCGCCGTGAACGTCTTGGCAACATCCTAATCTTAAATAGAAATTTCTTCTAACGTTACTCAACATCTCAGGCGTGACCGATCTAATCGCAAGCATTATTCGTCTTCTTAAGTCAGCTAAGTCGAGGGGTTTAGTTTTGTATACAATACTTTTGACATAATAAAATATGTCTAGAATTTTCTGAAGAATCCAAAAATTGAATAATATACCAGGTGTTGCATTTAAAATAAGAAAGTTGGTATTGGCCACGGTCACATGACACACCCTGTATAAAAAATTTTGTTGAAAAAAATGCGCAACTAAAAATAACAATCGACGTGCCCGAGCGTTTTTTCGAACACGTCCCCATTTATTTATTAATGGATTTATTCCATTTGGCTGATACACCCTGTATATATATATATATATATATATATATATATATATGAGATATTTTTAGAATAATTTAAATATGAAGGTTCCAATTATTACATTCAATTAATATGACAAGGCAGGCTAACAGCCATTTTCATAATCAATTTAAAGTTACTTTAAATTTTAAAGCTCAGTTTAATTTTCAATATGCGTTTCATAACAAATATTTATCCTTTAAAGTTGACTGTAATTTTATAGCCATTTTCTGAAGCTTTTGCTCTAAGTGGCCACGTAATTTATTTGTAAATGTTTTTTTTTTTTATAATAATAATAGTTTATTTTAAATTTTTTACCAGTACAATTAATAGCTCATATAAATCACATTCTATATAATATAATTAATAATACTGTTTAAAATATTGTTTGTTTTCTTCCTTCTGTCTTCACCTCGGAAGTTGTGGAATTTCTCTCCCCTCCTGGGTTAATGGTATTGAAGGATGTTGTCGGTCTTCTTCATTCCTCTTGTTTAGATCTTGTTATTTAAAATTATGTTTTTATTTTTAGTTTAAAAGGTATGTATTTTAGTTTTCTTACGTGTTCGTTCAGGTTGTTATATTTATTTATTGTTTTCGTTGTTAAGTTTTGTGTATGTTTAGTTGTTGTAAATTTTTCTGTTCTCAGATCTGACTTTCTTCTTGTATTGTGTTGCTGGAATTGTTTATTATTTGTTAGTGTCATGTTCGTTTTTGTTAGGTTGTTTTTAATTTTATATATTAATAGTAGATTACTCAGTTCTATCATGTTTCTTACATTGAGCTCCTTAGTTTTCTTGTATAATTCTGCTGTATTGGTTCTTCGGTCCAGTTTGTAGAGTATTTTTAATATTTTGTTTTCTTGTGTCTGTAGTTTATTCAGGTTTTTTTTCAGTTGTGCTTCCCCATATATTGCAGAGGTAGTTAATTTTTTATGTAAAAAGTGCATATTTGTTTTTTTTTCTCTTCCATTACGTAGTTTCTGATTTTCATTATGGCGGCGATAGTTTTAGAGTTCCTTTTTTTAAGCGTTTCTATGTGTTGATCCCATTTCAGGTTGCTTTGTATTTTAAGTCCTAAATAATTTACTTCTTTTATTTGTTTTATTTTTGTATTCTTGATCGTGATGTTTATATCTTATGTTGTTTTATCGTTTGAGAATATCATATATTCTGTTTTTGCTTCGTTTATTGTTAGCAAGTTATTGAAAAACCAGTTTTCCAGCAGTTTTATATCTTCGTTCATATTGTCTTCTATTTCTCTATAGTTTTTCTCCCGTGTAAACTTTACAGGTGTCATCTGCATATATATGCGTTTTCCTTTCAAGTTCATTTCCAGCAGATCGCTTGTATATATAATATATAAGTTTGGTGGTAAGTTTCCTCCTTGTGGTATTCCATATTCAGCTGCAAGTGGTTGGCTTTCTGCATTATTTACTTTGGTTTTTTGTGTTCTGTTTGATAAATATGTGTTCAATATGTTTAGCTCCTTTCCCGTTATTCCTATTGCCTTAAGTTTTTCGATTAATTTTGGTTTTGATATAGTGTCGAAGGCTTTTTTCGTGTCAATGTATATAGCTAATACTATTTGTTTCTTGCCCATCTTCGATGATATGTGGTGTATGAAATCTTGTGTGGCCTGAATGTTGTTGATAGGCATATTGTTCTTGGTTGATAATTTTGTTTTTAAGCAAGTGATTGGTGATTTGAATTTGGATGGTTTTCTCTAATACTTTATTTAGTGTTGATAATAATGGAATAGGTCTGTATTTTTCCGGGTTGGTTTTGTCTCCTTTTTTGTAAATTGGTATAATTATGCTTGTTTTCATATATTCAGGATATATTTATTCTTCGAGTACTGTATTTATGATTTCTGCAAGAATAGGTGTTAGTATTGTTCTGTTTCGTTTTAAGATTTCGTTTGTTATCTTATCAAAGCCCGGTGTTTTATGGTTCTTTAAATTTGTTATTATGTAGTTAATTTCTTCTTATGTTGTTTTTCGGAAGATGAGGGTTTCGATTTGCCTCTTTGTTTTTGTTGTTGCGGGTGTTGTTTGGCTGCTTCTTATTTGTTTTTCTGCAAGTTCTTTGCCTATATTTGCGAAATTTGCAAAAGTTATTATATTTGTACAATAAATATCGACTTGCGTGTTGAGCGCAGCATTGACCAGGTCAACTTTCCCTATTGGGTCATTTGCAGGAAAGTTGGGCAGAACCGGACTTGAACAAGCGTGACGGTGTCTTCAGTGCGTGTTTTATTTGAAGAATGTGTTGTCACAAATCCCAAATCGATGTAGCACGTGTCGCCCTGACCTTCTTACCACATCATTTCTCCCAGCCAGTAGTTTTCGGTGAATAATTCATTGAGCGGATATTCATAAACGTGCAGACGGAAAAATCAATCCCGAAGGCTCTCCGTGGTTTCTGTGCGTGCATCCACTCGAAACGAGAGGTTTGCACGTTATCCGAGGTTAGAGTAATTATAAATATTCGTAAGTAAGGAAAGCGAGACTGAAAGTTCAAGGAATTCGAAGAACATTTTTTAGCACCACTATTTACCATTACACAGGATGTCCAGAAATTCTCTTGCCAAACAGAAATAACACATACTAGACGTCATTTTATGTCGATTTACACATCCACACTTGTAATCGGTGCATATTTAAATTTGGGAACAATTGTAATATTTATCAGCAAATCTTCCACGAAATCTCCTTTCAAAACTGTTGATATGTTTTGTAACTCGCCAAACCCTTCATTTTTTGACAAAACTGCATCACTTTTTTTTTAATAATCTTCCTATAGATCCCCGTATGTTTGAGACGGCATTCCTAAAATCTTCAACTATTTGAACCGCATCTACCAAAGTTGTGTCCTTTGCTTGGAGTTTATCAATCGCTTTGCTTACGAAACTGTAGTTGGTTTTTAGGAATGCTAAATTTTGTACAACCCTCCTATCTTTAAGAACTTTGTGACATTCTTTAATTGCCTCTGACACATTTTCGGGAAACTCTAACACAATCTCCTTAAATGAATCGAATTGGTCGGCATAATAGCAGGCAGTCACGTACCCCATTTAGTTTTAACCTGTGCCAGAGGAAGAGGTACATTTGGCATTCTTTCCCTAAACATTAACCCTCAATGGAGCTTTTAGGAAAATTTTCTTCCCGGTTTTTATCAAATCATTGGCCAGGGGAAATTGCAGTCTAATCGTTTCAGCAGCTCGATTAAAACCATGTGCCAAACAGGTGCAATGCATTAATTGCTCATAAAATACTTTTAAATTAGAATATGCCTTCAACATATATGCAACGGCATCAGAAAGCATCAGTAATAATTTATCATTTGCTACAGGGTTTGGCAAAAAAAATGTGTTAATCCATCGTGAACGAATTTGGCAACGGTATTGCCATTTGTTTTTTCTAACTGCTTGGAACTAATTAAAAATGCATTGGTGGAGTCTTCGTTTAATATTCCAATCATTAAATGGGCGATATACCGAACACGTGAATCAGTAGTTTCATCTACACAGAACCATATGTAATTGTTTGCCAATTATCTTTTTTATTTCCTCAATAGTGTGTTTATATACTTGCTCGACATAGTTTTTGCGAATGGTTGATTCGGCAGGAATATGTCTACCGGTGTATTTTTGTAAATAAGATTTAAACATACTATTATCTAGTTTTTTTAACGGAATGTTAGAAGATACCATAGTATTGCATAAATCAAAGTAAAATTCCTTTTCATTCTGTGTAGAAGAACTCGCAAAAGACTCGGAAATAGTTTGCTGGGTACTCAGGGTACTGCTTGCAGATTTGTGTTTTTTAAATTTTCCAGGTGAACTGTTATTTTGATATGTTGTGTTATGTTAAATTTTTCTCGCAGTTAATCTACAACATAATACATGCTTGTACCTAGGCCAATAGCAACACAAAATAAAACTTACCGGTTTGATACAAGCCCTGCAAATTAATTTGCCGTTCTCATATTTTAATTCAGAATGTCCACGTATCCATTCATCGACGGAAGGTTTTACTTTCGGCATTTTATACAAGAAAGCTTATAAACACGTAATACACACAAGGCACAAGCACAACGCACTGAAGATTGAGATAAATTGGACTGAATTGATAGCACACTTGCCCCAGATGCGTTCTGTGCACGTAAAAATAGGGTAATCCCCGAAATAATCAAGCTTTGTTTACCAAATATCACGTACGCTCGCTTTGTTGATGATTTTGTGATAACCAAGCAGTCTAGACGTAACAAAGTAATATTAATACTGAATTCTCATTACAATAATGTGCAACAAAATATATTCCTAGCTAATATAAATAATACGCTATAAAATTGAGAAACAAGCAAATAAGCACAAAAAATGAATAAAAGCAATTGTAAGCTTAAAAACTGATAATATGCATAAAAGCACCAAAAAAAATTATCACGTTACTTCATTTGCTGAAATTCGTATAGATACGAGGTCATTTTGGTCTGCTATTAAAACTGATGTATAGCATAATACCTAAAAATAATTATAACGCTAAGGAAATTTCTAAAATTTTTGACTTCAGTATTGAGATAGATACACATTTATTTCATTTTTTAATTTTCAACATTTTATGTATATCATGACAGTTATAATAATTTATATTTTAATGAAATGGGCTACCGACCGTAGTCTTTCTGCCCTTTCAGTTTTTTTTTTTTTTTATTTACGGGACAAGCCCACAATACACATAAGATACTTTAAAACAGTTTACAGTATTGATTTTATTACATATATTATAATATTATTATTATTATTTATTATATATAGGCATAAGCTTTATTATTGATATAATTTGTTGTTACTACTACAAGTAGTTATTATTGTACAAGTATTATTTTAAAATGCTTTAATTTACACAGCTTTCCGCCGTAAATACTACATACTAACTTAATACTAATTGGTAATTACAAGTATTATCATATTACCATAACAAATTATAAATTCCTATTAACAAATGGCTTGAGTGAGCGTTATTAAATGTGCCAATTTCTGAATATGAAACTTGGTCAAAAAATTGGTTAAAGTACACGATTTGTGTTACCCACTTTAGTATGCGTTTCTAGTACAATATGCTGTAATTAGGTTTATACTGCTGCAGATAATTTAATTGGCCAGTTCACCAGTTAATTTGTGGTATAATAGCCTGTAATTATTTTCAGTGTAGCTGCACCTAATAATATTTTATTTATCTTCTGTAGAAGAGGCTTTTACAATTGTACTAACTTGATTTGTTTTATTATAAATATCTTACAAAGCGTAGTTTTTACATTTAAACTTTTTCTGACAAAATGTTCTATATTAATATTTGGCGACGACTATCACAGCCTATAATATATATATATACAGGGTGTATCAGCCAAATGGAATAAATTCAATAATAAATAAATGGGGGCGTGTTCGAAAAACCGCTCGGACACGTCGATTGTTATTTTTAGTTGCGCATTTTTTTCAACAAAAACTTTTTATACAGGGTGTGTCATGTGACCGTGGCCAATACCAACTTTCTTATTTTTAATTCAACACCTGGTATATTATTCAATTTTTGGATTCTTCAGAAAATTCTAGACATATTTCATGTGCAATGTCCTATACCTATCTTCAACTGTTTCGGAAATATTAAGTGTAAGAATATTTCCAAATCGGTGGATAGGGAGGCGAGGATCGATGGATGGCCAGCACGATCCCCTGATCTGACGTCATTAGACTTCTTCTTATGGGGATATGTCAAAAGTATTGTATACAAAACTAAACCCCTCGACTTAGCTGACTTAAGAAGACGAATAATGCTTGCGATTAGATCGGTCACGCCTGAGATGTTGAGTAACGTTAGAAGAAATTTCTATTTCAGATTGGGATGTTGCCAAGACGTTCACGGCGAGCATTTTGAACATCTCCTCCATTGAAATTTATTGTTTTTTTTTGTTTTTTTACATTATCAAGAAATAAACAGTATTACTTATTAGTTTTTGAGTGTGTTGTAACGAATTTCTGTAATCAAATAATTTTCTTTTTTTAATGTTAATTTTTGCAATAAATCTGAAAACACTTAATATTTCCGAAACAGTTGAAGATAGGTATAAGATATTGTACATGAAATATGTCTAGAATTTTCTGAAGAATCCAAAAATTGAATAATATACCAGGTGTTGCATTTAAAATAAGAAAGTTGGTATTGGCCACGGTCACATGACACACCCAGTATAAAAAGTTTTTGTTGAAAATAATGCGCAACTAAAAATAACAATCGCGTGTCCGAGCGTTTTTTGAAAACGCCCCCATTTATTTATTATCGAATTTATTCCATTTGGCTGATACTCCTACACTACACTCCTACACTCCTACAGGCTTTAATGTCTTAGAAATTATATAACATTCTATATAGGTTATTAACTTTCTTAGAAAATTGAAAATATATATTCTGAAATAAGTTGAATAAGTGTAAGCCTATCTCAGGTAAGAATCGAATGACAATACATAAACTCTGAAACTAAGATAAATGCCAACGAACATACGACTTTATTTGAGTCACTCCACAGAATTTGCAGTAATTTGAGGAAAATTAGTATTACTGCCTTCATGACAGATAACGATGGTAGACTCATATATCAATTCAACCTGTTTTCTTCGTTTATACAGGGTGGTCACTTTTACGACACCCACTATTAGGATCCATTACACGGAAATATATACAGAGTTGGTAAAATGGGATGAAAGTTTATCATTTTTGTCCCTTTCAAAATACTGAAACGAAATCCGGAATATCTTGCACAGTTCCTGAAATATCACTGAAAAACTGAAAAAGAGCCTTTTCTTTTTCCTTTGAAATTGGAATTTTTCGCTCATTTGAATGCTATTAAAATCCAATATTGCGGCCATAAGAAAATCAAAGGTTAACTATGAAAATTTGGCACAAAAAATCTACTTGGCACAAAAAATGTTTGGTACTGTCATCAGGAGGCTCACGTCGAAAAATGTAAGCGTGCCAAGTTTTGTAAAATTTCCTTCAAAAGTAAAAAAGTTATAAGAGGAAAATGAAAGTGCACTTTTTCAGTTTTTCAGCAATATTTCAGGAACTGTCCACGATATCCCGGATTTCGTTTCAGTATATTGAAAGACACAAAAATAAGAAACATTTATCCCATTTGACCAACTCTGTATGTATTTCCGTTTAATAGATCCTAATGGTGGGCGTCGTATAAATGACCATCCTGTATATTACCAATACCATACAATTAGATCGTCAAATTTACTTAATTATAGTAAATAATAGTAAAAAACTATTCAATTTACTGGTGAATAGTAACATTTATTTGAGTGTTGCCAAATTATATTAATTTCTAGATAAAACTTTGATAACATCTACACAAAATCGCGTAAATTGCGAAATTAGCAATGTTTGCAATGTCATCGCGTGCTGATGATTCATGATTAAAAGCATTATAATTGATGTAATAAAGTGAAAACGCATATTTTTGCTCTTGACTTTAATTATTTTAATTTTTACAAGTACCGAGTATGCAGTTAATGGTTATTTTTCCATTAATTTTTAGAAGTACTTGACACAAAAAAAATGTGTATGCACAATGCAAAATATTTTTAGCATTTTATATACAGGGTGTTTCAGACCAAACATCCCAGGCCTTTTTCTCGGTAATAAGACGTGGTAGAGGTGTTCAGGGAAAACATAGCATGACATAAGCCTAACCTGAAGAATTCTATGGTGGTAGTTTAGATTCTCGGAAATTACCGGAAGCAGACGTAACTGCTCTCAGCTTTCAAGGAATTATTATTATTATTATTATAAGTATTTTTGTAAACATGTATTATACAGGGTGTTAATACAAAGTTGTAACACCCGAAAATGGCAGTTAGAACTCATTGAAACAAACAACTTGTCAAAGTTAAAATTTTTGAATTGGAGCCCAAGTTCATAGTTATTGGCGTTCTTTTGTTTTTCGAATAATCGCCATTACTCCCTTATTTTAAAAAATATTTAAAAAATACAAAAACGTTCAGCATGCGCTATCGGTTCTCTAAAACATTTGCATTTACAATTATTTTCTATTTTATCAAATAACAAAATGGCGACCGAAGAAAAATTTCGAAACAAGATATTTTGAAAATGACTCGATTGATTTTTAAAAATAAGACATTTATGAAATCTTTAAACTATATTATAACATTTGTCTGAAACATTTTCGATCGGTCCAAAAAAGTTATTATTCAAATTGAATTACAAGATAAAATTTAACAAACTGCAACAATCATTTAAAACAGAGTAGGCTAACCTTAAGTTAGGCCATTACACATATTGAGGCACGTGTTTTCTAGTTTGTACGTTCAAATTTAAATACTTTTTGATCTTGTTCTTCAGAAATTTCTGCTTCATCATGAAAAGTTTCTGTCACGTTTATCACTTGTGTGCGTATTTTGCATAATTTGTGTATAAAAATGCATAATTATCAATTTTGCATAATTTGTGTATAAAAATGCATAATTATCAAAACAGACAAATGTTATAAGATAGTTCAAGGATTTTATAAATGTTTTATTTTCAAAAATCGATCGATTGGTTTTCAAAATATCTTAGAAATTTTTGATCGGTCGCCATTTTGTTATTTGATAAAATAGAAAATAATTGTAAATACAAATTTTTTAGAGAACCGAAAGCGCATGTTGTACGTTTTTGTATTTTTTAAATATTCCTTAAAATAAGGGAGTAATGACGATTTTTCGAAAAACAAAAGAACGCCAATAACTATGAACTTGGGCTCCAATTTAAAAATTTTAACTAAGAAAAGTTGTTTGTTTCAATGAGTTCTAACTGCCACTTTTGGGTGTTACAAGTTAGTATTAACACCCTGTATATGTAATTAATAAATTTTCAGAAATTTCAGTAATAGCTAACACATACTTGTAAATGCATAGAGTTATGCTCTTGATTTTCTCACTTATTTAATACTGACAATTTGTCAAATTTTCATGAGAATCAGTTTTAGGTATACTAAATATAAATCTGATATTAAATATGCAATTCATAAATTTTCAGAAATTTCAGTACTAGCTTACCTCTACTAGTAAGTGCAGAAAGTTATACTTGTGATCTTCTCACTTATTTAGTACTGAAACTTTGTTAAATTTTCAGGAGAATTGGCTTTGGGTAAACTAATCACAAATCTGATATTAAATATACAATTAATAAATTTTCACAAGTTTCTGTAATAGCTAACCCATACTAATCAATGCTGAAAATTATACTTTCGATTTTCTCACTTATTTAGTACTGAAACTTTGTCAAATTTTCAGGAGAATTATCTTCAGGAGTAGTAACTACAAATCTAATATTAAACATGGATGTAATATATTTTCAGAAGTTTCAGTAATAGCTAACGCATACTAGTCAGTACAGAAAGTTATACTTTTGATTTTCTCACTTATTTAGTACTGAAAGTTTATCAAAGTTTCAGGAGAATTAGCTTCAGGTATACTAAATACAAATTTTAAATTAGATATGCAATTTATAAATTTTCAGAAATTTCAGTGATAGCTGAATTAGCCCATACTCGTAAATGCATAAAGTTATACTCTTTATTTTTTCACTTATTTAGTACTGAAACTTTGTCAAATTTTCAGGAGAATTACCTTTAGGTATACTAAACAAAAATCTAAGATTATATATGCAATTAATAAATTTGCAGATGTTTCAGTAATAGCTGACCCATACTAGTCAGTGCAGAAAGTTATACTTTTGATTTTCTCACTTATTTAGTACTGAAACTTTGTCAAACTTTCAGGAGAATTAACTTCAGGTATACTAAATACTAATTTTAAATTAGATATGCAATTTATAAATTTTCAGAAATTTCAGTGATAGCTGAATTAGCCCATACTTGTAAATGCATAAAGTTATACTCTTGATTTTTTCACTTATTTAGTACTGAAACTTTGTCAAATTTTCAGGAGAATTAGCTTCAGGTGTACTAAATACAAATCTAAGATTATATATGCAATTAATAAATTTGCAGATGTTTCAGTAATAGCTGACCCATACTAGTCAGTGCAGAAAGTTATACTTTTGATTTTCTCACTTATTTAGTACTGAAACTTTGTCAAACTTTCAGGAGAATTAACTTCAGGTATACTAAATACTAATTTTAAATTAGATATGCAATTTATAAATTTTCAGAAATTTCAGTGATAGCTGAATTAGCCCATACTCGTAAATGCATAAAGTTATACTCTTTATTTTTTCACTTATTTAGTACTGAAACTTTGTCAAATTTTCAGGAGAATTACCTTTAGGTATACTAAACAAAAATCTAAGATTATATATGCAATTAATAAATTTGCAGATGTTTCAGTAATAGCTGACCCATACTAGTCAGTGCAGAAAGTTATACTTTTGATTTTCTCACTTATTTAGTACTGAAACTTTGTCAAACTTTCAGGAGAATTAACTTCAGGTATACTAAATACTAATTTTAAATTAGATATGCAATTTATAAATTTTCAGAAATTTCAGTGATAGCTGAATTAGCCCATACTTGTAAATGCATAAAGTTATACTCTTGATTTTTTCACTTATTTAGTACTGAAACTTTGTCAAATTTTCAGGAGAATTAGCTTCAGGTGTACTAAATACAAATCTAAGATTATATATGCAATTAATAAATTTGCAGATGTTTCAGTAATAGCTGACCCATACTAGTCAGTGCAGAAAGTTATACTTTTGATTTTCTCACTTATTTAGTACTGAAACTTTGTCAAACTTTCAGGAGAATTAACTTCAGGTATACTAAATACTAATTTTAAATTAGATATGCAATTTATAAATTTTCAGAAATTTCAGTGATAGCTGAATTAGCCCATACTTGTAAATGCATAAAGTTATACTCTTGATTTTTTCACTTATTTAGTACTGAAACTTTGTCAAATTTTCAGGAGAATTAGCTTCAGGTGTACTAAATACAAATCTAATATCAAATATGCAATTAATTAATTTTCATAGATTTCAGTAATAGCTCACCCATACTAGTCAGTGCAGAAAGTTATACTTCTGATTTTTTCACTTATTAAGTACTGAAACTTTGTCAAATTTTCGGGAGAATTGGCTTCAGAGGTAGTAAACAGAAATCTAATATTATATCTGCAATTAATTAATTTTCATAAGTTTCAGTAATGGCTTACCCATACTAGTCAATGCAGAAAGTTATACTTTTGATTTTCTCACTTATTTAGTACTGAAACTTTGTCAAATTTTCAGGAGAACTAGCTTCAGGTGTACTAAATACTAATCTAATATTAGGTATGCAATTAATAAATTTTTAGAAGTTTCAGTAATAGCTAATCTATAGTAATTACTGCAGAAAGTTATATTTTTTATTTTCTCACTTATTTAGTACTGAAACTTTGTTAAATTTTCAGGAAATTTAGTTCTGTATATACTAATCACAAATCTAATATTACATATGCAATTAATAAATTTTCACTAGTTTCAGTAATAGCTAATCTATCGTAATCACTGCAGAAAGTTATATTTTTGATTTTCTCACTTATGTAGTACTGAAACTTAGTCAAATTTTCAGGAGAATTAGCTTCAAGTGTAGTAAATACAAATCTAATATTAAATATGCAATTAATAAATTTTCTGAAGTTTCAGTAATAGCTAATCTATAGTAATTACTGCAGAAAGTTATATTTTTTATTTTCTCACTTATTTCGTACTGAAACCTTGTCAAATTTTCAGGAAAATGAGTTCTAAATGTACTAATCACAAATCTAAGATTAAATATGCAATTAATAAATTTTCAGAAGTTTCAGTAATAGCTAATCTATAGTAATCACTGCAGAAAGTTATATTTTTTATTTTCTCACTTATTTAGTACTGAAACTTTGTTAAATTTTCAGGAAATTTAGTTCTATATATACTAATCACAAATCTAATATTACATATGCAATTAATAAATTTTCACTAGTTTCAGTAATAGCTAATCTATCGTAATCACTGCAGAAAGTTATATTTTTGATTTTCTCACTTATGTAGTACTGAAACTTAGTCAAATTTTCAGGAGAATTAGCTTCAAGTGTAGTAAATACAAATCTAATATTAAATATGCAATTAATAAATTTTCTGAAGTTTCAGTAATAGCTAATCTATAGTAATTACTGCAGAAAGTTATATTTTTTATTTTCTCACTTATTTAGTACTGAAACTTTGTTAAATTTTCAGGAAATTTAGTTCTATATATACTAATCACAAATCTAATATTACATATGCAATTAATAAATTTTCACTAGTTTCAGTAATAGCTAATCTATCGTAATCACTGCAGAAAGTTATATTTTTGATTTTCTCACTTATGTAGTACTGAAACTTAGTCAAATTTTCAGGAGAATTAGCTTCAAGTGTAGTAAATACAAATCTAATATTAAATATGCAATTAATAAATTTTCTGAAGTTTCAGTAATAGCTAATCTATAGTAATTACTGCAGAAAGTTATATTTTTTATTTTCTCACTTATTTCGTACTGAAACCTTGTCAAATTTTCAGGAAAATGAGTTCTAAATGTACTAATCACAAATCTAAGATTAAATATGCAATTAATAAATTTTCAGAAGTTTCAGTAATAGCTAATCTATAGTAATCACTGCAGAAAGGTTTACATTTGATTTTTTCACTTATTTATTACTGAAACTTTGTCAAATTTTCAGGAGAATTAGTTTCAAGTGTACTTAATACTAATCTAATATTAAATATACAATTAATAAATTTTCAGAAATTTTAGTAATAGCTAACACATACTTGTAAATGCATAAAGTTATTCTTTTGATTTTCTCACTTATTTAGTACTGAAACTTTGTCAAATTTTCAGGAGAACTAGCTTCAGGTGTACTAAATACTAATCTAATATTAGGTATGCAATTAATAAATTTTTAGAAGTTTCAGTAATAGCTAATCTATAGTAATTACTGCAGAAAGTTATATTTTTTATTTTCTCACTTATTTAGTACTGAAACTTTGTTAAATTTTCAGGAAATTTAGTTCTATATATACTAATCACAAATCTAATATTACATATGCAATTAATAAATTTTCACTAGTTTCAGTAATAGCTAATCTATCGTAATCACTGCAGAAAGTTATATTTTTGATTTTCTCACTTATGTAGTACTGAAACTTAGTCAAATTTTCAGGAGAATTAGCTTCAAGTGTAGTAAATACAAATCTAATATTAAATATGCAATTAATAAATTTTCTGAAGTTTCAGTAATAGCTAATCTATAGTAATTACTGCAGAAAGTTATATTTTTTATTTTCTCACTTATTTCGTACTGAAACCTTGTCAAATTTTCAGGAAAATGAGTTCTAAATGTACTAATCACAAATCTAAGATTAAATATGCAATTAATAAATTTTCAGAAGTTTCAGTAATAGCTAATCTATAGTAATCACTGCAGAAAGGTTTACATTTGATTTTTTCACTTATTTATTACTGAAACTTTGTCAAATTTTCAGGAGAATTAGTTTCAAGTGTACTTAATACTAATCTAATATTAAATATACAATTAATAAATTTTCAGAAATTTTAGTAATAGCTAACACATACTTGTAAATGCATAACGTTATTCATTTGGTTTTCTCACTTAGTTAGTACTGAAACTTTGTCAAATTTTCAGGAGAATTAGCTTCAGGTATACTAAACACAAATCTAATATGAGATATGCAATTAATAAATTTTCAGAAATTTCAGTAATGCTTACTCATATAAGTCACTGCAGACAGTTATACTTTTGATTTTCTCACTTATTTAGTACTGAAACTTTGTCAAATATTCAGGAAAATTAGCTTTGGGTGTACTAAACACAAATCTAATATTAAATATGTTATTAATAAATTTCCAGAAGTTTCAATAATAGCTGATCCATACTAGTGACTGCAGAAAGTTATATTTTTGATTTTCTCTCTTATTTAGTACTAAAACTTTGCCAAATTTTAAGACAAATTAGTTTCAGGTGTAGGAAATACAAATCTAATATTAAATATGCAATTACTACATTTTCAGAAGCTTCAGTAATAGCTGATCCATGCTAGTCAATGCAGAAGGTTATACTTTTTTATACTCACTAATTTAGTACTGAAACTTTGTCAAATTTTCAGGAGAATTAGCTTCAAGTGTACTTAACCCAAATCTGATATTAAATATGCAATTAATAAATTTTCATAAATTTCAGTAATAGCTAACCCATACTAGTCAATGCAGAATGTTTTACTTTTGATTTTGTCACTTATTTAGTACTGAAACTTTGTCAAATTTTCAGGAGAATTAGCTTCAGGTATACTTAACACAAATCTAATATGAGATATGCAATTAATAAATTTTCAGAAATTTCAGTAATGCTAACCCATACTAGTCAGTGCCGAAAGTCATACTTTTGATTTTCTCACTTATTTAATACTGAAGCTTTGTCAAATTTTCAGGAGATTTAGCTTCCGGTATACTAAGCACAAATCTAATATTAAATATGCAGTTAATGAACTTTCAGAAATTTGTGCGTACAAAATTTCATGTTGTGCTCAAATTAGTCATATTGATAACTAAAATGATTATGGTATCAGCTTTCTTATAGTCATCATAGTAGATAAAAATCGAGTTACGCACTATTACTAATACTCAAATGACAGTGAAATCAAGATTTACCATCTTACCGACAAGTACAAAATATTACTAATATTTCTAGTAGTTGCTCGTTTTATGATATTGGAAACTGCATTAGTGGTCAAAAATTTTTGCCCAAAAAATCAAAAACTAAGTAGTGGGTGTTGGTACTCCCACGACATTGTTTTGGTGCGAATTAATGTTTGATTGTGGCCAATTTTTGGGACTTACTATACTTCAATGAGCTCGCAGTTGAGCAGGAGTTTCCTGGGTCCCAGCTCCACGACTCCGACTGTTTGCTCGTGGTAGTACACCATCCTGAGGGAGTCGTTCTGGACACGGTGTCCACTGTACGTCTTAAGCCCCGCGTCCCGTTCCTGTCGCACATGGGCGAAACCGTCGAGGACACCGATGGACGGTGGTAAGCCGAAGGAGAACGAGGGCTTGCCCTGAGTGCCCAGAAGGCAAGCCAACAGGACCACCGCGTTCATTAACTCGTGCGTCACTGACATTTTTTTAGGTTGACATCAGAAAGTCATTAGCTGATCGTCAAAGCGGTTTACTGATGGCGCAGTCGGGAGCGTCGCGACGGAGGAGCGCGCGTCGGTCACCAGGAGGTACGCATCTTGCGCTCGTGGATGGTGCACGTTGTGTACTGGTGGAGGACCGGTCCTTGGCTGCAGTTGGAGGTGGAGGTGGAGGTGGAGATGGTGTCCGGCCCGCTCCACTTCGTCGCGACTGACCACTTTTACGGCCGGCTATCGGTTTTTTTTTGCGGGTTTACAATGGACGCATGCGTTGCAGCAATTTCTCTCTCACCATTAGCTAATTCTTCGGCTAAAGCCAGTTTTTGGTAGATCTTTCAATTCTGGACCTGCTATACTAAAACTTCGATCTAATCTTATTGCAGCTGGTCTCATCCGAATAGGAAGTAGTGATGGGCTAATTCGAATTATAGTAATCGATTAATTCGATTATTGGTATCATTCGGAATAATTCAATTATTAAAATCATTCGAATTATCATTCGTGAAAATAAATCATTCGGATTGTCATTCGGTAAAATCATCCCATCATCAGAAGACATCAAAAGCATGAGAGGCCCAAATATAGACTCTGACCATTTTATGGTCAGGATAATACTCAAAATGAATGCGCATACTAGAAATAAAACAAACAAACAGGGAAGAAAACGGAAGCAGATTGAGTGGAATGGAAAAACTATCCAAGAATATGCTGAGAGGATTGAGAAACAATACGAAACTTTAAACAATACGCGGACTAAGACTCAGGAAAGATTGAAGAAAATGCAGAGTGTGATACAGGAGTCACTCAAATTTATAGAACGTGCAGAAACGAAGAAAAAGAAGAAATGGTTCGATGCGGAATGCGAAAATTTAGTCAAACAAAAGAACAACGCGAGAGCAATATGGCTGCAGGAAAACACACAAGCTAACAAACAAATTTATAAAGATCTTAGATGCCAACAAAAACAAGTGTGCAGAAGAAAGAAAAGAGAAGACAACGAAGAGAGAATAGAACAAATAGAGGAGCATTACAGGTACAAAGAGATTCGAAACTTGTACCAAAAAGTAAATAGAGAAAAAACAGGATACACGACAAAACCCATATACGTCAAAAATAAAGCCGGGGAACTGACGGGAGACCTGGAAGAGAAATTAAAGATATGGGAAGAGTACTTTGCAGATTTATTGAATGTAGAAACGAAACTTTCTGAAAATTACGAAGATAGAAATACGGAAGCGAGAAATGTAGCTAAGTGCAAGAACCAACAGAACTGGAAGTCAGAGAAGTGCTAACTAACCTTAAAAACAACAAAAGTCCCGGTGACAATGAAATAACTGCAGAAATGCTAAAAAACGGGGGCCCAAAACTTCCAGAACAAATTTATGAATTCATTAAGACGGTGTGGAAGGAAGAAAAAATGCCGGCAGACTGGGCAAAAGCAGTAATACACCCAATATTCAAAAAAGGAGACCCAATGGAATGCAAAAATTACCAAGGAATTGCTTTATTGGATGTGATATACAAGATATTGCAACAATACTGAAAAATCGACTAACATCTCACTCAGAAAAGATAACTGGCGAATACCAATGCGGATTTAGATCTAATAGATATGTAACCGATCAAATTTTCACTCTTAAAGAAATACAGAGAAACTGCTACGAGTATAAGATTCCTCTATTTGTACTATTCGTAGATTTCAAACAAGCATATGATTCTGTAAACCGTCCAGAAATGTACAGAGCATTGAGAATATTGAAAGTACCGGAAAAAATAGGGAAACTGGTTGAAATGACACAACAAACACAATTAGAGTGGAAGACACGCAAACAAATACTTTCAGTATCAACAATGAGCTGAGACAAGGAGATCTATTATCATGTTCGCTGTTCAATTTGGTGCTGGAAATAGTTATAAGAAGAGGGGTCCTAAATAGAAATAAATTGATATACAGTGAAGAGCATCAGTGCATAGCTTATGCAGATGACTTAACAGTTATTGCAAAATCTAGAAAAGAGTTGATCAGAACAATCAGAAAACTAGAAAAAGAAGCAAACATTTTAGGATTACATATAAATCAAGAGAAGACAAAGTACATGATGTTAGGAAATACAGGAGAAACTGAAAGTGAACTAACAGTCGAATGTAATGGGAAAGTGTACAATTTTGACTACGTGAATAAGTTCACATTCCTTGGTGTGACCATTAATGAAAAAGGAATAGAGGAAGAAGAGATACGAGCCAGGATATCAAAAGGGAATAAAGTTAATGGAATGCTCCACCATTTAATGGGATCTAAACGTATGTCGAAGGCTCTGAAGTTAAGGATATATAAATTGGTGATGAGACGGGTTGTAATGTACTCCTGTGAAACTTGGGTCCTGAACACCAAGGAAAAATCGATGCTGAAGAGATGGGAGCGGAAAGTGCTGAGGAAAATTTTCGGGGGGATACAGTATGGTGAAGTGTGGAGGCGAAGAACCAATGAAGAAATAAAACAGCTGTTCGATAGCCCTGGAATAATAAACTTGATAAAGGCCCAAAGAATCAGGTGGATAGGGCACTTGGAAAGAATGGATCGAGAAAGGGTACCAAAGATGGCATTGAGAAACTCACCGATAGGGAAGAAACGAAGAGGAAGACCTAGAATAAGATTGCTCGACTCGGTGATGGAAGACCTAAAGCGTTTGGAAGTGGAAAATTGGAGAACTATGGCTCAAACACGGACTGTCTGGCGAAGAATTGTGCAAGCCCAAGGCCTTCAAGGATGCTTTTATAGCCTATCTGAATATTTACAAGAGTAGGATGTTTTCTGTAGTCTTACTGATCATGGCCATGATCATGATTATCATTATTATGTGTTGTATTTTTTATGTTGTATTTTAGAATTTTTAGTATTTTTAGTGTTTTTAGTATTATTTTAGTATTATTATTAGTAATTCTAATGTTGACTGTCACATCCACTAGCAGATGTAAATACACTCTATACGTGGCGACGTGATTAAAGAATTAAATAAATAAAATAAAAAATATAGGCCTGTAGTGCATTTATATAAAATCATCCCGATTATCATTCGAGAAAATCATTCGGATTATCATTCGGTCTAAAATCATTCGGATTATCATTCGCTAAAATCATTCAGTAAAATCATTCGAATTATAATTCATGGAAATCATTCCGATTATCACTCGTAAAAATCATTGGGATTATCATTCGGTTAAACCATTCGGATTATCATTCGTAAAAATCGAATTATGAATTATGTTAAATAGAATGTTCATAATTCGAATTACAATTCGATTATTGCAATAATTCGTATTCGATTATTAAAATCATTCTATTATGCCCATCACTAATAGTAAGGCTAAAACGAATCAAACGGGACCAAGGTTAATGTATTTACGATGATTCAAATTTCGCGAAATTTTGACTTGTTCGTATTTTTGCCATCTCGATGATTTTCCAGATCGAGAACCACTTCACCGATATCGCCGTAATTTGGACAGTGAATAGATGGTAGTGAGAAGTAAAACCAGCTATAGTAAGCACCTCTAACTACCCAATCTAATTTTCTTTTCAGATGGGTTTAGAAAGAACAAAAATATCCTTAATTTTTTTTTACATAAACTGTTGTAGCTCGGTTAGTTGTGGGGCCATTTGAATGGCAGTAAATGTGTGTATAATATAGGGCTATATCCCCAGAAAAGTTTTTCATTCTGCCACTAGGTTAAGTAGATAGCTGACAAAACGCAAAAATGAGGAATTTCCGATCAACTCAATTAAATAAAAAATCGCGATTTTATGCAGATTTTTAAGTTGCTACTTAAAACAAGTTACCTGATTAATTGGACCATATTGAGTCCAAAAAGTCGACTCCCTGATCCGTAGCTCCAGCGATTCCCGAGATGTGCACTCTCAAAGTTTTGAATTTCAAAGAAGTAGTAAAAATCGAACAAAATTTCGAATTTCGATTTCGAAGTGGGCTGCGGTTAAAAAAGGTTGAGAAACACTGGCTTAGAGTTTAGAGCACTGGTTTTTGTAGCAACACTCTGCAAGCAAGCAACGTGCAACTCACCGAAAGCATTGATAAATAATCTTCACTGAACTAAAAACTCTTTTTATTTTGGGCTGAAAAATGAAACAAATATGAAAATTTTATTCAAATTAAATAATGACGCAAATTGAATTTAATTTAAATCAAGAAATGTATGTCTAAGCAGTAAGCAGAAGGAAATCCTATTACATATTAAATGAAATGCGCCAATTAATAATAAGTAATAGTAAGTAAGTAATAAGTAATAACAAGACATCCCAGATATAAGGAGGATTAGGAAGTAAGCGCGTGCGAAATAATATTCAATATCACCAAGAAGGAACTGAGGTATTCGGAACAAAAGAAATAGAAATAGCAAACGAACAAGGAAGAAAGGCACAGAACACAGAAAAATTGATGAAATAAAGAATGCTGGAATTGATAAACAAATTAAACGAGAATGGATAAGAACTGATACAAGAGATAACGAGAGAAAAAAATATATATAAACTCTGATAAAGCTCCAGATATAGCTTTTCCTCGAATAAATAATATAAGATTTTGACTTTTACCGCCCTCTCTGCTTCTATATACTCATATCCTTGTAAGATAGAAAAATAAATTCCTAAAATTACAGTTAAAGTTAATCCTTGTGTAGTTTGATTATAATTATTTTCTAATAAACTGATGAAGAAAGCCAATAAGAGAAAAATTAACATAGTAATAAAAGAGTTAGTAATCTTCGCAAAGCCGGAGAATAACAACCGAAAGTCTCAGAAAATATAATAAAGCATATGCAAAGGTAAAGAGGTTAATACTTTTATTATTTTATGCCAAAATATTTTATAATACATAAATATAATCGAAAACTGCATAGTTTTGCAGAAACAAAATTTTGTGGCTTCAGCGCAATAAAAAGATATGTAGATATTTTTTGTTTTTTTAGTTTTTTGCCAATAATTATGAATAAATAATAATAATAACATGACTGTATTAAATTGTACTGGATTAACTAACATAATATAAAAAATAATTTGAACAATTTGAATCGGTGATTGAATCAGTAAAATAGTGAATCGCTAATAATACCAAATAATATGAGATGTGAACCATTATTAGGGCATTCAAGTAGTTACTGAGTTTTATTTTATTATTTTTGAACTATTTATGAATATTTCCGATATTTCTTAATAAGATAAAATTCCAAATCAATTTAAAACCAGATAACGACATTTAATGAACCGAATAAATATATAAATGCAAGTGTTTCCTAACAAATATTAATAGTGTTTAATAAATGTCAATATATGGCATGTGAAAAATCTATTAAAAAAACGTATAAATTGGAAAACTTATTTTAAGTATATTTGCTGGTTCCTTAATTTTGTCCAGAAGTGTATAATTGGAATTGAAAATTTTAAGGATTTTATCCCATTAAAATCGAAAAGAAATGGTGCTGGACTTATGCACGAATTCGTTTGTTTCAATATACTTACAATTTAAATAACATTTTGAAATTATTATTTTTTAAATCTAAATTTGAAAGGTTTTTGCATAAAATATCTAAAACCGGAAGTAATTTACCGTTATCATATTTGTTTTTCATGACTAATTCCGAAAATATTACAGGTATTTACAAAATATTTCAACAAAAGCTATACTTACTATAGAATACTATAGAAAGAATGCTTACAATTTAAATAACATTTTGAAATTATTATTTTTTAAATCTAAATTTGAAAGGTTTTTGCATAAAATATCTAAAACCGGAAGTGGGTATTTACCGTTATCATATTTGTTTTTCATAACTAATTCCGAAAATATTACAGGTATTTACAAAATATTTCAACAAAAGCTATTTTAAGCTATACGTAAGTATAACTTCTTTAATCTTAAACTGCACATATTTTGTAGGAAATAACATTTCATAGCACTCTTGGTCTGCTTTGAAAAACTATGTGGAAGTTGTTATGTTATTTATATTTATACATTAACAATGTGGATATAGATATGGAAAATGCAAAAAAGTAGCAGAATCTCGACTTAAGATTGCAAATTGCGAGAAAACAATTGCACGACGCAGTATCAATATTATTATCCAAATTGCTCTATTTTAAACTAATACTAATACTAAGTAACAAAAATACTTTACTTTTTAGTATTTTCAGATTCAACATATATGTTGCTCAAGTAATTTTGAGCAAACAAAATATACGTATCAACAACGGTTCTATTCCGAGAAGTTCTCGAATTTTGACAAAATGTTAAGTTGTACGGTTTTGGAAGTTCGGTCTTTATTCCATTCACTTTTCATTTTGGCATTTTAAATATGTCTACGATATTTACCAATGAACAATATAGAGATATTGATATCATCATTGGCTTTTCAACATTTGAATATCTATTTCAATTTTATTTTTATTTTAACTGTTTCATTTAATTTAATTTTAATTTTAATTTTAATTTTAATTTTAATTTTAATTTTAATTTTAATTTTAATTTTAATTTTAATTTAATTTAATTTTTCATTTTACTTATGTATTTATTACGTCTCTAAAAATTAATTGATTTTTAACCGCGTACAAAGTTGTTTATAAAGTCTTAAATCGATAACTTGCCCAAATCAGACCTAAAACGAATTGTGCACGAGGATTTAATATCGGCAATTAATTTCCGAAACCATCATCTTGTCACTTGTAAATTACTGCAGAAACGTGGAAATGCAGATTATAATCAATGAATAACTACCACTTATAAAGAATGAAACTGACCAATCAGATGTATATGCAATCAGATTGTTAGGAACGTAAGAAAATTATAGATTTCCTTTGTATTCTGCATCGATATTAATCTTCGTTCCTCCTGAGTTAACTCTAAAGATTTATTCTTTCAAAGCATGCGCCTATATCAGCTTTCGACAGGCTACTATACGTAATAGATACAAGAATAATACACAATGAAATAGCAAATTACTGACTCAAACTTAAATTAAATACGAGAAAATTAATCGAAGCCCCAAGGTAAATATTAAAAAAATAAAGCTCTCAATAATGAATCAATAGCTAATTGTATGCAATAAACGTGAAATTCAGTGTTGTAACAGATACATTTTTTGTATCTAGATACAAATACAGATACATCAGAAAAAATGTATCTCGATACAATTTTAGGTACACAAGCAAGAATGTATCTAGATACGTATCTAGAAACTTGAAATGTATCTAGATACGTATCTAGATACTTGAAATGTATCTAGATATGGTATCTAGATACATGTATCCCTCAAGCAAGAATGTATCTAGATACTTGTAATGTATCTAGATACTGTATCTAGATATTGTATCTAGATATTGTATCTACATACTGCATCTAGATACATATATCTAGATACATTACAACACTGGTAATATCAATGATTCATTTAAAACATAAATCAATTTTGATTTAAATCAACGATTTATTTAAAAAACTCAGTTGACAAAAATCATGATTTAAATTATTATTTAAACCAATTGATTTAAATACAAATCAAATTTGATTGTTAATCAAAATAATGCAGAGATTTTTCACATAATAAACTCTGAATTGATTAGTCTCCCACAACGATTTATGTCCAGAAATATAAAAACCAAACCAATTTAAACGCGAAAATGGTTTAATCCGAAGCAATCTATAATTTAAAACCGGACGGAGGTTTCTCCACTGACCACATTTGGAATTAACAGCCGGTAACTGCACGGTGGGAAAGCAACAAAAAAAAAAGCATAAAAGAGAACCGAAGAAATGGATTAGGAGGATACGGCCTTTTATTTCCGTTAATTAACTCGTTTTAATTGTTAGTATCTGGGTCACCTTTGCAGAACTTACGTAAACGTATACAAACGATATACCAGTTTAATCTTCATGTTGGTAAACAAAGTGGAATAATTGCGCAATAAAAAAATAAACAGTCATCATTAAGAAAAAATGTGAGAATATATGAGCCGTTTATTTTGAAAGTGGCTTAAGCCCATTTTCATCTTTTATCAAGTTGATACGACCGGGGTCGGAGCCTCGGCTAGCATTGGGGACGGGGTGGAAATAAAGTTAATGTGGCGGCGTTGGCGTGAAATGTTTATTTTTTTTCATTCAAAAAAATAAGAAAACGAGAGAAAAAACACGATGTCTCCTATCGACGGCGCGGGTTGTCCTGGCCTTGAACCGGCATCCAGATCCCTGGTCGGCGGTGCGTGAGCCAAGGTGCTAGGAAGCACTCGGTGGCGTGTAGGGCCAAGGTGCTGTGGGGAGCACTCGGGGGCGTGTAGGGCCAAGGTGCTGTGGGGAGCACTCGGTGGCGTGTAGGGCCAAGGTGCTGTGGGGAGCACTCGGTGGCGTGTAGGAACCCGGTGCTACAGAGCACTCAGGGTTGATCAGTGGCAAGCGACTGATGACCGATGGGGAGCTCCGCGCCTTCTTAATGGCGCCACCCCTTCTCCAGGGGTGCGCGAATCGGTGGTGGGGCGGACGGCGCGCATCCCTGCGTAAGGCCGCTGGAGTGGGGCGAGGGTGCCGGTCGGCGCCGACTGGTTCCGGCGCCACCCGATGTCGCCGTGTGTTCGGGGCCAAGCGCATGCGGCGCGTCCGTATCAATTCGCCCCCTCTCAAGGTCTCGAACACGCTCCTCTTGTCTAGCGGGGAACGGCGGGTCGGAGTTGGCGGCTGGGATACTTCGTGGATCCTTGGGGGACGGCTACGATGAAGATGGCGGCAGAGGACTGGTGTAGTATCTGGTGGTATCCAGTTGCAGCGTTGGAGAGCGGGTGGGTTCGGACGTAAACCCACTGGTCGACCGCGAATGCGGCCTCGGCGCGTCCTGGAAGTTGCCGCTGCTGGTGGTAGGCCTCCTGATTGTGGCGGATGGTCTCCTGACGTTGATGGGCAGGGCGTGGTAGGCGGAGGATTCGGTGCCTTTCTCCAGTGGGCGGTGCGTCGCTGGGTGGCGCCGAAGTTTATACACCCCCTGTAGCAATCTATGGTGGCCTGTTGAGAGTGAAGCCAGGGTAGTCCTAGGATTAGGTCTTCCCGGAGGTCTGGGCTGACAAATGTGCGGATGTCGCCACTTAGTCCTTGGATAGTAAGGACCGCGGATGCCTCGCCAGTGACCTTCAGAACTCCGTCTATGGAGGCGAGATGGACGGATTGTGGGGCGGCTGTGACAGGGGGCATCCATTTCTCGTTTACAAAGTTATGGGTGGCTGCTGAGTCGATCAGGGCCTTGACGTGGTGTCCGTTGATCTGGGCTTCGATGCGAGGGAGGCCACGAGCAGGTCCTATCGTGGGGAGGATGGCTAGGGCCGAGATGCTGTCTGCTCGGCCCATCTCTAGTTTCCCTGGTTGTTCCGGAAGGTTGTTGTTTAATACGGGGCAGTGTCTGTGTAAGTGGTACTCGGGGCAGTGTCGGCATTTTGGTGGGCCATCGCGTCTGTCCGTCCTTGGTGTTGGGGACGATGCGATCTGGCGGATGTCAGTTTCCAATTGGCCCGCTTGTTCTATCAACTCGTTGATAGATCGGGCCACTGGGTTGCGGAGATGCTGTCTCAGGGTGGGCGGCAGTTGTTCTAATAGAATCGCGATCCTCTCAGCTACGGGAGTCGCAGGCAGTAGTCTCCGGAAGAGCAGCTCTTTCCTTAGCAGGAATACCTCGACTGATTCCTGTCGCGGTTGCTTCTGGCCAAATAGCTGGGCCAGGAGGGACGCGGTTGCCTCGGGTCCGGCGTATTTCCGGCGAAGGCGGTTCGTAAAATCTGTCCAGGTCAGCTGGAGCGATTCGTAAGGTTTCCACCATTGGGCGGCGGCTTCACGGAGTTGGCGGGTTGCTAAGGTGACGTGATCGGCGGCGTCATATGGTGCAAGTAGAGTGTTCATGCGGTTGATGAACACTTCCGGGTCTTCTTCACTGAGTCCTCGGAAGATCGGAGCCGGGGCTAGTGGCAGACCTGGCATTTGTTGGTTTGGGCTCCACTGGATGTTAATATCCACTCCCAGAAGTGGAGCGACGCTGGTCGCGGCCGTTGGCACTGTGGGCGGTGCTGGTGCCATTTGTTGCGCCCCTGTTTGGCCGGTGGTGGACATCTTTGATCTCGTTATGACCATGCAGGCCAGTAAATATATACAGGAATTAAATGTCCAAATGTTCTATGTACACACGCGGGGGTGGACTAATTGTTTTATATACACACGGGGAGATTCACTATATACACACGCGATGGGGAAAAAACAAATGTTATTGTCAGTGGTAGAGCGGGGTCGTATGTCCTTTCGCGATTCACTCGCGAACCAGCCCCACGTTGGGCTCCAATTATGATACGACCGGGGTCGGAGCCTCGGCTAGCATTGGGGACGGGGTGGAAATAAAGTTAATGTGGCGGCGTTGGCGTGAAATGTTTATTTTTTTTCATTCAAAAAAATAAGAAAACGAGAGAAAAAACACGATGTCTCCTATCGACGGCGCGGGTTGTCCTGGCCTTGAACCGGCATCCAGATCCCTGGTCGGCGGTGCGTGAGCCAAGGTGCTAGGAAGCACTCGGTGGCGTGTAGGGCCAAGGTGCTGTGGGGAGCACTCGGGGGCGTGTAGGGCCAAGGTGCTGTGGGGAGCACTCGGTGGCGTGTAGGGCCAAGGTGCTGTGGGGAGCACTCGGTGGCGTGTAGGAACCCGGTGCTACAGAGCACTCAGGGTTGATCAGTGGCAAGCGACTGATGACCGATGGGGAGCTCCGCGCCTTCTTAATGGCGCCACCCCTTCTCCAGGGGTGCGCGAATCGGTGGTGGGGCGGACGGCGCGCATCCCTGCGTAAGGCCGCTGGAGTGGGGCGAGGGTGCCGGTCGGCGCCGACTGGTTCCGGCGCCACCCGATGTCGCCGTGTGTTCGGGGCCAAGCGCATGCGGCGCGTCCGTATCAAAGTTGGCACTTGTGACATTTATAATTTATGCTGAACTATCAAAAAAATAAATCGGTATTGAAATATACTTAGTACATTTGAAAATTTACGTACATCATTAATTACGTACATTTTCAAAATAATATAACTACTGAAAATCCTAATTTTTAAAGTGACCTAAGTCCACTTTTTATTGACGATGTCAAAAAGTGCGGCCCAAAATGTTGAAAGCAGTGATGAAGGTAATATAAATTACGTTTTGATATTGAATTGAAATTTAAAAAATAATATTTAATTTAAAGAAATTATTAAACCCATGGGAAAGGATAAAATAACAAGATTTCTTGATTCTGAAAGTGAAGAGGAATTAAACTCATACAACAGATTTAAAAAAAGAAGGAGAATTTTAGAAGTTCATTCTTCAACAGAGGAAGAGGAAGTAATTGAGAATGAGAATTTACAAAACAGCACCTTCAAAGAAGGATTCAGAGAACACAGAAGTTGTGCTTATATTCAGAAAATTCGTAAAATTAAACGGAATTCAGGGAAAAGATACGATACACAATCGGGAAAAAATATTCCTGCCAAAGTTTTTCGAAATGAAGATTGCCAATGCCGAAAAGACTGCTTGAAAAATTTAAATGAAACAGAAATAAAACTTATTTTCGAAATGTTTTGGAACTTAGGAGACTTTAATAAGCAAAATATATTGCTATTCGAAGCGACCGGACGCAGTGTTGTAAAAAGAAGACGTCAGAGAAACGGAAAAGGTTCATGTAGAAATGAGAGTTTTACGTATTGGTTAAATTCTAAAACAGGCAAAGTTGCTGCTTGTAAAAAAATCTTTTTAGATTCTTTTCAAATAAGCGAAGGACGATTGAAACGTGTATTAAAATCTAAAAACGTTGGCAACGATTTACGTGGGCGTTTGCCTGGATCGTCGAGATAAATATGTGATGAAGCAAATATGATTGTTCAAAACCATATTAACAGTTTCCCGAAATTTGAATCCCATTATACTAGGGACCATAATCCCGACTGAAAATATCTTCATCCTGAACTGACTATAAAAAAAATGTTTAAATTTGTATGACCTTCACTGTGAAGAAAATAATTTAAAAGCAGTTAATGAATGGACTTATAGAAAAATATTCAAAAAGGATTTTAATCTACATTTCCACCAACCACGCAAAGACACATGTCAAAGATGTGATTTATTAAATATTAAAGTCAGAAAACCATGAAGAACAGAAAAAACTTATGGAAGAACATGATACTCATTTGAAGCTAGCAGAATCGGCTAGAAATGCGTTAAAACAAGATCAAGAGCGAGTATCAAGTAATCCATCTCATTATTTTGGCTTTTCATTCGATTTGCAGAAAGCGTTACCATTCCCAAAGTTAACTACTTCAGTAGCTTATTATAAATGTAACATGTATATTTTAAATTTAGGCATACACAATTTCCACAACGATAATGTATACATGTACGTTTGGGATGAAACAAAAGCTTCCAGAGGTTCCCAAGAAGTGGCTTCATGCCCCTTGAGACACCTAAAAACCCTGAAAGGTGAAAAACACATCACTGCATATAGTGACATGTGTGGAGGACAAAACAGAAACATCAAAATATCTTTAATGTGGTTAAAAATTATATCGATGGGAAATGATGTGGAAATCATAGACCACAAATTTTTAATATCAGGGCATTCATTTTTACCAAATGACAGAGATTTTGGCGTTATAGAAATGTCGTTAAAAAGAAATCAGTTATTGTATGTGCCACAAGATTATTATAATATAATTAAAAAATGTAGAAAATGTAATACTTTCATACTAAATGAAATGAAACAAGAGGATTTTATATCAACAAGACTCTTGGAAGAAGCAGTTTACAAAAAATCCAAAAATACCAACGGAGAAAAAATAAACTGGCTTCAAATATGCTGGATGCGATTTTTAAAAAATGAACCATATAAAATTTTATACAAAACAACTATGGATGAGAACGCAGAATTTAAAATTCTTGATTTATTGTCACGTCGGGGTAGACCTAAAAAATTTGGGAATATTGTATTGCCATCGTTATATAAAAGTATAAGAAGCATCACATCACTAAAATACCGACACATGATGGACTTATTGTGGTATATACCTCCGGAACACCATAACTACTTCAAATCACTCCCGCATACTGAGAATGTTAACGAATAACTTGTTACTAAATTTATTTCTATTATCTAAAAATATAATTTAAATGTTTTTTTCTTCTATTTTTTAAGCTATATGTAACGGACTTAAGCTCTTTCACTTTTTGTAACAAAACAATTTTTTATTTTGAAAGTGACCTAAGTCCTTTTAAGGTAAGCAAGGTCATATTATACACTTAATAATAGCGACTTTTTAATAGGATGTATAAAATTAAATCCCTTAAATGCGATTTAACATTGCAAGTCAACCATATATCTTACGTATATTTTTAATTTTGTAAAAATGCAAAACCTTAAGTATTTCAAATTAAAGATAAATGGACTTAAGTCACTTTCGAAATGAACGGCTCATATATTGTTTATAATTTTTTATCACTTCCCAAAATATTTGCACTTCCTCCTGAAACACCCTGTATATTTGTGTGTGTGTTTGTTATTATTTATGGGTTTTATGTGTTAATAAAACAAAAATCTGCACGATTTTTTATAGATTTATTTATAGGATTGTTCGTATATCTCTCTACTTTAGTACATACTTGTAATTTTACATTTTACATTTTCTTGTAATTAACATTTTATGTAATTACAATATGTAAACGCATAACATTTTTTAATTACATATTGTGTGTACGTTGAATGTAATGCGATCATAAAATACGAATTAGGTCACTATTGTTATATGATTTAGGAGCGCTAATGAATTGTTTACGAGGTGGTATGTCAGGCAGCTTATCAGGTTTACAAATTAGCACGCGTGTTGTAAATATTCAAATAGTGAATGAGACACAAATATTATGAGGCAACTATCCACCAATATCAATATTAAATGAAAAATAAACTTACAATTATATAAAATAATATAAAATAGAGACTTACAATTTAATATCAATTTTGTTGCAATAGGGTCATATGTTTTTCTATAAAATAATAAAAATTTATAAAAAAAAACAAACTACTGTTTAGACTACTGAACTTGAAACAGTATCTCCCCAGCATAAATTAAATAAATACCTAAATTGATTGGTTTGAATTTATAGTTATAGCAAAATTTGGGAAATTCAGTTCTAATAAATTATTAGAATACGTGTTATTAGAATACTTATAGAAACTTTTTCTGGATTTAGAGAAAATATTTTTTTTTTCAAATATATCAAGTACTATTATTTTGGGAATATGATTGTACAAAGTATTCAATTGATTTTCAAGAAAAAGAAAATTTATTTTTATAAAACGAGGGGTTTAACGAGGGGATGATAAGGTTAACATCTGGCATTTAATATAATATTTTTGGTTGCCCATTTTTGTTTGTTTTTGAGCCGTAGTTTTTTAGGAAAGTGGTGTTATGGTGACTGTGAATTCTGAACTTTACATTCACAAGTTGAACTATTTTTTCAACCTGAACTGCAACGACGACGAATAAACATGAGAATAGTATATTCAAATACAAGTTGTAACGTTATAATTTTTACGCATGGCGATGGTTGCGAGGGATAGGTTGCCCCAAGTACACTAATGATTTATTTAATACACAGAAAAATCGAATATATGAACAGAAGACAAAAAATGATTTGACAAAATGACTAGACAAAACATGATGAAAAAGTTATTGTTTGAAGTTTATTTTTCATCTTATTGTTAACAAATAAATTAAAACAATCATAAAAAAACATTATTAATAGCACAAGAATTACTATATGCAGTATATTAATGGTAATCTTTTTATGACAAAAAAATCAGCAAAACTTAACAAATTCTCCTGAAAAATGTCAATTTTTGTGTAGTGTTATTGTTGTTTTTAACGTGCGATCTGATAGTTGATTACATTTTTGCACTGGGGCATTAAAAATAGAGAAATTTTGGCAGTATCTATTAAAACATTGACAGATTTTCACAGCTAAAGCTAAGAATTTGACATATTTTGACAGTTGTAATTAAAAATTTGACAGATTTCGACGGTTTTAATTGAGAATCTGACGTTTGTGAGCTATTGCACTTAAAAATCTGATAGATGTTTTTACATTTTTGCACTGGGACATCAAAAATAAACAAATTTTTGCAGTATCTATTAAAACATTGACAGGTTTTCTGAGCTAAAGTTCAGAATTTGACACATTTTGACAGTTGCAATTAAAAATTTGACAGATTTCGACGGTTTTCATTGAGAATTTAACGTATGTAAACTGATGCACTTGAAATCTGATAGATGTTTACATATTAAAACTGGGATATCAAAAATTGACAAAATTTAACAGATTCTGGCAGAATCTATTGAAAAAATGATAGATTCCACAGCAGAAGCTTAGAATTTATCTAGATTTTGAATGTCTCAGTCGGGAATTGTACCCATTTATAAAGTAGTTTAAAATTTGACAGATTTTGACAACTATAATAGTAAATTTGGCAGATTTTGACAATTTTTAATTAAATTTGATATGCGGGGTGATTTAAAAGCTGGGGTCCAAAAATTTAAACAACTTTTTATGATAAAATAAGCAAAACTTAACGAATTCTACTCAAAAATTTTACTTTTTGTGTAATGTCACTGTTATTTTTAACGTGCGATCTGATAGCTTTTTACATTTTTGCACTGGGACATCAAAAATAGACAAATTTTGACAGTATCTATTAAAAAATTAAGCAGTTTTCACGGCTGAAGCTAAGAATTTGACATATTTTGACAGTTGCAATTGAAAATTTTACAGATTTCGACAGTTTTAATTGAGAATTTGACGTATGTGAAGTATTGCACTTAAATTTTTTATAGACGTTTACATTTTAAAACTCGGATATAAAAAATTAACAAAATTTAACAGATTCAGGCAGAATCTATTGAAAAATTTATAGATTTCACAGCAGAAGCTTTGAATTTTATAGATTTTGAATGTCTCAGTCGGGAATTGTACCCATTTATAAAATTGTTAAAAAATTACAAGATTTTGACAACTATAATTGTAAATTTGGCAGATTTTGACATTTGAGTTTTTAAATAAATTTGACATGCGGAGTGATTCAAAAAACTGGGGTCCAAACATTTAAACAACATTTTATGATAAAATAAGTAAACCTTAACAAATTCTATTCAAAATTTTTAATTTTTGAGTAATGTCACTTTCGTTTTTGACATGCTACCTGATAGCTTTATACATTTTTGCACTAGGACATCAAAAATTTACAAATTTTTGCAGTATCTATTAAAACATTGATAGATTTTCACAGCTAAAGCTAAGAATTTGACATGTTTTGACAGTTGCAATTAAAAATTTGACAGATTTTGACGATTTTATTTGAGAATTTGACGTATGTGAACTGTTGCACTTAAAAACCTGATAGATGTTTACATATTAAAACTGGGATATCAAAAATTAACAAAATTTAACAGATTCAGGCAGTATCTATTGAAAAATTGACAGATTTCCACTGCAGAAGCTTTGAATTTTATAAATTTTGAATATCTCAGTCGGGAATTGTACCCATTTAGAAAGTGGTTAAAAATTTAACAGATTTTGACAACTATAATTGTAAATTTGGCAGATTTTGACAGTTATTAATTAAATTTGACATGGGGGTGATTCAAAAACTGGGGTCCAAACATTTGAACAACTTTTTATGACAAAATCAGCAAAACTTAACAAATTCTACTGAAGAGTGTTAATTTTTGTGTAATGTCACTGTTGTTTTTAACGTGCTATCTGATAGCTTTTTACATTTTTGCACTGGGACATCAAAAATAGACAAATTTTAGATAAAAACTTGACAGGTTTTCACAGCTAAAGCTAAGAATTTGACATGTTTTGACAGCTGCAATTGAAAATTAGACAGATTTCAACGGTTTCATTTAAGAATTTGACGTTTGTGAGCTATTGCACTTAAAAATCTGATATATTTTACACTTTACATTACATTTTACATTTTAAAACTGAGATATCAAAAATTGACAAAATTTAACAGATTCGGACAGAATCTATTGAAAAATTGACAGATTTTCACAACAGAAGCTTTGAATTTTATATATTTCGAAAGTCTCAGTCGGGAATTGTATCCATTTATAAAGTAGTTAAAAAATTTACAGATTTTGACAACTATAATTGTAAATTTGTCAAATTTGGACAGTTTTTAATTAAATTTGACATATGGGTGATTCAAAAAAACTGGGGTCCAAAGATTTAAATAAATATGATAAATATGATAAATATGATAAATGTGATACATATGATAAATATGATAAAATCAACAAAACTTAACAAAGCTACTGAAAAATGTTAATTTTTGTGCAGTGTCACTGTTGTTTTTAAAGTGCGATTGATAGCTTTTAGATGTTTGAACTGGGACATTAAAAATAGACAAATTTTGGCAATATCTATTAAGAAATTGACAGATTTTCACAGCTAAAGCTAAGAATTTAACATATTTTGACAGTTGCAATTGAAAATTTGACATATTTCGACGGTTTTAATTGACAATTTGACGTATGTGAACTGTTGCACTTAAAAATCTGATAGATGTTTACATATTAAAACTGGGATATCAAAAATTGACAAAATTTAAAACATTCAGGCAGTATTTATTGAAAAATTGACAGATTTTCTCAGCAGAAGCTTAGAATTTGTCTAGATTTTTAATAGCTTAGTCGGGAATTGTAGTTTGACTATATGTAGTATATTAATGGCAATCTTTATATGACAAAAAAAATCAGCAAAACTTAACAAATTACTTAACAATTACTTACAACTTAACAAACATTGACATGTTTTCATAGCTAATGCTAAGAATTTGACATATTTTGACAGTTGCAAAGTTAACGAATTCTACTGAAAAATGTTATTTTTTGTGTAGTGTCACTGTTGTTTTTATGTGCAATCAGATAGATTTTTACATTTTTGCACTGGGACATCGAAAATAGACAAATTGTGGCAATATCTATTAAAAAATTGACAGGTTTTCACAGCTAAAGCTAAGAATTTAACATATTTTGACAGTTGCAATTGAAAATTTGACATATTTCGACGGTTTTAATTGACAATTTGACGTATGTGAACTGTTGCACTTAAAAACCTGATAGATGTTTACAATTTAAAACTGGGATATCAAAAATTGACAAAATTTTACACATTTATGCAGTATCTATTGAAAAATTGATAAATTTTCGAAGCAGAAGCTTTGAATTTTATAGATTTTGAAGGCTTCAGTCGGGAATTGCACCCATTTATAAAGTTGTTAAAAATTTAACAAATTTTGACAAACTATAATTGTAAATATGGCAGATTTAGACAGTATTGCACTAAATTTGACATACGATTTAAAAAACTGGGTTCCAAACATTTAAACAACATTTCATAATAAAATCAACAAAACTTAACAAAGCCTACTGAAAAATGTTATTTTTTGTGAAGTATCAATGTTGTTTTTAACGTGCGATAGTTGTTTACATTTTTGCACTGGGACATCAAAAATAGACAAATTTTTTCAGTATCTATTAAAACATTGACTGATTTTCACAGCTAAAGCTAAGAATTTGACATATTTTGACAGTTGCAATTGAAAATTTGACACATTTCGACGGTTTTAATTGAGAATTTGACGTATGTGAACTGTTGCACTTAAAAATCTGATAGACGTTTACATTTTAAAATTGGGATATCAAAAATTAACAAAATGTAACTAACTTCTATTGAAAAATTGACAGGTTTTCACATCTACATTTTGTAAATTTTGAATGTCTCAGTCGGGAATTTTAACCATTCAAAAAGTTTAACAGATTTTGGCAACTATAATTGTAAATTTGGCGAATTTCGACAGTTTTTAATTAAATTTGACATACTGGGTGATTTAAGAAGGGTAACCCCTTCTTTATTTCGCGCGGTGCTCATCACCACCCTCTACAATGGATCTAATAATGGACTGATAGTCCAAGGAACTACCAGATGCTGTAAACGGCGCAGAGGCGCATTCCTCACCCCCCTCAAGTCAATAAGGGCACGTTGCCGGTCCAACCGACAAACCACAGAGGAGAATAGTTTCAACCATGTTATGTAGATTTTTTTCAACATTATAAAAATAACTAGACATCTCTAGAGTGCGTCGTCCGATGCACCACCCGGTATAATTATCATCTATCATTTATCTATAACTTATCTACGCCCGTTATCAGTTACATATTAGACACAAGTCGAAACTTCCGTTTTCACTTTGTGCGAGATGTGAAGAACTTTCGAGTCGGCACAAAATTCCAATTGTAAAATATGCAGCTTATGATAAAACGAGCGGTTTATCATTTCGCATATTTGCGAGCCTTGGCAAGAGGTGTATAGGTGAAGAGGTCGTCCCATTCTCCTCGCTTCAACAGAACGCGCGTCAACTGTTTTAAACCGGCTCACACAATCGCTTCAAAAACGCTTATTTTTAGCCCCAAACATGCCTACGCCCATGCACATTCAAACACAGCCTGCACAAACGTAAACCGAATCGATTCAACCTATGCACAGTCGTGCACTTGCCTTGTCTGGCGATAACCGGCCTCTGCTATCTCAACTTCTCGGCCCCTCTCACACACCGGCCGCACTCTTTGCAACAATAGAGCGACGGCAGTGTGGGCTTCTTGGTGCTCGAAACGAGGAAGTGACCAATAAAGACCAATTCAGTGATCGCGGCGATAAGTTGCAGGAAGGTTGCCTCCAGAGACGTCACCATCACCGGAAGTCGGGAAGAGGTCCTGGAATGAACAATCCCTGTGTGATACCCTCGAGGCCCGACGACGTGGTCGGGGACAAGAGATGGGAGAGCATGCACAAGAGGTACATCCTGGAGGCGCAGACCGCCGAGGCGGAGGTCGTCTTCATGGGGGACTCGATCATCCAGCAGCTCCAGTTCAGCACCATTTGGAACGACAAGATCAACTCCCTGCACTGCCTAAACTTTGGAATCGGAGGAGATAGGTGAGAATTTGATTTATTCAATGAAGCACAATGACCAATCAAAGTTCTAAAATTTGATTATTATTTTGGACTTCTCTAGACCATTCATTAACCATTAACAATGATGAAGCAAAATGACCAATCAAAGTTCTAAAATTGGATTATTTTTTGGACAGCTCTTGACCATTCGTCAACCATTAACAATTATGAAGAAGCAAAATAACCAATCAAACTTCTAAAATCGGATTATTTTGTTGGACATCTCTTGATCATTCGTTAACCATTAACAATAATGACGAACCAAAATAACCAATCAAAGTTCTAAAATCGGTTTATTTTTTTGAACTCCTCTTGACCATTCGTTTACCATTAACAATGATGATGAAGCAGGAAAAATAAGCTTTAAAATAGTTACAATATTTAAAATTATATCATGAAATTTTGTAATTATGATTAAATTATCTGCATCTTTCTCGTTTCTTCGGTCATGTTTCACAATATTTGAGAATATTTCTGAAACTTCTAGCTAAGAATTCTAGTTGCAACTTCAGAAATGTACAATAAATTTCCTGCAATTTTCATTCATTAGTAGTAATACAATTTTTATTGGGCTATCAATCTAACGCATGGTAAACATTTATACTCTTGACCATTCGTTAACCATTAACAATGATCATGAAGCAAAATGACGAATCAAAGTTCTAAAATTGGATTATTTTTTTGGACTTCTCTTAACCATTAACCATTAACAATGATGATGTAGCAGCAAAAATAAGCTTTAAAAAAATGGCAAAATTTGAAATTATGAAATTTTGTTATAATGATTAGATGTTCTGCATCTTACTCGTTTCTTCGGTCAGGTTTCACAATATTTGGGAATATTTCTGAAACTTCTAGCTTAGAATTTTAGTTGCAACTTCAGAAATGTACAATAAATTTCCTGCAATTTTCATTCATTAGTAGTAATACAATTTTTATTGGGCTATCGATCTAACGCATGGTAAACATTTATACTCTTGACCATTCGTTAACCATTAGCAATGATGATGAAGCAAATTGACCAATCAAAGTTCTAAAATTGGATTATTGTTTGGACTTCTCTTGACCATTCGTCAACCATTAACAATGATGATCAAGCAGGAAAAATAAGCTTTAAAAAAGTTACAATATTTAAAATTATGAAATTATGAAATTTTGTTAATATGTCAAATTTTCTGCACCTTTCTCGTTGACAGTTTTGGACTTCTAATTGTTAAAAGCTTTTCAAATTTGTTGGATTTTCAAATGTAACTGTCTAAATATGTCAAATATTCAACACAACTTCTGTAAAAGTTTCTATCAAAATTTCAACTGTAGAAATTTTACAGTTTCGGTCGAAATTTTACAGTTTTCGACTCTTAATTGTTATAAGTTATTAAAATTTGTGCAATTTTAAAATGCAACGGTCTAAAACTGTCAAATTTTGAACAAAACTTCTGTCAAAGTTTTTGTCAAAACTTCAACTGTAGAAATTTGACAGTTTCAGTCGAAATTTGATAGATATAGACTTCTAATTGTTAAAAGCTGTTCAAATTTGATACATTTTCAAATGCAACAGTCCAAATCTGTCAAATTATCAACAAAACTTCTGTCAACGTTTCCATCAAAACTTCAACCGTAGAAATTTTACAGTTTCAGTAGAAATTTTACAGTTTTGGACTCCTAATTGTTATAAGTTATTAAAATTTGTGCAATTTTAAAATGCAACGGTCTAAAACTGTCAAATTTTGAACAAAACTTCTGTCAAAGTTTTTGTCAAAACTTCAACTGTAGAAATTTGACAGTTTCAGTCGAAATTTGATAGATATAGACTTCTAATTGTTAAAAGCTGTTCAAATTTGATACAGTTCCAAATTCAACGGTCCAAATCTGTCAAATTATCAACAAAACTTCTGTCAACGTTTCCATCAAAACTTCAACCGTAGAAATTTTATAGTTTCAGTAGAAATTTTACAGTTTTGGACTTCTGATTGTTATAAGTTGTTAAAGTTTGTGCAATTTTCAAATGCAACGGTCCAAATGTATCAAATTTTCAACAATACTTCTGTCAAAGTTTCTGTCAAAACTTCAACCGTAGAAATTTTACAGTTTCAGTCGAAATTTTACAGTTTTCGACATTTAATTGTTATAAGTTGTTCAAATTTGTGCAATTTTCAAATGCAACGGTCTAAATCTACCAAATTTTGAACAAAACTTTTGTCAAAGTTTTTGTCCAAACTTCAACTGTAGACATTTGACAGTTTCAGTCGAAATTTGATAGATATAGACTTCTAATTGTTAAAAGCTGTTCAAATTTGATACATTTTCAAATGCAACAGTCCAAATCTGTCAAATTATCAACAAAACTTCTGTCAAAGTTTCTGTGAAAACTTCAACTGTAGAAATTTGATAGTTTCAGTCGAAATTTTACAGTTTTCGACTCCTAATTGTTATAAGTTGTTAAAATTTGTGCAATTTTCAAATGCAACGGTCTAAAACTGTCAAATTTTAAACAAAACTTGTGTCAAAGTTTCTGTCAAAACTTCAACTGTAGAAATTTGATAGTTTCAATCGAAATTTTACAGTTTTCGACTCCAAATTGTTATAAGTTGTTAAAATTTGTGCAATTTTCAAATGCAACGGTCTAAAACTGTCAAATTTTGAACAAAACTTTTGTCAAAGTTTTTGTCAAACTTCAACTGTAGAAATTTGACAGTTTCAGTCGAAATTTAATAGTTATAGACTTCTAATTGTTAGAAGCTGTTCAAATTTGATATATTTTCAAATGCAACGGTCCAAATCTGTCAAATTTTCAACAAAACTTCTGTCAAAGTTTCTGTCAAAACTTCAACTGTAGAAATTTGATAGTTTCAATCGAAATTTTACAGTTTTCGTTTCCAAATTGTTATAAGTTGTTAAAATTTGTGCAATTTTCAAATGCAACGGTCTAAAACTGTCACATTTTGAACAAAACTTCTGTCAAAGTTTTTGTCAAAACTGCAACTGTAGAAATTTGACAGTTTCAGTCGAAATTTAATAGTTATAGACTTCTAATTGTTAGAAGCTGTTCAAATTTGATATATTTTCAAATGCAACGGTCCAAATCTGTCAAATTTTCAACAAAACTTCTGTCAAAGTTTCTGTCAAAACTTCAACTGTAGAAATTTGATAGTTTCAATCGAAATTTTACAGTTTTCGACTCCAAATTGTTATAAGTTGTTAAAATTTGTGCAATTTTCAAATGCAACGGTCTAAAACTGTCACATTTTGAACAAAACTTCTGTCAAAGTTTTTGTCAAAACTGCAACTGTAGAAATTTGACAGTTTCAGTCGAAATTTGATAGTTATAGACTTCTAATTGTTAAAAGCTGTTCAAATTTGATATATTTTCAAATGCAACTGTCTAAATCTGTCAAATATTTAACAAAACTTCTGTAAAAGTTTCTGTCAAAACTTCAACTGTAGAAATTTTACAGTTTCAGTCAAAATTTGATAGTTATAGACTTCTAATTGTTAAAAACTGTTCAAATTTGGTACATAGTCAAATGCAACTGTCCAAATCTATCAAATTTTCAACAAAACTTCTGTCAAAGTTTTTGTCAAATCTTCAACTGTAGAAATTTGATAGTTTCGGTCGAAATTTTACAGTTTTGGACTTCTAATTGTTATAAGTTGTTAAAATTTGTGCAAGTTTCAAATGCAACGGTCTAAAATTGTTAAATTTTAAACAAAACTTCTGTCAAAGTTTTTATCAAAACTTCAACTGTAGAAATTTGACAGTTTCAGTCGAAATTTGATAGTTATAGACTTCTAATTGTTAAAAGCTGTTCAAATTTGATACAGTTTCAAATTCAACGGTCCATATCTATCAAATTTTCAACAAAACTTCTGTCAAAGTTTCTGTCAAAACTTCAACTGTAGAAATTTGATAGTTTCAGTCGAAATTTGACAGTTTTGAACTTCTAATTGTTAGAAGCTGTTCGCATTTGATATATTTTCAAATGCAACGGTCCAAATCTTTCAAATTTTCAACAAAACTTCTGTCAAAGTTTCTGTCAAAACTTCAACTGTAGAAATTTGATAGTTTCAATCGAAATTTTACAGTTTTCGACTCCAAATTGTTATAAGTTGTTAAAATTTGTGCAATTTTCAAATGCAACGGTCTAAAACTGTCAAATTTTCAACAAAACTTCTGTAAAAGTTTCTGTCAAAACTTCAACTGTAGAAATTTGACAGTTTCAGTCGAAATTTGCTAGTTATAGACTTCTAATTGTTAAAAGCTGTTCAAATTTGATACATAGTCAAATGCAACTGTCAAAATCTATCAAATTTTCAACAAAACTTCTGTCAAAGTTTCTGTCAAAACTTCAACCGTAGAAATTTTACAGTTTCAGTCGAAATTTTACAGTTTTCGACTCCTAATTGTTATAAGTTGTTAAAATTTGTGCAATTTTCAAATGCAGCGGTCTAAATCTGTCAAATTTTCAACAAAACTTTTGTCAATGTTTTTGTCAAAACTTCAACTGTAGAAATTTGATAGTTTCAGTCGAAATTTGACAGTTTTGGACTTCTAATTGTGAAAAGCTGTTCAAAGTTGATACAGTTTCAAATGCCACGGTCCAAATCTATCAAATTTTCAACAAAACTTGTGTCAAAGTTTCTGTCAAAACTTTAACCGTAGAAATTTTACAGTTTCAGTCGAAATTTTACAGTTTTCGACTTCTAATTGTTATAAGTTGTTAAAATTTGTGCAATTTTCAAATGCAACGGTCTAAATCTGTCAAATATTCAACAAAACTTCTGTAAATGTTTCTGTCAAAACTTTAACTGTAGAAATTTTACAGTTTCCGTCGAAATTTGAAGGTTTTGGACTTCTAATTGTTATAAGTTGTTAAAATGTGTGCAATTTTCAAACGCACCGGTCTAAATCTGTCAAATTTTGAACAAAACTTTTGTCAAAGTCTTTGTCAAAACTTCAACTGTAGAAATTTGACAGTTTCAGTCGAAATTTGATCGTTATAGACTTCTAATTGTTAAAAGCTGTTCAAATTTGATATATTTTCAAATGCAACTGTCCAAATCTATCAAATTATCAACAAAACTTCTGTCAAAGTTTTTGTTAAAACTTCAACCGTAGAAATTTTACAGTTTCAGTCGTAATTTTACAGTTTTCGACTTCTAATTGTTATAAGTTGTTAAAATTTGTGCAACTTTCAAATGCAAATTTTCAACAAAACTTTTGGCAAAGTTTTTGTCAAAACTTCAACTGTAGAAATTTTACAGTTTCAGTCGAAATTTGATAGTTATAAACTTCTAATTGTTAAAAGCTGTTTAAATTTAATACAGTTTCAAATGCCACGCTCCAAATCTATCAAATTTTCAACAAAACCTCTGTCAAAGTGTCTGTCAAAACTTCAACTGAAGAAATTTTACAGTTTCAATCGAAATTTGACAGTTTTCGATTTCTAATTGTTATAAGTTGTTAAAATTTGTGCAATTTTCAAATGGAACGGTCTAAAACTGTCAAATTTTGAACAAAACTTTTGTCAAAGTTTTTGTCAAAACTTCAACTGTAGAAATTTGACAGTTTCAGTCGGAATTTGCTAGTTATAGACTTCTAATTGTTAAAAGCTGTTTAAATTTGATACATTTTCAAATACAACAGTCCAAATCTGTCAAATTATCAACAAAACATCTGTCAACGTTTCTGTCAAAACTTCAACCGTAGAAATTTTACAGTTTCAGTCGAAATTTTTCAGTTTCAGTCGAAATTTTTCAGTCTTCGACTCCTAATTGTTTATAAGTTGTTAAAATTTGTGCAATTTTCAAATGCAACTGTCTAAAACTGTAAAATTTTCAACAAAACTTCTGTCAAAGTTTCTGTCAAAACTTCAACTATAAATTTTATAGTTTCAGTCGAAATTTTACAGTTTTGAACTTCTAATTGTTAAAAGCTGTTCAAATTTGATAAATATTCAAATGCAACGTTCCAAATCTGTCAAATTATCAACAAAACTTCTGTCAAAGTTTCTGTAAAAACTTCAACCGTAGAAATTTTACAGTTTCAGTCGAAATTTTACAGTTTTCGACTTCTAATTGTTATAAGTTGTTAAAATTTGTGCAATTTTCAAATGCAACGGCCTAAATCTGTCAAATTAACAACAAAACTTCTGTAAAAGATTCTGTCAAAACTTTAACAGTAGAAATTTTACAGTTTCGGTCGAAATTTGACTTCTAATTGTTAAAAGTTGTTAAAATTTGTGCAATTTTCAAATGCACCGGTCTAAATCTGTCAAATTTTCAACAAAACGTCTGTCAAAGTATCTGCCAAAACTTCAACTGAAGAAATTTTACAGTTTCAGTCGACATTTTACAGTTTTCGACTTCTAATTGTTAAAAGTTGTTAAAATTTGTGACATTTTCAAATGCAACGTTCCAAATCTGTTAAATTTTCAACAAAACTTCTGTAAAAGTTTCCGTCAAAATTTAACTGTAGAAATTTGACAGTTTCAGTCGAAATTTTACAGTTTTGGACGTTGAAAATTTACGCACCCTTATGAAGGTATCTTCATCATACCACTAACAGATAGCTCATGGGCTTCATTTGTTTTCGCGGAAAAAAATTAAGGGTGATACTTTTTAAACATACCTCGTATAATTTCTTAAGAATCAACAATATTCCTAAAAATAGATACCTTCTACAAATGAATTGTGATATACGTGGAACCACTCTTAACTTCAATATCGTTCTAAAAAATGTTTATACAATCATATTTATTCAATCAATTTCAGGGTTGAATACGTTTTGTGGAGGATACTGAACGGCGAGTTCAACTTCAACGTGAAAGTCAAGGCCGTGGTGCTCATGGTGGGCACCAACAACACCGACTGCACGCCTCACGAGGTCTTCGAGGGCCTCATGGAGATCATCAAGATCATCAAGGTCCAGCTGGGAGACATCCACATACTGCTCCCGACCCTATTGCCCAGGGGGCAGAACCCAAATCCCTACAGGGACCGCAACGACCACGTCAACACCTTTCTCATCGACAAGTTCGAGAACCCTGACAATGCAGACGAGCTCACCAAGAACGTCTGCGTGGTGAAGATACACGATAATATTATCCAAGGGGATCAGACGATTTCGCACCATATAATGCACGATTATCTGCATCTGACGGATTATGGTTACACGAAGACTTTTGAGCCCGTGTACAAGAGGCTGTGCGAGATTCTGAAGAAATGTTAACATGATGTGAGGAAGTAATTGAGTATTTGAGCTGCCGGTTGTTATGAGTATTTCATGGCAGGATTCTAGTATTCACATGTGTCAATTAATATTTTTATGTATTTTATGGAAATATATGTATATTTTGCATTTAATAAATACTTTAGTTGTTAATAATTTTCGAGTTAATCAAGTTATTACATTTTTATGCCTCAACTACATCTAATCCATCTAATCTTATCAAATGCTATTTCAAATTTCCATCCACGCTATACTGCCATGCGGGAATTCCAGCCCTGGATAAATTTGATGGAAAAATGTGTATATTTTGCATTTAATAAGTATAGTGTTTTTACTTGAAATTGAAAATCTACCTACGAAGGGTGTTTATTGCGCTCCATTGTGCGAACGGAATTTTATTATGGGTAATGGGAAGAGAACAGAGTCCACAGCCGGCATCAGGAAATACAGATTCAGTGCCCCGTAGAAAATTAACAGTAGTGATTCAATATCATTAAATTGTACTTTTCATTGTATTTTTAAGTGTACATATAATTAATTGTGTTTTACAAATGTAGTTATAATTTCATAGAAAATTTATATACAGTATGATTCGCGAAACAAATAACTTAAGTTACCCATAACATTATTGACTTGCTCATTGCGTTAAAAAATTAACGACGTTAACATCAGTTAATTTTTTCGTGAATTGTAATGTAACAAGCAAATATTATTCCGCACAACTAGATTCATCGCTATCACTTTCACTTTGAACATTAATAATTAGATTTGGTACACTAAGCGTCCTATAATCGTTTTCAATTTTAATCACATGATCGATGCAGTTTTTCCAAAAGGTACTTGAAATGTTGTTGCATTCTCGCTGAACAAGTTGAATTGTTTCTTCGCTCATTTTTGGGTGTGCATTATTTTTCCGCAAATTTCTTTTTAAAGTTGACCATATCAGCTCAATTGGATTGAAAATGCAGTAATAAGGTGGAAGGCGCAACACTTGGTGGCCAAATTCTTCTGCCATCTTATCAACCACATACGTTTTTTTTTAATTTTGTTTTTTTATAAGTTCTAATAATGTTTTTTTCTTTGCACTTAGGGGAATAACAATACAATTTTGAATGCAAAAATCCGCAATATCGCCTTTCTTGTAAGCGGCGGTTGGGATTTTATTAATTTGCTTTGAGTGGTAAGTTGCATAATCCATTAAGATTATTGAGTTATTGGGTACGTAGGGAAATAATTGATTGCGAAACCAATTTTCAAATAATTCGGCGTTCATATCCTGATGATAGTCTAACGAGCTTGATGCAATATTCTTAGCTGATAAGAGCAAACTATTTGACACAAAACCTGCGTCTCCTCCTGCATAAAGAATAACAATTCTTTTTCCCCTATTGCACGGTGCTCTAAAGTGACACTTATTTGTATTATCGACCAATCCCTTGGAGTATCGAACCATGTTTCATCCAAATAAATCATCGATCTCCCTCCATTTCCATATTCATTTATTTTAGATAAATATTCTAATCGCTCTTTTTGCAATCTCAGCGATTCCATGATGTCAATTCGTTTGTCTAAGGTTTATACTTAAAACCCTGACTAAGAAGGTATTTATACAAAGTAGTTTCCTTATATGGAAAATCATTTCCAAGAGTTTCCAAACTAAATTGGACCGTGGGAACGTTCCCTGATTTATAAGAATTGTAAATTATATTTTTGATTCTCTTGGCGATGGCATCGTCAATTTCGATAAATTTTGAACTTATTCTTCTTTTCCTTTCTAGCGGTCCTTTCGTAATTATTCTCCAAACCGTTGAATATAATATTCCTGTCAGAATGGAAATTCTTTGCAGTGGAGATGCATGATTCTCGCTTATAAGGGTGTTATAAATATTTACGACTATCCTTTTAGTATCAGTTGAAAGAAAAGCATGCTTTTTTAATCCCTGATTTTCATTTTCGATAGTTGATGTGTCCATTTGATGATGGTTGTTTTGAAATTTATCAAAATCAATTTGAGAACAGCTTCCCTCTGTAGACTGTCGAAGGGATTCTTCAACAAAACTTTCGGAATGGCTTCTTTCCTTACATAATTGAAATAGATCGTCGAACTGAGTGTCATTATAAATTGATGAAATAATTGTTGCAGTTTCACTTAACGACGTTTCCATCTTAATAAATTCTACCTTTTCACAAGTTTATAAATGATAATATGCACACGTATGTAAAATGAGTACTATTGCAATGTAAGGTTAACACCGACTGAAAGACAGATGTAAACTATTTGAGAAAAAGACTATTTGAGGCAGCCTTAACGGATTGTCTACCTGGACTGCAAATTCGCCCAGCAATTAAGGTACAATGAACCCTAATTGCATGGGCGAATGTATAATCCTTTTAAAACCGCTTCCTAGGTGATGGCTCTTAATTATCTACTGGCGTCTGTAGTCTTATAATTATATCGAATTGTAAAATTGTAAAAAGAATTACGTCCACCGACTCATAAAAAATGATGTAGATAGTTGTAAGATTATTGAATTCAATTTAATTAATAAATCATTTGTATATTATGATCATAGTGATGTAATTGTGTATATATCGAAGAGAAAACAATTAAGTAGCATATTCGTCGAAAGTAAATTATTTGGTTACGTTCCTGGACACCCGCCTCTTCGCAGCACGCCATACAATGGAGAACCCTTGACCGTAATAAACCCTCATTGCAGGTAAATTTTCAATTTCAAGTGAAAACACTATACTTTAGTTGTTAATAAGTTTCGAGTTAATCAAGTTATTATTTTTTTATGTCTCAACTAGAGGTTTATGCCTCTAATCCATCTAATCTAATCCAATGCTATTTCATATTTCCCCATTTCTCTGACACTCATTCATCCGCGCTTAGCTGCCATGCGGGAATTCCAGCCCTGTATGTCCCTCATTTGCATAAAGATTTGCAATTTTCGTATAATTAAAATTTTGTTTTCTTTGATTTGTCTCAATTTCTTCATACATAAGCTTATTATCTTTGATATAATAATTCCTGTTTTTGTAGTATTTACCTGGTATGATTCCGCTGAATAGTGTAAATGGGTTGTTAGAAAGCAATCCACGTCCAGAATTAGCACTGCGTACGTGGGAATTGGCAGTTGATGGCTTCTTGAGCGAGTCCAGCTGCTGACACTTCTGCATCAAGTCCATCATCTCCGTGAACTTGATGAATAGCGGCCGGGAAATCTCCTGCAGTTGATTTAAAATACGCGTAGCATCCTCAGGGTCACTGGAAAAATTGAAGAAAAAAAAATATCATTGTAAAAAACTGATTGCCCAAAAAAATCGTGATTTTCCAAAAATCTGTATAATGTGTGTAGCAATGATTAATAAATTGCATGTGGAATGGCAGAAGAATTAATAATTATAATAATAATAAAGGATAAATTGATTTAAAATTCGCGTAGCATCCTCAGGGTCACTGGAAAAATTGAAACGAAATAAATCACTGTAAAAAACAGATTACACAAAAAATCGTGATTTTCCAAAAATCTGTATAATGTGTGTAGCAATGATTAATATATAGCATGTGGAATGGCAGAAGAATTAATAATAATAATAATAATAATAATAAAGAATATTTATTAGTAGAAAAGCTACATAATATCACATTATCATATCACTACATTATCACTTAAGTTTCTATTATTATTGTTAATTATTTTGGCGGTTTTCACCACCTTTTGTCTGTATGTACAGGGTGTTTGAACGCACAGAAAATGGTCATCATTAATGATTATTAAACAAAATATCGAAAAATGTTGTATTCAAAAGTAATGCCCAATTTGAGTTCCACATCATAATAGTATATTAAACAACAAGTGAAATAAGTCATTGATAGACGCTTGTTTTAACACAATTGTAATTATTACTTGAGTTGTATTATTACATTGTATATTATTGTGTTTATTGTATTGTATATTGTTTTATTACGACATTTGTTAAAAACGCATATAATCAATTTGAACGCATATCATTGATTGGGAAAAGTCGACACCTTGTAAGCAAACAGCGCGGAAATACTTTTCTATTTTCTTTTATTATTAATTTAATTATTCTTCGCACGAACTAATTTGCATCGCTGCACATTTATTATGAACATGACGTTTAATTATTTAAACTAGTAGCAAATACATTGCATGATATAAATATATATATATATATATATATATATATATATATATATATATATATATATATATATATAAAGCCAAATGGAATAAATTCAATAATAAATAAATGGGGGCGTGTTCGAAAAAACGCTCGGACACGTCGATTGTTATTTTTAGTTGCGCATTTTTTTCAACAAAAACTTTTTATACAGGGTGTGTCATGTGAAAGTGGCCAATACCAACTTTCTTATTTTAAATGCAACACCTGGTATATTATTAAATTTTTTGATTCTTCAGAAAATTCTAGACATATTTCATGTACAATGTTCGATACCTATCTTCAACTGTTTCAACTATACCTATCTTCAACCTCAACCGAATATTTCCAAATCGGTGGATAGGGAGGCGAGGATCGATGGAATGGCCAGCACGATCCCCTGATCTGACGTCATTAGACTTCTTCTTATGGGGATATGTCAAAAGTATTGTATACAAAACTAAACCCCTCGACTTAGCTGACTTAAGAAGACGAATAATGCTTGCGATTAGATCGGTCACGCCTGAGATGTAGAGTAACGTTAGAAGAAATTTCTATTTAAGATTAGGATGTTGCCAAGACGTTCACGGCGAGCATTTTGAACATCTCCTCCATTGAAATTTATTGTTTTTTTTTGTTTTTTTACATTATCAAGAAATAAACAGTATTACTTATTAGTTTTTGAGTGTGTTGTAACGAATTTCTGTAATCAAATAATTTTCTTTTTTTAATGTTAATTTTTGCAATAAATCTGAAAACACTTAATATTTCCGAAACAGTTGGAGATAGGTATAGGACATTGTTCATGAAATATGTCTAGAATTTTCTGAAGAATCCAAAAATTGAATAATATACTAGGTGTTGCATTTAAAATAAGAAAGTTGGTATTGGTGTATATATACACAGTGTATATATATATATATATATATATACACTAAATATATATATATATATATATATATATGTATATATATATATATACATATATATTTATAATTTTATTTTATATTATTTTCTTTCTTCTTTATTATGAGTACTTACGGGTGTATATTAGTAGGTATATAGGTATACAGGGTGTCTACGCTAAACCGTTCGTTAAAAGTTTACGGGGTTGCCGTTGTACTAAAAATTAAAAAAAAAACTCGTCGCACGGTTGAATTAGTTATCCTCATGCGAAATATTTTTAACTTTCTATCACTTCCAGTTCCACCGGAAGTAGCACAAACTTTCTTATTTTAAATGGAACACCCCATATATTATAATATTTTTGAATTGCTCCCTTAAATTGGAACATATTTTGTAAGAATGTATGTATACTTATCTCTTCTAGTTTTCAAGAAAAAAATGTTTTTCTAAAATTTTGACCTTTTAAAGGTAGTCTGAAATCTGTCTATAACTTCTCTTAGGAATAAGATAAAAGTATGAGTTATATTTCTAATTGTACCTAGAGAATGCCTCTATGAGTAAAATAATTGGAAACTGTCAATTTTGATAATAAGTGTTCATAAAATTTCAATATCTAAGAGCTCTCTTAAATATCTCGTAATTCATTTTTTTTAAATGGAATGACCCATTTATTATCGCACGATTGGGAGAAAAATGTACTACAAAAAAGTATAATACAGCCATACTCCTAAAACAAGTATTTTTTGAAATATTTCGAATATTACGTTTTCGTTGCATTTGTGCAGGGTATAATTTCGCATGTCACAAGTGCACTTTAGTAGGCATTTTATATGCTTTTGTTTTTTCGCTATTGTAATGCAAACTGTCAAATAATAAAACTATTTAGAATAAAGCATTACAGAAATCAAAATCAACAAAATTACACAAATCAACAAATTATCAATTTATTCTTTATACATGGCACTGCGATATAATTGTTGCTCGAACATGTAGAGTATTCAATAAAATGTATCCACATGTGCCGCCGATGAATAAAACAAGATTTAAAAGATTGGAATCAAATTTTGTTCAATTTGGACAAGTGAATGCAATAAGACATCAACAAAAGAAAGTTATGGAAAAAAAAAGTGCAAGAAATAATGTTGACCTATTTTCAAGTTAATCCACAAGCTGCCAATGGTTTTATTATAATAACAATAACTGTTCCTATTATTATTTAGAAAACTCCAAATTTTCTTCCCATTATTTTTGTAAACCTTAAATTCTGGTACATTTAGTTTAAAATCTATATATGTAGATTCTATTTATAGCATCTTTCGCGCTATTCATGTAATTATTTTGAAAACTATAACTTTCATGCTATGATAAAATCATGATAAAAACACCATAACTTTTCCTGTCATTACTTTCAAAACTGTAACTTTCAGTTGTTATTTTGGAAACTATATCTTATAGTGCTATTAGATTAGTAAAAATGTAACCAATTAATATTAATAAATCTGCTCCAATTAATACCAACAAATCTGATTAAACTGATTCGCCACTCTACTTAAAACCACTCATTTTAGGGATATGTTTGTTTAACACTTTTTGTAGAAAGTCTGTTGCCACGTCATACAAAAAATATGTCATTTCGTTACAAAAAAATGAATTATGGCATTTTGAAGTGTACCTGTAAATAATTGAAATTTTGAAATAGTATAGTGAAGTATCAACACGCATGAGTTATATTAATGATAGAGCTATGCTTCAGCTGCAATATGCAAAAAAGTTGAAGTTTCTATTTCATTTGTAAGAAAAATTATGAATATTTTTTAAATCGTTTATTTGAAGCAAACATTATTTTTTTTCCTCAAAAACTACTAAAGATAAGTGCTTTATAGGTTCAATAAAACATGTTCAGAATTGAACGCGAAATCCGAATATGTAAAAACATATAGGGTGTTCCGTTTAAAATAACAAAGTTGATGGCCACTTCCGGTAGAACCGGAAGCGATAGAAACATGCGCATATTTTATTTTGGGAGATCGCCATGAATCGTGTTTGTGTGATTTTTGTCAAATTTTTATTTCATCAGGAAATCCATAACTTTTAACCAATGGCTTGCGTGGGACACTCGTATTATGTTTATGGACGCTAGCAACGGTACAGGACTTTTTAAGGGATGTTTACCGAAATTGTAAAATAACTGTAATATTTGCTTGGTATTGCTTCATAGGTGTACGCAATTTGAAGACTGCAAGTTCAAAAACAACCCCTATATTAAATAGTATGTGTGCAGTCGTTCGAAATGGGATCAGGACGTTTTAAGGGATGGTACGAAAATTGTAAAATAACTATAATATTTTCCCCGTACTGTATTGTAGGTGTACGCAAATTGGAGCCAATAAGTCCAAAAACAACCCCAATATTAAATAAAACGCGTTAAGGGTTGTTACGGAAATCAGGGGGTAGCTACTCAAAAACGGACTCCATATTATTATTCTCCACGAAATTCTGCACATAAATGTTAATTATGGTTCCATTCTGGCAATTAATAATCTCGCAATCAGAGTTTTAATTATTAAAATTTCGATTTTCAAATTTCCAATGTAAAAATGATTTTAAGGAATGAATTTTTCATTGTTGCAATTCTATGCAGGTGTTGACTTGTCTGTGAGCGCGCGCAGCCTCACCTTACCCCTCAACCACCCCAAGCACCATAGGTCTGAGAGACCGCCACCAGGAAGACACGCAAATCCCTGCTGCTCCCGAAATTTTCGGCCCTCTTCCAGGAAGTTCTTCGAGGATCTGGACGGGACTCCGGGATAGTGTGCCTGGGCCGGACGGCCGCGTTTAGGGTGAGTATCGCGGCGATCGCAGCCGTATTTTGCGGGAAATTTTAAATTCTTCGGTTCCATCAAATGGCGACACAACGTAGAGGTCAACTCGGACTTTCTGGGTATTAATAGATAATATATTTCTAGGTCCCGGTGTTTGGCCATCGGGAGTGAATCCAGTTCAGGATTTCTCCAGATTGGTGGTGAAACCAGTTCACGGGACGCCGCAGAAGCCAAGGGAGAATTCATTTGGATTTTCACGAGATTGGCTGAGTTTTGGCCGACATTGTGGAATTCCAGGTTAGTGGTTAAGGCGCATGCCTCGTTCTATCTGGTCTTGCGCAAATTTCAATCATATCTGCTCACATGCATTCACACAAAGACATATCTTTTTTACATCGACTTATTGCATATAAATTAATATATATTTGTTTGCATGTTTCAATATATGTCTGTATGTTTGTATGTTTGTATATTTGTTTGTATGCATGCTTGAATGTTTCAATGCATGTTTCAACGTTTGTATGTATGTTTGTATGCATGTTTGAATGTTTCTATGTTTGCATGTGTGTATATTTGTATGTGTGTATGTTTGTATACATATTTGTATGTTTATATATTTTATTGTGTGTTTGTATGTATGTATGTATGTTTGTATGCACGATCATTATGTTGTTAGAAATAAAATACTTTTCCGTCGACTTGGCGCACAAAATCGTTCATTAATGTAAACCTTATGGACTCATTAATGAACGATTGATGCACTGAACAATCAAAAACATGTGTGTGTGTGTGTGTGTGTGTGCATGAGTATGTACGCGTGTTGAGTGACTGTGAGCATGTGTATATGTTGGTATGTTTGTATTTTTGTATGCATTTTTGTATGTTTTATATTTGTTTGTATGTTTGTATATTTGTTTGTATGATTGTTTGTAGGTATGTATATTTGTTTGTATGGTTGTTTGTATGTTTGTATATTTGTTTGTATAATTGTTTGTATGTTTGTATGGTTGTTTGTATGTTTGTATATTTGTTTGTATGATTGTTTGTATGTTTGTATATTTGTTTGTATGGTTGTTTGTATGTTTGTATATTTGTTTGTATGAATGTTTGTATGTGTGTATGCATGTTTGTATGTTTCTATGTTTGCGTGTGTGTATATTTGTATGTGTGTATGTCTGTATGCATATTTTCATGTTTATACATTTGATTGTGTGTTTGTATGTATGTTTGTACGCACGATCATTATGTTGTTAGAAATAAAATACTTTTCCGTCGACTTGCCGCGTATTAATCGTATTAATACCCTCATTACGTAACAGCAGGCTTAGAAAAAAACATGGTTTTTAAAACAAAATCATAAATCAATGATTTTTTTTTAATCATAAAAATCATGGTTTATTTAATTTTTTTTATGTTTCTGATTAGTTTTGGCCAGGACAAATGTGATTTATATTAATTGATTTACATCACGACTTAATCATATGATTTGTTTTTTGTAAATTTTGATTTTGAACAAGAAATGATAATTAAAACAAATTTATATCAATTGATTTACATCACGACTTAATCAAATGGTTTTTTTTTAATAAATTTTGATTTTGAACAAGAAATGATAATTAAAATAAATTTCTGTGTATCTATACCATGTGAAAAAAATTGAAGAAAAGAAATATATTTTATTAAGTTTAAAGTATTATCCATAAGTTACCAGTTATTTATTTAAGGTATTATTATTGGGTACTTACTTGTAGAGTTCTTTTTGTTTTATTTTATTGTTTATTTGTTTTATTTTGCCTGACTAGTTTTAGTTTCTAACAAACAAATCATCAGAGGCATGATATGTGTATTTTGCTATGTATGTATCTAAATCTTATTTTTACCATAAATGTTTGTAATTAATTTGAATTTTGTAAAGATTAAACAAGTCAAGCAACAAGTCAAGCAAAATAAAATAAATAAATAATAAAATAAAATAAAAGTAACTCGACCAGTAAGTACCCAATAATACTTTAAAATAATATTTTACTTACAATTATTTTTGTAATTTTCGGAAGTTTTTATTAATATAAGTACGCATTTATATATAAGTGTATACAATATATCTACTTTAACAATTATCTATTTTAAAGCATGCTAACTCTGTAGTTACATTATAATTTTAATTGTTCACTTATTGGAATACACAAACAGTGCAAAAATAATCATTAATTTAAAAAAAAAACTACTTTTATTTAAATCAATAATTTATAAAAAAATCCGTTGATTTAAATGAACAAATAATTTTAAAAAAACAGTTTAATCATAATTTAAATCAACGAATAATTTTTTAAAAATCAGTTTAATCATGATTTAAATCAATTGATTTAATTTTTTTTTTAATTCTTTGATTTATGATTTTTAAATTATATCAACCCGGAATAAATGACTACATATTTTGAAATACCGGAAATTTGCATTTATTGTTAAAATTGCTTCAAGTTGAGAAAGACATGGGGATGATTTTTCAAAATAAATCAAATTATTGTATAAATTAGCATACGTATTCTTATAATTACCTCATTAATTAATAGTACCTTATCAATGTAATCAAATGGGTATACATTTACGCGATGATTGTGCAATTACTGACTTTTATTAAGTCCATTGTTTGGGGACAATTAACGTTAAAATTTTACGTGATTTACATTTTCTCCTCAACATTTCAGGGCACCTAGAATTCCCCAAGGTGAATCATGTGAGATGATCTTATATCTGTGTTTCGATCACTTCTGGGCCAACCTGGGTTTGGTTGAAGTGTGGTGTGTATGAATGTGTATGACAACACATTGGCCTTTGGTGCAATACTGTAGATAGTGATTAGGAGTTCATTGTTGAGCTCCTAAATCATAGTCCACTGTTGCACCTAAGGTTATTGTGTAGGTATATTAACTTCTGGTGCAACATTTTACATCGTCATTGGGAGTTTCTTGATGAGCCTAATTAGGAGTTCCATGTTCAGGTCAATTCATAGATCTGTGTTACACCTAAGTTATTGAATATACAGAGTGGGCCGAAAAAACCGTACAAATTGGAAATATTCATATTTTCAATTAACGCATTAAATCGATCATTTAATTTTGTTTTTCATGTTTACACTTGGTCGATTGTAAAAATGATATTGCATTTTTGAAAAGTTTTTTTTATCATCAACATTAATTATTGACATTAATAAAGGCTCTGCATCAGAGCTTGTACAATTATTTTGCCCACTCTGTATGTATCTATGTATACTCTGTATACATACTATGTATACTCTGTATACATAAATATGCGTGCGTGCATTGTATTTACTAACGTGCAATTTCTTCCAGCAAGTGTTAAATTCGCGATTAACATTTTGGGATTACCTTCCCAAGTCAAACGTATACATTTTAGTGTTTGTCCGTGTTCTTGTCTTCAACAAATAATTAGTGAAAGTATCTTGAGCAGTTCAGATTACCTTCTGACGTTAAAAGTTTGCCCGTTTAGAGCCAGTGCGTAGTAGTGTCGAAAGTTCGGGTATGGTTGAGCCTGGGGATTGTTGCGTTTGTTTCGTGCTTTCCCCGCCCGCGCCACACCGTCAAATTTCGGACTCCGATTTGTTTTCGGAGTTCGGAGTTGCAGGGTACTGGATCTTCGCCAATTCAACTTTAAAAGTCAATTTCAAGGTAGGTCTTTTTTTGAGATGAGCTCCAAGACGTCTCAAAGTGAGTACAGTTTTTCTTACATTTCATCAAGTAGAGTCTCGATTCAGGTTTTTGTTCACAGATGCGCCCCAGCTTTTATTTTCTTGCTTTGCTACCGATAATGCGTATTAGTTTTAAGCAGGAAGTTCTTAACCTGGTGTCCGGATTGAGTTCTCGTGAAGCAAGTTAAGCCACATTGAGATTTCTCTGTAACACTGTAATAACCCATGTTGTTCTGGTGCGGCATTGTAAATCGTGATGGTAGGTTCCTTGCTACACTGTTGACCTCAATCAAGTTGTTCCCTTCAAATCTGTGGATTCCGTAGGTTCAAAAGGGTCAAGAATAACTGCATTATAGCGTCACACAGTATGCCGCCTGAGTGAGCAGGGTTTTTCTTACAGGTGCGCCATTTGTATTTGTGTATTGTCGGCGTATATTCTCGCTCTGGGCGACGTACTTATATTTCTTGCGCTGCGCATATGTACGTTTAGGGTTTTTCTCCTTACAGGTGCGCTCACATCTTTGCGCTCGTACGTCGAGACAGTAACGAGTAGGGCTTTGTATACAGTACTTGTTTGTTTCAAGTATCTGTATACAATACTTGTTTGTTGCAAGTACTATGTATGCAGTGCTTGTTTGTTGCAAGTACTATGTATGCAGTGCTTGTATATTTGCAAGTAAACGCAATCGCATTTTATCTTAGCGCTGCGCCACTCATATTTCCGCCCACTCTTGTACTTGTTGTATGTATACAGTGCTTGTTTGTTGCAAGTATTACGTATACAGTACTTGTTTGTTGCAAGTACATACGTATACAGTCCTTGTTTGGTTCAAGTACATATGTATACATTACATATTTGTTGCAAGTACTTTATATACAGTGCTTGTGTGTTGCAAGTGCATGTATATAGTACTTGTTTATTTCAAGTACCAACAATCGCATTTTATCTTAGCGCTTCGCCACTCATATTACCGCCCACTCTTGTACTTGTTGTATGTATACAGTGCTTGTTTGTTGCAAGTATTACGTATACAGTACTTGTTTGTTGCAAGTACATACGTATACAGTCCTTGTGTGGTTCAAGTACATATGTATACTTTACATGTTTATTGCAAGTACTTTGTATACAGTGCTTGTGTGTTGCAAGTGCATGTATACAGTACTTGTTTATATCAAGTACCAACAATCGCATTTTATCTTAGCTACTTGTATTTCCTTGTTGTCGGCGCATCTCGTTCTGTAAGACGTACTTATTGGATGTGCACATAATTAGTACCGCGATGTTGCGCCCATGCATTGAACAGGGTTTTCCTTTTCAGGTACAATCTATTAGCTACATTTGAAGTAGATGCATGTAAAACTGCGCCTTACTAGCGTTCCTCTAAGCAGGTTCTCTTAAATTATTAGGTACCCAGTACTTGCTTGTTGCAAGTACTCGTGTACTATGTACATAGTACTTGTTTGTTTCAAGTACGACAATAGCATTTTCTCTTTCAGGTACAATACAAACTGCGCCTATATTGGGTTCCTGTAAACAGGTTCTCTTAAATTATCATACAACAATAACATACAACAATACAACTATACAACAATAATAACAACAATAATATTAAATAAAGGAAAATAAGACACCTGGTATAAGTTTCACAGTTGTTTTTTTATTTATGATACTCCACAATTGTTTCGGTTGTTACACCATTGTCAAGAGTTAAAAGAATACTCTGAGTATTCTTTTAGCTCCTGAAAATGTTGTAACGACCAAAACAATTGTTGTGAATCAAACTAAAAGAAAACTGTGACACTTACACGAAGTGTCTTATGTTGCTTAATTTAATATTTTTGACCAAGAGGTTATTAAACTCTTAGTTTAATCAAAAGAATGTTTTCTTTCAGGTTACATGAGTAAAATAGGGCTGAAAGCGAGATCTCTCATGTATAAAATAAAAAGATAACGGCACCAGTGAATTGGGCAGCTTTATTTACACCAACAGTCCAACTTTAGACGAATACCAAGAGGTATTTAAATGTTCATCAATTCAGTTGTATTGTAAATCAGGCTTTCCATTCACAGACAGTACCTCAAACGTGCAGCACTTTTCGGAATATTCTGGAAATGCTGCAATTTGGGGTGGTGCTGGAAAATCTGTCTAATGCATATTTTACTGAGTAAAATTTATGTGTGCTTCATTTTGTTGCTGATTCTAGTTACTCATTAAAATATGCATCATTAATTTTCTTTTTCATTTTACATTGAGTTTGCTTATGAATATGTATAAATCTGTATATTGAGACGAATAAATGAGAAAAACTTATAAATATTGAGTATATTGATTAAATATAGCCCTCATAGCCCCCTACCACCCTAAATCCGCCACTACACATGAGACGAATGAGAGAAGATAGAAACACTAAGAAAATATACAAGACAAGAGGAAGAGGAAAACTAGACAATAAGATCGAGAAAAGAGTGGAACAGCGCAATAAAAGAAGAGGCAGCAAGAAAAGGAAACACATGGGAAGAAATAAAGGAATTAACCAGAGATAGGAGGAAGTGAAGAGAATACTATAAAAATTAGTAATGTAGGCCTTACAAAAACAGCTAGATAGGCAAAGGAATAAATAAATAAATGCATAGAACATTAAAAAAAACAGAAATTGAAACAAAATGCAAATTCTGATATTCAGAAAAATATTAGTTGGAGCGAACAATTTATAACTTAATTGTGAATTATTTGCGAATCTTTTTCGACTATTTTTGGGTAGAATACAGCGTCCGGCAAAATTCAGCATTCTGCTTCCTGTACAGACTAGTTTCAAAAAAATTCTAGAGAACCAGTTTTTATCTCATTTGGCCTTAAAAAATGGAAGGGAGCTTAAGAAAATATTAAGTACATCCAGATTTTGTGTGTCATAGAGTCGCTACGTAAAAATGGTCTCTTTTTAATAGCTCTCTCAAAAATGATCACTGTAGAAGTTGTTTTAATACAAAACAAACACCAAATTTGTTTTGTTTAGTGGCCATAATAAAAGGCCGAAAGTACCAACCATGGAAACTGTTTAGAAGAAGTTTTTGAAATTTTGAAAAATAATTTAACCATTTTTACAAAGTTATAATCCTCCCAAGAATTGTGTCTAGATGATGTGTATCTAAATGAATATTTTCAATTGTAACGTGAATATGGCCATGCTGGCAATATGGTCAATTGTCTTTTTCTCCGCAAACTTATATTTTTAACATAACTTGAATTTCTGTAGATTTAATTAATTCATGTTTTGTATATTTTATACCTGATCTGTATACAGTATACGTGAATACAAATCCTCCAAAAATTTGACCACCAATATATCTTAAATAAGTGAGAAAATGGAGTTATTAACTTTCCTAGTTGACCAGTATAAGTTATCAGACACTGAAATTTCTGAAAATGTATCTAACGGATATCTTGAAAATTTTATGCCAGATTTATGCCAGAGAGAAGTAACTTGTCCGCTATTTCGGCCTCTTACTGCAACCAAACATATAAATTGTGAAATGTGTTGCATACAACAAATTCAAAATAATATTAAAAGCAGTTCGTTTTTAAGTTAAACGGTATGTTGCATAAGGTAATGGAGACATGTTTCGAGTATTCATCAATTTGTTGGAATGTTTGATGACTTGCACGTTCCAAAATATGGAATTAAGTAAATAAAATGCGTTTACTGTAACGGATTAATTGTATTTTTTATTGTATTTATTAATTGTAATTATAATATGTTTATTATAATCAATGATAATACTAAATCAGTTTTAATATAATATTAGAATTCTACTCAAAAAAGTGCATTAGTATTATCAAAATATTATTTCAATATAAATTCGATTAAACGAGTTAGAGCGCAAAATATAAAATGTTATATTTTTTCCTACGACAATTCAAAAAAAGATTGCACTGTTACAATACTACACTTACATGCTTACATACCTACACTACATAATACGACAAAGTAAAAAGTAAGTATAATAATGTTTTTATTAGTGTTTTATCCATTTCACCAGTTATTTTGTAATCTTGAAGTTCTTTTTAATTTATTTTTTAATAATATTTTTGTTCAATAAATTTTCTGTGCCTGTAATAATAATGTTTTTATTAGTGTTTGATCTATTTCACCAGTTATTTTATAATCTTGAAGTTCTTTTAAATTTATTTTTTAATAATATTTTTGTTCAATAAATTTTCTGTGCCTGTAAATGTTTGTATAATGAGTGATAATTCAGTGACAAACTATTCACATAATCATTTCCTATTAGAAACTCGTTCAACCATCCATTTATAAGCGTAATAGTTTACCCTTTTTTGTGCACTCAGTGGTAATTGCTAACGCTCATGAAGGACAATTACACTCGCCTTTTTTTTTCGTTAAAAGGCAAAGTAAACCGGCACACCTGACTGCTCTCTGCAGATAAATAATAGAGCGCGCTTACAGGAAACCACGTGCACATTTCCTGCCAATCTACATACAATTGAGAGCTTCATATCATATCCACACAATCGAAAGCGAATTAACACGACAAATATATGAAAATTGTGTTGGGATTTTTCGTTCACGGGTTGATCGAAACCACTGACCAGGCAATTTTGAATCGGAAATATTTATAATAATAATAAATAATAATAATAATAATTTAAGGTATTATTATTGGGTACTCACTGGTAGAATTATCAGCTAAGGAATTGTTAGGACTTCTACTTCAGCTATATGACATAAATGACAACTAAACTCATCTCGCCATGCAGGATTAGTACTTACTATTATTATTACTCATTTTGATTTGATTTTATCTTATTCCATCTCCCATCATTTGGTTCGTGTTGAATAATTAGTATTATTTTCATTTTGTCTCAGCTGAGGAATTGTTAGGACTTCTACTTCAGCTATATGACATATATGACAACTAACCCCATCTCACCATGCAGGATTAGTATTTACAATTACTACTACTCATTTTGATTTGATTTTATCTTATTCCATCTCAAATCATTTGGTTCGTGTTGAATAATTAGTATTATTTTCATTTTGTCTCAGCTTAGGAATTGTTAGGACTTCTACTTCAGCTATATGACATATATGACAACTAACCTCATCTCGCCATGCAGGATTAGTATGTACTATTAATATTACTCATTTTGATTAGATTTAATCTTATTCCATCTCCCATCATTTGGTTCGTGTTGAATAATTAGTATTATTTTCATTTTGTCTCAGCTTAGGAATTGTTAGGACTTCTACTTCAGCTATATGACATCTATGACAACTAAACTCATCTCGCCATGCAGGATTAGTATTTACTATTAATACTACTCATTTTGATTTGATTTTATCTTATTCCATCTCCCATCATTTGGTTCGTGTTGAATAGTTAGTATTATTTTCATTTTGTCTCAGCTTAGGAATTGTTAGGACTTCTACTTCAGCTATATGACATATATGACAACTAAACTCATCTCTCCATGCAGAATTAGTATGTACTATTAATATTACTCATTTTGATTAGATTTAATCTTATTCCATTTCCCATCATTTGGTTCGTGTTGAATAGTTAGTATTATTTTCATTTTGTCTCAGCTTAGGAATTGTTAGGACTTCTACTTCAGCTATATAACATATATGACAACTAAACTCATCTCTCCATGCAGAATTAGTATGTACTATTAATATTACTCATTTTGATTAGATTTAATCTTATTACATTTCCCATCATTTGGTTCGTGTTGAATAGTTAGTATTATTTTCATTTTGTCTCAGCTTAGGAATTGTTAAGACTTCTACTTCAGCTATATAACATATATGACAACTAAACTCATCTCTCCATGCAGAATTAGTATGTACTATTAATATTATTCATTTTGATTAGATTTAATCTTATTCCATTTCACATCATTTGGTTCGTGTTGAATAGTTAGTATTATTTTCATTTTGTCTCAGCTTAGGAATTGTTAGGACTTCTACTTCAGCTATATGACATATATGACAACTAAACTCATCTCTCCATGCAGAATTAGTATGTACTATTAATATTACTCATTTTGATTAGATTTAATCTTATTCCATTTCCCATCATTTGGTTCGTGTTGAATAGTTAGTATTATTTTCATTTTGTCTCAGCTTAGGAATTGTTAGGACTTCTACTTCAGCTATATGACATAAATGACAACTAAACTCATCTCGCCATAAAGGATTAGTATTTACTATTATTACTACTCATTTTGATTTGATTTTATCTTATTCCATCTCCCATCATTTGGTTCGTGTTGAATAATTAGTATTATTTTCATTTTGTCTCAGCTTAGGAATTGTTAGGACTTCTACTTCAGCTATATGACATATATGACAACTAAACTCATCTCTCCATGCAGAATTAGTATGTACTATTAATATTACTCATTTTGATTAGATTTAATCTTATTCCATTTCCCATCATTTGGTTCGTGTTGAATAGTTAGTATTATTTTCATTTTGTCTCAGCTTAGGAATTGTTAGGACTTCTACTTCAGCTATATAACATATATGACAACTAAACTCATCTCTCCATGCAGAATTAGTATGTACTATTAATATTACTCATTTTGATTAGATTTAATCTTATTACATTTCCCATCATTTGGTTCGTGTTGAATAGTTAGTATTATTTTCATTTTGTCTCAGCTTAGGAATTGTTAAGACTTCTACTTCAGCTATATAACATATATGACAACTAAACTCATCTCTCCATGCAGAATTAGTATGTACTATTAATATTATTCATTTTGATTAGATTTAATCTTATTCCATTTCACATCATTTGGTTCGTGTTGAATAGTTAGTATTATTTTCATTTTGTCTCAGCTTAGGAATTGTTAGGACTTCTACTTCAGCTATATGACATATATGACAACTAAACTCATCTCTCCATGCAGAATTAGTATGTACTATTAATATTACTCATTTTGATTAGATTTAATCTTATTCCATTTCCCATCATTTGGTTCGTGTTGAATAGTTAGTATTATTTTCATTTTGTCTCAGCTTAGGAATTGTTAGGACTTCTACTTCAGCTATATGACATAAATGACAACTAAACTCATCTCGCCATAAAGGATTAGTATTTACTATTATTACTACTCATTTTGATTTGATTTTATCTTATTCCATCTCCCATCATTTGGTTCGTGTTGAATAATTAGTATTATTTTCATTTTGTCTCAGCTTAGGAATTGTTAGGACTTCTACTTCAGCTATATGACATATATGACAACTAAACTCATCTCGCCATGCAGGATTAGTATTTACTATTAATACTACTCATTTTGATTTGATTTAATCTTATTCCATTTCACATCATTTGGTTCGTGTTGAATAATTAGTATTATTTTCATTTTGTCTCAGCTTAGGAATTGTTAGGACTTCTACTTCAGCTATATGACATATATGACAACTAAACTCATCTCTCCATGCAGAATTAGTATGTACTATTAATATTATTCATTTTGATTAGATTTAATCTTATTCCATTTCACATCATTTGGTTCGTGTTGAATAATTAGTATTATTTTCATTTTGTCTCAGCTTAGGAATTGTTAGGACTTCTACTTCAGCTATATAACATATATGACAACTAAACTCATCTCTCCATGCAGAATTAGTATGTACTATTAATATTACTCATTTTGATTAGATTTAATCTTATTACATTTCCCATCATTTGGTTCGTGTTGAATAGTTAGTATTATTTTCATTTTGTCTCAGCTTAGGAATTGTTAAGACTTCTACTTCAGCTATATAACATATATGACAACTAAACTCATCTCTCCATGCAGAATTAGTATGTACTATTAATATTATTCATTTTGATTAGATTTAATCTTATTCCATTTCACATCATTTGGTTCGTGTTGAATAGTTAGTATTATTTTCATTTTGTCTCAGCTTAGGAATTGTTAGGACTTCTACTTCAGCTATATGACATATATGACAACTAAACTCATATCTCCATGCAGGATTAGTATTTACTATTATTATAACTCATTTTGATTTGATTTCATCTTATTCCATCTCCCATCATTTGGTTCGTGTTGAATAATTAGTATTATTGTCATTTCGTCTCAGCTTAGGAATTGTTAGGACTTCTACTTCAGCTATATGACATATATGACAACTAATCTCATCTCTCCATGCAGGATTAGTATTTACTATTATTATTACTCATTTTGATTTGATTTCATCTTATTCCATCTCCCATCATTGGGTTCGTTTTGAGTAATTAGTATTATTTTCATTTTGTCTCAGCTTAGGAATTGTTAGGACTTCTACTTCAGCAATATGACATATATGACAACTAAACTCATCTCGCCATGCAGGATTAGTATTTACTATTATTATTACTCATTTTGATTTAATTTTATCTTATTCCATCTCCCATCATTTGGTTCGTGTTGAATAATTAGTATTATTTTGATTTTGCCTCAGCTTCGGAATTGTTAGGACTTCTACTTCAGCTATATGACATATATGACAACTAACCTCATCTCGCCATGCAGGATTAGTATTTACTATTATTATTACTCATTTTGATTTAATTTTATCTTATTCCATCTCCCATCATTTGGTTCGTGTTGAATAATTAGTATTATTTTGATTTTGCCTCAGCTTCGGAATTGTTAGGACTTCTACTTCAGCAATATGACATATATGACAACTAAACTCATCTCGCCATGCAGGATTAGTATTTACTATTAATACTACTCATTTTGATTTGATTTTATCTTATTCCATCTTCCATCATTTGGTTCGTGTTGAATAATTAGTATTATTTTCATTTTGTCTCAGCTTAGGAATTGTTAGGACTTCTACTTCAGCAATATGACATATATGACAACTAAACTCATCTCGCCATGCAGGATTAGTATTTACTATTATTATTACTCATTTTGATTTAATTTTATCTTATTCCATCTCCCATCATTTGGTTCGTGTTGAATAATTAGTATTATTTTGATTTTGCCTCAGCTTCGGAATTGTTAGGACTTCTACTTCAGCAATATGACATATATGACAACTAAACTCATCTCTCCATGCAGGATTAGTATTTACTATTATTATTACTCATTTTGATTTAATTTTATCTTATTCCATCTCCCATCATTTGGTTCGTGTTGAATAATTAGTATTATTTTCATTTTGTCTCAGCTTAGGAATTGTTAGGACTTCTACTTCAGCTATATGATATATATGACAACTAAACTCATCTCGCCATGCAGGATTAGTATTTACTATTAATACTACTCATTTTGATTTGATTTTATCTTATTCCATCTCCCATCATTTGGTTAGTGTTGAATAATTAGTATTATTTTCATTTTGTCTCAGCTTAGGAATTGTTAGGACTTCTACTTCAGCTATATGACATATATGACAACTAAACTCATCTCGCCATGCAGGATTAGTATTTACTATTATTATTACTCATTTTG